>BSAI01000207.1:25029116-25058640 GCA_036245035.1 Adrianichthys oophorus
ACACACACACACACGTACACACAAAGAAACTCATGCACACGCAAACATATCTACACACACACACACATGCAAGCACACACACATGTGAACACACAAACATACACAAGAGCAGTGCAAAGGGAGGTCGGCCTCTGATCGGAAGATTGCAGGTTCGATTCCCGCCTTGCCCGCCCATGTGCTCTTGGGCAAGACGCTGAACCCCACATTATCTCTGATGGAAGGTTGGCGCCAGTGTTCGCCAGCGGAGCCACCATCAGTGTGTGAATGTGTGAATGGAACCGTGACCGTGAAGCGCTTTGGGCCTTCAATCAAGGTAGAAAAGCGCTATAGAAGTAAACGCCATTTACCATCTACAAACACCTGCTCACACACTCGCACACACGTGCACAGGCTGAAACCACAGTTCTGGACACACGTGCTGAGCGTCTCCTCTTTCTGTGTGCTTAACTGACTCTCCTAAAACATGCTGTTGCCTTGCCTTCACTGCCACTCGCTATGAAGTCTTCGTTGTGGCCTCCAAAGCAGGAATGGATGGTATAGAAGCCCTGAGTCACTCCCTGGTACTTCCTCACCAACACCCTGTCCTGCAGGTCCCACAGATGGACTCCCTGCAGACAGAACCATGAGCTGGGCTGGCTCGGTGCCGGGTTTAAAAGGAGACTGCAAACAAGGTGCTCACCTGAGTTGCAACATTGAGGAGAGCTAAGCTCCCATTCTTGGAAACAGTGAAGGACATGATGGGATGGTCTTCCTGAACTCTGGAAGAAAACGTGCATCTGTTATGTTTGAATGAATCAGTACAGAAACAAGCATCGCTGTTCTGCTTGATGGAGGCTTGTTTGGAACCGTGTTACAGATCCATCATGCTTTTAGGATTCAAAGGCTCAACAGGGTCTGGATTCATGAAAAGGCTGAGCAGTGTTTGTGGGGTTAGAACAGATCTGCTGTCAGAACTTTTCAGCTGCTTTGACTGCAGTCACAAACAGTTCTCTGTCGCCTTATAACACAAACAAAATCTGTTTTTGGACGACACATCTGTGTTCTGTTTTAAAGAAAACACGTTCTGCTCCTGCATGAACCAGAAAATCCTTCAGAACAGATCATCAGGTGCTTTCTCTGGATCCACAAACATTTTCATGACCATCACAAATCTTTAGAAACTAGATGTGAAAATGACAGATTCCCAAAGGTTTTCTTTTAGAGATCTGTTTTTCCTGTACTTGTCCATCCACATTACTAACCAGTAATTGAGAGTGAGCAGCAGTCCATCAAGTCATTAGTTTAAGACACTGATGGTGAGCTGTGTTTTTAAACGTTTTGATGGATCCACTGCTTAATTTAAATAGGAACCGTTCATGACTCCTCTGACTCTGGGGTGAAGAGAACTCACATATTTCTGTCTGTCAGGTCCTCAAAGTTGTACCCTCGGATGCGCTGGTGGGTGTCGGATGCAAGAACGGTCCGGCCATCGTTCAGACAACCCAAACACTGCACTCGAACTCCCTCCCAGGAGTCCAGCAGGTTTCCATCAAGATCCTGGCAGTAAGAGAGAAACAATCAAGATCCAACATCCTAACTTCAGGCTCTGTGTTTCTGTCTCCTCTGCTCATAAATCTATGCAAGCAAGGCTTTTACCACGACACCCTCCTTAAGTCAGTACTTAGCTTAAAAAAGCGACTGAACGAGGCAGTCCTTTTTTACCACGCTGTTAGGAGGAGCTTTAAAGTAACCCATTTTTTGGCTCGCTCAGTTGATTACATTTCTGTGATAAACAAACTGGCTTTTTGATGTGCTGATCTACTCTGCAGGTTCTGAGGAAAGACCAGCAGAAACACCACAAAAAGATGTAACATTCAGCTTCCCTGTTGGGCTGAACTGTGAACAGCCCATTTGAACATGCTTCGGGTCAAACCCCCCCGTGTAGACGGGGGCTTGTGTGAGTGCTGCTTACACACTGGTAGAACTGGCCTCTCTGCCCACCAGTGACAAAGCGTTTGCCATCAGGGTTCCAGGCCACGCAGGTCAAGCTGTCTTCATGAGACTGGCTCATCTTTGTTCTTAACTCCCCCGTCTACCAAAAAGAAACACAAAAACTGCTTTAAGCTGCACAACTTCTACAGTTTCTCCGTCAGACTGTTACAGATCGGCCATCATTTAAAATAAACACATCTGCAGCTTCTTTGGCTCATTTACACAAAGATTTTATCATCTCATAAACCCTCGTCTACAAGGCTCACTTTCTTACATTGTTTCCATGATGCATTGCTTAAAGACAGCTTACATGTGTCTTTAAAACCTTAGTCACGTGCATGTGCACGTGGGTTTGTTCCACACGGCTGAGCGCTGCAGGTTTTTAGGTTGTCCGGTCTGTGGAGGATCATAGAGCGAAGCGGCTGCATCTTAAAGGAGCACTGGTGTGTCTTACAGTTCCCTTTTAAGATTGTCTGGTCACTCTTAGGGACATAATAAAAATGGAACGCACCATTGTCGTGCGTGTGGTAAGTGTATCATGATGTATTTGCAAGGCAAATGTAAGGTGCACGTACTTATGACGTACAACTGCTACTGTCGTACAATGCCCTTCAGCTATACTCTAGTAGAAGGTTAATTGTGTGTACTGGCACAAACTGACCGAGTGCAAATGCTGCATGCAGGGGGGTTTGCAGGTGATGCATAAGAGCCCCTGAGACACCCATAAGATGTCAAGAAAAACTACACTCTACACTGATAAACGACACTGACTGTGTAATATCCCAATTCTAGCAGTCAGGCTTCACACAAGAAGCATACCCTTACCATTCTAACAGCACTGACAAGCTCCTTATTCAGTTCAACAGAAGGAGTAAAACAACCACCAATATGTGGGGAAGCCTGAATTTTCAAGCAATAGAAACAGAGATGGACGCCATGAGCGCATGATGATGCTGATGCAACTGGTAATCTTGAGATTTTCAAGGGAAATGAAGAAAACGTTTGTTGCCTGGTAATAGGGCTCCTGTTTCAAGAGTTGACAGTTACAGTGTATTGTACCAATACACTTAAGCTATTATTCAACTCTATTTCAGAGATTCAATGTGTCATGAACTTTACGTATAAAGCAAACACAGTGTGGATGGAAAGTTTGGGTACCCCTGGTAAAAAGTTATGTTATCGTACATAAAGAACCCAAGGAAAGATTAAAAAATCTCCTAAAGGAATCAGTTTACAGATGAGACATTCTTTTTAAAAAATTAGGCTCTTTTTCCATCATTTAACCTTTCAAAATAACAGAAAACAAAGTGATGGTGTGTGCAAAAGCTTGGGCACCGGAGTAACGCATTAAGTAACAGAGTAATGTAACAAATTACAGATCAAATTTTGGTAATAAATTACAGTTACTGGACTATAGAAACCCTCGTTACTTTGTTACCAAGGTTTTTTAGGCTCTTTTGGTTAAATGAAATGAAAACACAGATGAATTTACAGAAAGAGACGCTGTCCTGAAAGGAGTCCTGTCATCTCCACAGAGCAGCAGGTGAGCGGCAGAGCAGAGATCCACCCCGTGAACTGATGTGTCTGTTAGGAATGAAACCACTCTCAGAGACGATTATTTCTATATTAATTCACCCTTTCTGTCTTTCTTTTTCTCTCTAAGCTGCACGTGACTGATCAATCTGAGTTTACGCTCAATGGGCGGGTGGTGGTGGGGAGTGCATAGTTTGATAGACCTACAGCCGTGCAGAACTGTGCACAAAAGGCAGATGGAGAGAGAGAGAGAGAGACTGATGTGTCATTGTCATTGTCATGGAATACATAAAGTTGTCCAGAATGAACATGGAGACATTTAACAGTTCTTTGTGTTTTCAAAAAACTGATTTGGTTGCAGATTTGATAGAGATGAATATAATTTAGTATTTTCCATATCTGACTCTGAGCTGTAGCACAGACACATATGTTGTAACTTATTTTTGTGTCATTTTCACACTGTTGTCTGAATCCTAATGAAGCAGGTTATGTCTTGAACCGTGTTCATACCTTAGACATGGTTATTGCTTTAAAAATGTCATTTTTTATTTGTTTTGTGTTATTTATTTACCCAGGTAATCATCTTGACATAAAAAATTTCTTTTTCAAAGGAGCTCTGTTAAATGAAAGACAAGAGGATCTTGTTTGTGTGAAGCTGTCGATAAGCCGCATAAACATTGTGCAGCGTTAGTTTTAACCAACGCCTCAAAGATGATATCTATCCACGCCACAGAACCACAGAAACCTAAAAGGAACTTTGGTGGAACCTCAGGGGAACCAAAGGTAAACTTTATAGGAACCTGAAGGGGGTCAAAGCCTCAAGGGGTGAGTGTAATGCAGAGGTAGAGTGGTTAACCTGTGAGGGACGGACAGCAGGTTTGGTTCTGCCTTACCTGCTCATGTGTCAAACTGAACCTCACATTGCTCCTGCTGGGTACAGGTTGGTGCTATGTATGGCAGCAGAGCTGCTATCCGTGTACGTGCATGGGTGAATGGGATTGTGACTGTAAGTGCCCTGGACGTTAATCAAGTTCAAAAAGCCCTACATGAATAAACATCACGTACCATAGATGAACATTTAGTTGTCCTGTGAAACAATTCTCAGATCGTCATTGTAAAGTTACCCGTGATTGTGTGTGTGATGGTTGTGCCCATGTTTCCATAGCCGCAGTCAAAACAAAAAAATGGGCAAACCTGCACAAATGTTGAAGGTCCTGAATGACTCAGAAAAGTTGTAGAAGGAAAATGTGCAGATTGTTTTCCACAGGTAAGCGGCGGGCGACAGGTTGTAGTGAACACTTATACAACATGCAAAGGTAAGTAAGGGCTTAGTAAGTGAGAGGCAGGTACAGGTTTTTCACTTTTTTCAACCCTCTCAAATCCTGCAGACTGAACAAGGAGCCCATTAGAGCTGATCAAATGATAAATGCGTGCTCCTGTCGTGCAGCCTGACTGTTAGAAATGAGGAAACTAGGCAATAAGAGCATGGTTTGTGTGGATATCCCGCGAGCGTTCTACGGGCACTTTCATATCGCCTGCACACCCTATGCGTGCTGCATTTGTGCATTGTCATTAAGGAGCCAGTACTCGCACCTTACTAATGACTAGTGTGGCGTAAGGGTACCATACAACTGCATTACCTGTACGTCAAACGTGCATGTGACTTACATTTGCCTTACTAATTACAACAAGCTTACCACACACATGACATCTCTTACGATGGCCACCAAATTCTTAAGGGAACTGCAAGACAACTGCACTACCCATAAGATAGTCACTCCTCTCTATAACCCTCTATAGGTACATGTACAGGTACATGTCAACCCCCCTGTACAGGTGCTGGGCTTAAGTTGAAGTGAAGGTCAGGAGAAACAGAATGCATGAACAGCCTCACCTGTATGTTCCACAGCCAAAGCTCGGAGCAGTCATCAGGCCCACAGGCAATAAGATAAGTGTCATCAGGACTCCATGTCAGGTAGGACACACCGTAGGCATGGCCCTCCAGAGTCCTGATCTGCTTCAGCTGCTGTGTTTCCTGTGAGAGCATTGACCCATAAGCAACACAGACATTATTGTCTCAAATGTATGAAAGTCAATTGGGGAGAACTTACCATGTTGACCTGCCACACAATAACAGTAGTGTCTTTGGAGCCGGTGGCCAGCTTTGTGCCATTGTTTGAGAACTTGCAGAACCAGACTTCATTGCAGTGTTCTGTTAGAATCTGGTGTGTGTAACAGGGAAACTGTTTCCTGTGTACACAATGGCATGACGTTACACTGGTTTCAACACTAGTTCAAAGCAGAAAAGAGATTCACACATTAGACAGGGTGCCAGTAAACAACTGCTCTAAACAGGCAGACAAACCTGCATGAAGACATAGAGGGAGGATGGTGAGATGGATGATGCTTAAAATGACAAAAAATGACTGGAATAACCATCTGCAACCTTCTTCATAACAGGAATTTTAAATGAGTGGGGGTGGAGTGAAGCTAGCACAGAGCAACATTAGGACAGATAACTGACTGAAGTAAGGGCTTTTACATACTAATGTTACAAGAAAAATAAACTGATTCCCATGCAGCTCCTAGCTGGTTAGACTCTGTATGATATAATACAATATATTATACATATTACTTTATCTATATTGTATAACATTCCTTCCAAACAGTCCAACACAAGATCTAACTGCAAGCAGCTGATCACATCTTTCTAGAAAGAAAAAAAGAAGTGTTCAGGCCAAATTTGTAAAAATGGAGGAGTTTTTGTGCTCTTTAAAGTACTGTTCTTGTTCTTTCAAACTTGTCCTGACTCCCACGGATGTGTGTTTATTAACAGGCATAAGAAACTGTTTAAGAATAAATGACATTTTTCAATTGCAATTTACAAAACAAATTAACTGTAATCAGCTATAAAGTATAGCTTGTATTATTTATTTTCATTTTCATTATTGTAGCTGTACGAATGCAACAGCAATCATGATCATTTTATTGTTGGTGCGAATGTTCTGCTTTTATTGGGTCACATTTAAAGTTTATGTTTAATTTAACATAAACTATTAATGTTCATCCCCTCCATGAACCGCCACCTTAAAGTGGTGGAGGGGATTGAGTGCTCGAGTGATCTCAGAAGCAATGCTGTCTGGGGCTTCAGCCCCTGGTAGGGTCTCCCATGTCAGACAGGTCCTGAGTGACGAGCTAGACAAAGAGCTTTTAAGAACCCCCTTTCTGAGAAGAGCAAACATAGATCCAGATATGTCGCCCAGATTGGCTTTACCGGGGCCCCACCCTGGAGCCAGGCGTAGGCGAGCGCCTGGCGGCTGGGGCTCCTCCTACGGGCCCCGGTCGGGCAAAGCCCGAAGGATCGAGGTGGGATCTCTCTCCAGTGGACCCACCACCACCAACTTAGCTTTTGGGACATGGAACGTCACCTCTCTGGGAGGGAGGAGCCTGAGCTTGTGCGAGAGGTTGAGAGGTATCAGCTAGATATAGTTGGGCTCACCTCTACGCACAGTCTGGGCTCTGAAACTCCGTCCCTTGAAAGGGGTTGGACCCTCTACCACTCTGGAGTTGCTCATGGCGAAAGGCGACAGGCTGGTGTGGGCTTACTTGTAAGCCTCCAGCTCAGCCACCAAGTGTTGGAGTTCACCCCGGTGGACAAGAGAGTCGTGTCCCTTCGCCTTAAGGGTCGGGGACAGGTCTCTGACTGTGGTTTCAGCTTATGGGCCAAACAGCAGTTCGGAGTACCCGGATTTCTTAGTGTCTCTTGATACTGGTACTTTGGGAGTATGGGGTCCGGGGGGCCTTACTCAGGGCTGTCCAGTCTCTGTATGACCAGAGCAGGAGCTTGGTCCGCATAGCTGGCACTAAGTCAGACCTGTTCCTGGTGCATGTTGGACTCTGGCAGGGCTGCCCTTTGTCACCGGTTCTGTTCATAGTCTTTATGGACAGAATTTCTAGGTGCAGCCAGGGTCCAGAGGGGGTCTGGTTTGGGAACCACAGGATTTCCTCTCTGCTCTTTGCAGATGATGTTGTCCTATTGGCTTCATCGAACCAGGACCTCCAGTATGCACTGGAACGGTTTACAGCCAAGTGTGAAGCGGCTGGGATGAGGGTCAGCACCGCTAAGTCTGAGGCCATGGTTCTCGACCGGAGAAAGGTGGTTTGCCCTCTCTGGGTGGGTGGAGTGCTCCTTCCCCAAGTGGAGGAGTTTAAGTATCTTGGGGTCTTGTTCACGAGTGAGGGAAGATCGGAGCGTGAGATCGACGGGGCGGATTGGTGTTGCGTCCACTGTTATGCGGTCGCTGTATTGGTCTGTTGTAAAGAGAGAGCTGAGCCAGAAAGTAAAGTTCTCAATTTACTCAAATACTCACCTATGGTCATGAGCTCTGGGTCATGACCGAAAGAACAAGGTCCCGGAGACAAGCTGCTGAAATGAGCTTCCTCTGTAAGGTGGCTGGGCACACCCTTAGAGATAGGGTGAGAAGCTCGGTCACCTGGGAGGAGCTCGGTGTAGAGCTGCTGCTCCTCCACATCCAGAGGAGCCAGTTGAGGTGGCTCGGGTGCCTCCTGGACGCCTCCCTAGGGAGGTGTTTCAGGCATGTCCTATTGGGTGGAGGCCCCAAAGAAGACCCAGGACACACTGGAGAGAGTATGTCTCTCGGCTGGCCTGGGAACGACTCGGGGTCCCCCCAGAGGAGCTGGAGGAAGTGACCGGGGAGAGGGAAGTCTGGGCATCTTTGCTTAGACTGCTGCCCCCGCGACCCGGCCCCGAATAAACAGAAGAAAATGGATGGATATTAATGTTAAGAGGGCCAAAGTGTGGCTTTCTGAACATTCATTGGCCTAGCAAAAAATGTTGGTACGTATTTAAAATCCAGTTCCACAAACTAAAGCTTAGGTGATGAAAAAGCTAATAATAATTTCTTGTTCTGGTTCAGAACTGGAACTTACTTGGTGAAAGACCTAAGAGTCAGAGGAAACTGGAACCTCAAAAACCTCTTGAGTGTGAAGAAACCCAAACGCAATCCTCACCGACTGCAGCTGTGGTCTAGCAGCAGCGACACAGAGTCCAGCCCTCCATCCAGTCCTCTGTCCAGCTTGGTGTTATGGTACAGGCAGCGCTCTCTCTGCAGCTCCCCGGCCTGCTTCAGCAGAGTGTGCAAGCGGCGTGGTGGCAGCATCACTGATGGTGGCAGGTAAGCTGCACATACACAGAGTTTAAGAAGTTGATTTACATTTAACCTCCTGTCCTGCTGATTAACTGGAAAGATTTTCACCATGTTAGTGGCAGATGAATCCCCTACCCCACTAAGGGTCTGGTTTTATTAGAAGGCTTTCTGTTAAAGCCTTAGTCACATGCACCCGCACGGGTCAAGCCTTGTACATGTGCTGCAAGTTTTAGGGTTGTACGGGCCTGTGGAGGGGCAGTTGTTTCTCCCTTGAGGCTCATATAACGTATGTAACAATGTAGCATGAAGTAATTGGAAGAATAATGTAAGTTACACGCACTTGTGATGCTCGGGTGATGCTGTCCTACAGTGTCCTACAGCACACTCTAATCATTAGCAAGGTGCGAGTACAGGTCCCTTACTGACTGCACACGATCTCGCATGCATGCAGGGGGTGTGCAGGTGATACACAAGTATCACACCCGCAAACTATGCTCTGATTGTCTAATGTTTTCTTTTCTAACAGTCATGCAAGGAGCCCACTCTTTTATTTTTCTTGTCCTGTCCAACAGCTGAGCAAACAGTTATGTTGGAGCTCTTGTGTTGAACAGATTTTACTGTTACAGTCGAGGGTTAGTATATTTTCATAAACCCCTTTTGTATTTGAGGCTAAACTGAAATTAGAATCTCCTAAAGGCATCAGTTTACAGATGAGACATTCTTTTATTATGAAAAAAAAATTGCTTTATTTCCACCATTTACCCTTTCAACATAACAGAAAACTAAATAATGGCATGTGCAAAAGTTTGGGCACCCTGTAGAGTTAGTACCTTGTACTAAGCTCCCAGTAACTGTGAGGGGAAGGGGGCAGGGTTGATCCGATGTGCTCTGAGTGAGCTACTGCCGCGGGGAACAAAATATGTCTTTAAAAACGACAAAGGCTTTTGGCTAAAAACTGGACAACCATAATTAAAAGACTACTGGGAACAGTTTTACAGAAGAACAAAATAGGGTTGGAGTGGGACTTTAAGTTTTCACTATGACCCGTCTCCCGCAGCATGCCTTTAAAAAAACGTGAATGAACTTTGACCGTATCCACTATTAAGGGCAGTTGTGACTAAGGCATCAGCTCTGTATGCATCTTCCCTGGACAAACTGAATTTTGACAAGAACATTGTTTCTTAACAGAGTAAGATCTGAAATAATGTCTAGAGGATTGGAACTCTTTAACGTTTACAGGCGGTTCTTGCATGAGGACCAAGGTTGGACGCGTGTCTTGTTCTGTGGGTAAATGTTAAGTCAGAGGGACAGCAGATGAAGATGAGCTCAGAGAGAGAGAATCTGACACACAGCAGTGATGAATGCTGCTTTACAGGCTCCCTGTTCAAAGGCACTTTGTGTTGTGCTTTATATGAAAAGTGCTATATAAATAAGGATTGATTGATTGAGGATAAGACTTTATCAATAAACTGATAATCTTAAATCCTTTGGGAAGAACCAGATAAAAAACTATTATAAATAAAGTCTTTAGTCTTTAAATATATGAATTTTTTAAAGTAATATTTATACCTTTATCACAACTGTCTTTACGGATGGATACAGGCTGTCTGCGAATGAAAAATTTTCAAATCTATAAGGGTCGTGCTAGGGCTCCACACAAAAACAAGGTTGTAGATCGCTTGTTGAGCCAATGGTGAGAAAATGTTGATGAACGTTTTTTTACAAGCGTGCTGTGAGTGACAGGTTGTAGCTGTACACTTAAACAACACGTAAAGGTAAGTAAGGGTGAAGTACATGTGACGCAGGTGAGTCGTATGGATCGTTCATTTCTTCAACCCCCCCGAACCCTGCACACTGCCAAAGAGGCTTGTTAAGGTCCAGTCCTTGCAGCCAGCCTGATTGTTTTTAACTGAAACAGCAAAGTGTCAGCATTTGTTACTATTTTTTTTGCTTTGTTTTGTAATATTTTTCATATTTATGTATTTTATTTTGTGTATTTCTGAGGGGCAGAACCTTTGTTCATGACTGTGTTGCGCAGAGATTTTTTTGTTGTAACACCACCCAAGGAGTTCCATATGGCAGAAAAGATTAAGAAGAAGAGAAGGTGAAAAGTTATGAAGCATATGGAAGAAAAGACTGAGAAGAAAAGATGAACAGTTAAGACACTGTCTTAAGAAGTTTCTGGATTTCTTTTGTTGGTAAATGCGGCCGGCGAAGTACGTGTTTTTATTTTGTTCATGTAATTTGTTATGTCGAATCTTGCATTTAAATTGTTCAATTGTGTGTTAGTTTGACGGTGACTTTGTGTCTTCGTGGACAAAGAAAAGGAAGAATAAAGTCATCAGTTGCAGTAAACTGCGGTCCAGTTTATTCACCTGAGAGAGCGACACTGTTAGAAATGAAGACATCTTACAGTCAGTGTAGTTTGTGTGGACATCCTACAGGCACTTGCGTATCACCTGCACACTCCATATGTGCAGCATTTGTGCACGGTCAGTAAGAAGCCAGTGTCCACACCTTAAAAAATGATTGGAGCGTGGCGTAAGGACACCATGTGACAGCATCACTCGTAAGTGCATGTAATCTACGTTATCCTTACAAATACCACACACAACAATGGCACGTTTCATTGTCATGGCAACGCGAGACACAAGAGAACTTCACATCTCCTCTCTACAACCCTCTAAAGCCTTGTTTCCACTGAGTTCCGCTATGTTCCGGTCTGGTCCAGTCCGGTATTTTGAGCATTTCCATTGTAAAATGGAACCTTTAAACAGTACAGAACCCTATCTCTTCAGGGCCCCCATCGGTTGTCGGTCCATAGAAAAGTGAAACAGAACAGTTGGGGCGGGGCCGCTATAGCCACCTGTTGATTGGCAGAAAGTAATGACGACTAGAAAGTGTTGACAACTTATAGAAAGCGCCAATATAGCGCTCATAATGCAACGTTTTTTTCCTCTTTAGGGCAGTATTCATTTTAACTCCCTGCAATCGTCTTTCAAACAACATTAACTTCCTGTTCCACACGATGTCCCAGAAGTAAAGCAATAAAAAGATGAGCTGCTGGATGGCCTCCATTGTTGTTGCTTTTCTAGTCGTCACACTACAATGACACAAACACGCTCCACCGCACATGAGCAGTGAGAACAAACCACTGGACGCGAGGCTTAACTGAATGGAAACGCTTGTCCGAATGAACTTGACCATACCGCACCACTCCTTAGCGGACTGGACCGGACCGGACTGCTCATCGGAAACGAGGCTCAGGAGTCCCAAACAACCCAAACACCTGCAGCAGTTGTCCAGGTCAACCTCCCCTACAGATCCATGTGACTAAGACCTTAAGAGGGTCTTGATGGTGAATTGATGCTTTGTTAATGAATAAAATGAATTGAAATCTGAAAAAATTACAGGTGTGGTCATGAACAAATGCTTACAAAGAGGTGCAAAAGGCCGGAAGGGGGCTGGGTTTGACAGACTGCACTCACTCTGCAGACGGTCCAGCAGTTTGGTTCTGGACGCCAAACCTTTCCCCTCCCACTCAGCTTTGGCCCGCAGGTCTTCTGCATGGCTGCACATCAAGTACCTAAAGAATACACAGACAGATTAGCACTCACACAGTCTCACAGTGAGAAGCCTCCTTCTTTATCCCAACCTATCTGAAAAGGTCGGATCCTGCTGACGGTGGGGTTTGCACACGCTCACAGTTCAAGTTTAAATTCTTGTCCTATCCTGCGTTTAAGGTGAACTAGAGAAACTTCTATAATTATTCCAAGTATCAGGCTGTTTTTAAACAACTTTCAGATGATCTATGATTATGTTGACACCATACAGTGGGGACATTTTACATAAAGAAGTTCAAGGTACTAACTCTGCAGGGTGCCCAAACTTTTGCACACGCCATTATTTTGTTTTCTGTTATGTTGAAAGGGTCAATGGTGGAAATAAAGCCACATTTTTTTCATAATAAAAGAATGTCTCATCTGTAAACTGATGTTTTTAGAGGATTTTTAAAGTTTTCCTTTGGTTCTTTGCACAATAATATTTACCTGGGGCGTCCAAACTTTCATTCCCCACTGTATACCTCTATCCACCTTCCAGTCAATTTGCGCCATGATTGACATTACACAGTGCATCCAGAAAGTATCCCCAGCGCCTCACTTTGTCTACATTACATGATGTCACAGCCTTACTTCAAAATGGATTAAATCAGTTTTCTTCCTGAAAATGTACAGAAGTATTCACACCCTTTGCTGTGAAGCTCCAAAGTGAGCTGAGGTTTCTTCTGTTTCCACTGATGAGTCTTCAGATGTTTCTGCTGCTTCTTTGAAGCCAAAGATCCAGTGGATTGGACAGGATTTGGAAAGGTACGACCCTGTCTACATGAGGTCCAGGGTTGACAGTGGAGGTCAAAGCAGAGACAGAATTGTTTTGAGGCACAAGGCTGGGGAAGTGTCCAGAAACATTCCTGCTGCCTTGAAGGATCCCATGAGCACAGAGGCCTCCATCATCTGTAAGTGGAAGAAGTTTGGAAAAACCAGGACTCTTCCTAGATCTGACCGGCCATCCAAGCTGAGTGATCGGGGGAGAAGGGCCCTGGTCAGGGAGGTGACCCATAACCCAATGGTCACTCTGTCAGAGCGTTCCTCTGTGGAAAGAGGAGAACCTTCCAGAAGAACAACCATCTCTACAGCACTACACCAAACAGGCCTGTACAGTAGTGGCCAGACGGAAACCCCTTCTTACTAAAAAGCACATGGAAGCCCGTCTGGAATTTGTCAAAAGAAACCTGAATGACTCTCAGACCATGAGAAACCAAATTCTGTGGTCTGACCAGACCGGAATAGAACTTTCTGGAGTGAATGGCAGATGTTATGTTTGGAGAAAACCAGAAACCGCTCATCACCAGGTCAATACCATCCCTACAGTGAAGCACGGTGGTGGCAGCATCATGATGTGTGGATGTTTTTGGGCAGCAGGAACTGGAAGACTGGTCAGGATAGAGGGAAAGCTGACTGCAACAATGTACAGAGACATCCTGATGAAAATCTGCTCCAGAGCGTTCTGGACCTCAGACTGGAGCGATGGTTCATGTTTCAGCAGGACAATGATCCAAAGCACACCACCAAGATAAGGAAGGAGTGGCTTCAGAACAACTCTGTCAATATCCTTGAGAGGCCCAGACAGAACCAGACCTGAATCCAATTGAACATCTATGGAGAGATCTAAAAATGGTCGTGCACCCACACTTCCATCCATCCTGATGGAGTTTGAGCACTACTGCAAAGAGGAATGAACCAAACTGTCCACAGAAAGGTGTTCCAAGCTTGTGGTGTCATTTTCAAAACGACGCCAAACAAACAAAAGGTTCAGCAATTAAGTATTGAGCAAAGGCAGTGAATACTTCTGGACATGTCATTTTTCAGGTTTTTCATTTTATAATAAATTTGAAGCAAATTCAAAAGAACTTTTTCAACATTGTCATTATGGGGGTTTTTTCAAAGGAATTTTTCAGGAAGAAACTGATTTCATTCATTTAGAAATAAAGCTGTGACATCATAAAAAGTGGAAGAAGTGATGCGCTGTGAATACATTTTGGATGTACTGCATTTGCAGCTTTAATTTACAGCTTACTTCAACTAGAACAGCGCTTTGAACAGTCCATCAGCATCACACCCCCAAAGTATCCTAAAAACAAAACTGATCTTTCAGACACTGAGATTTTCTTTGTCACCTTTGACCCTCATCAAAAATACAGGACTGAGATCCAGATCGCCATCTTTTCTGGCCATTTAGTTCTGCGTGAATAATTATTCCAGTTTTTCAAAAATCTAAACTTTTTGACTTTCTTCACCATGCCATAAAGTTGTGTAGTAAATCAAATTTGGGGTTCTCTGATATTATGTTTGGAATTAATGTTTACACTGATCTTGACCTGAAAATGTTACCATCTCATTCCAAAAACAGGGTTGTGTCTGCTTAACAAGCAGCTGACAATTGTATGCATAAATGGTTGCAGTCTTTGCCGTTTGTTTTGCTCACTCCCTTTACCCAGGGGCATTCTGGGTAACAGGTTGAAGACTGTTGGGCAATACTCGGCTTATCCAAAAAGCTGGTGGTCAACAATTTTTTAAAGAAGTTCCAAAAAGCTGACAGTGTTCTTGTCCACTTTTTTCTGTGTTGCAGTGATGTTAGTTTCTGTTGATGCTGACTCAAAACTCCTCATTGCATTGTATGCAAATGTATGCTGGATAAATCCTCAATAAAAAAGGAGAGGACCTGGCCGCACACAACATGGCGCCATGCTGTGTTTCATGTTTGGGCACCATCCTGTACGAAACCAGGTCCCCCTCATGAAATACTGCTATTGCACCCTTTTTGTTGGGGGTCATTGTGTACATTTGAGATTCTGTAGTAATTGGACATTTTTGGTAAAATCTTCAATTATACAAATATGATTGTACATTTCTAATTTTGTTACTAAAACGGTTTCATCCCCTGAGTTTTCTTTCATCTGTTGTTTGTAACAGATGTGGTCTCCGTTTCTGTGGACTGACCCGCTCAGGATGTGGATGCGTTCCGTGTTGAACTTCAGAGGCGTCAGCTCGGCACGCAGCACCTGCAGAGCCTCCAGGACTTTCCCGTCCTCCAGAAACTCCAGGTACTTCTGCTGCAAGAGCAGAAACTTCATTCTCTGTGTGGAAAGAGCAGGGAAAGAGTGGAGTCATTTGGAGGCGGCAGCAGGTAAAGCTGTAGGAAACAAAGTCAAGCTTCTTAACGTTTCCCCATGTTTTCATTCAGACCAATCCAATATTTCCAAAAGATCAGCCCAGGTAAAAATGGAATGAATTACAGAAGTGCATGAGCCCACTCTGCACTGGGCACTAAGCTCAGGAGTGTCCAGATCTAATCACATGATCAAAAATCAGGCGTGATCACGTGGTTTCAGACTCAATCAACACTGGATGTTGTCTCTTGATCAGTGCTCAGATATTTAATTTTTTACTTTAAAAAAATTAATCGGCGCTGTGTATTTCAAGCTTATTATTTCAACTAAATGTCCCAGTAGAAGCCTGTAAATCATGAGCAGATCACGACAATTCACTGCATTAACGCGCAGCAGAACATGATGCTAGTTTGAGCAGGAGACGCACAAAAACAGTTCAGTAAAGTTATCAAGATGTTCACAGGTTCTAACTTCAGGCCTTAAAAACTCTTCATAAATGTTCAAAACTGACAGCAAGTGTCTCTTGCTTGTTGTCTTAATGCAAACAATGACCAGCAAAGTCCTTTAAAAGAGAAAAGATGGGGTTTTTGTTCCTTTGTAATGAGGACGGTGCTCTCTTGCTGCTGACAGAGACGGCAGTGAGACGGCCGCAAAGAGCCGGCTCTGGGAAAAGGTGATTAAAAAGTTAAATAATTGCATAAATCTGTGATCCCTTAAACACAATAAAAACCAATAAATTGCTACATTTCAAGTCAAGAAAACTCATAATCATATTCATTTAAAACACAACAACACTTCTGGAAGAAGGTCCTTGCTTTTGATTTTTAATGGAGATTTGATCACATCAGAAATGTTCTGCATGTCCTAAAGCTACAGTCACTAAACTTTCTCAAATGACTAATTATTACCTACTTTTACTATTTTAGTGTACTATTTGCTCTAGTTGATTGCACCAACTTTACTTAATTGTTCAGACTACTTCACAGAAGCACGCTGCTTAAGGGTTAAATGTTAAAAGGAAGTGAAATAAAAAATAAAGGACCGACCTGAAACCGTTTTTAATCGTTTTTTCATTTTTAAAAGTGTTTTACAAAAGTATCAGACTGTAAAAAAATCAAATGTCTAAATCTGGGACAAAAATGTCTGATCGGGACATCCCCAATCACAGCAGCTGCTTAACAATGCTGTAAAACAACCGCACTCACCACAACGGCACTTGGAGAATGCATCAAAGCCTTCAGCTCGTTCAGGTCGCTGTCAGCCTGCAGACAGAAAGAACAGCTCATCACAACGGCAGAGTTTTACACGCGACCAGAACTGGTTCAAGCATTGATTAAAAAGTTGGTCACAAAGTTAGCTGGAAGGATGTTCAGAAAGTTGATAAGGGGAAGTGTTGATGGGTTGATCCGTAAATTAGTCGGACGATTTGTTGGACAGCTCAGGGAACGTTCACTTACCTTGTCCCACTCTCCATCCAGAACGTGGTTCCGAAACTTGGTGGCAGAAGCATGCTCCAGGCGGCAGCCAGATTCCTTCATCAGTAGATCCACAGTCTGACTGCAAATGCAGACAGAGATGGAGGTTACCTTCAACAGCTGACTGAAACTGGTCAAGGTGAGAGGAACTCTGAGACAGAACGTCACTCCCAGCGGTCAAAAGCAGGTACTGCGACCCGGAACAGCAGCAGCTCATCTTCTTCTTTTATTACTAAATTGAAAGCGTACGTTTTTTTTAAAAGTCCCACTCCAACTATCTCTTGATCTGTTGTAAGAGCATTAGCAGTGGTCTTTTAGTAGTAATGCTGCTGCCTTTATAGTAGACAGAAAAACTGTGAGGTTTTCTAAGACATAGTTTCTGCAGAGCGACAGCAGTTAATTAGAAAATCACCTCTGAGGTGTTGGTGTGGAGTGAGCCTGTCTTCATTTCCCATCAACCCTTTGTTTACACCCTCTCCTCCTAGTTTATGGGGAGCAATATTGGAGATACGTGTTGTAATCCAGATTCCAGCTCAGAGGAGGAAAACAGAGACGTTCATGGATCTGTTATTCTGTGAGTGGATGCATCAGAATGGAGCGGAGCAGAGAGCCTGCTGATGGTAGCATTTGTGATTCATCAACAAATCCTCCACGTGTGTTAAAAACTCCATTTTCATTAGAGCAGCTCTATAAACTTGAAGCTAAAATGAAGGTGTTACTTTTTAGCATATTTCTGATTTAAATAATATAATCTCAACCAAGTTCAAGAAACAAACAAACAGTGAACAAAAGCGCACACTTTCTCAGTGTGTAGTGTTTGTTTGTTTGTTGTTGTTTGTTTGTGTCCGTTTTTCTACATCAGTACTTTGACCGTGTCCCCGCACAGACACCGGTACCGCAGCGTCTGTAGTTCTGCTGAGTGTTCAGTCGCTGCGGGCCGCTGGTTCGGGTTCCGGTTCGGTTGCGCTGGTACTTACTTCAGCCCAAGGTCGTGCAGATGCTGCCCGATGAGCCGGATGACGTCCTCCTCGAACGGGGACAGGTGCTTCTTCTTCTTGGCGCCGTCCGCCGCGCCGCCGCCGCTGTTGGCGGCGCTCCGGCCGCTGATGGCGGGCACAGGTCCGTTGGAGTGAGCGGCTCCGCTGGAGGACGGCTCCCCGTTCGGAGCGCCGTTTCTGCGCGATACGTCAGGCTCCCGGTCTTGAGCAGCCCCGTTAGCCTGCATGCTCCACGGCCCACAAGGCGGGAACCAAACGAGCGACACACGAACCACCGGTCCTGACACCGTCAGGCCCACTAACCCAGAAGCAGCCCAGTCGACCCGCTCCCCGAGGCCGATTCTCCGGCGTCACCAGCGACGACAGCCCGGTTCTCAGCGCGGAGGACGAAGCAGCGCAGCTCAGCGTCACTGTCGGAGCGGCATCGCGCGGGTTCCGGCGGGTGGCAGGCGCTGTCAGAACCGCCGGCTCCGGTTCTGCTTATTGTTGTTGTTGTTATTGTTGTTGTTGTCTGACAGCTGCAACCTGGTTAGCCGTGCGCACTGACGTCAGCGGAAACTTTTATACGTACGGTGACGTCCAACGACCAGCAGGGGGCGCGATTCAGACATTTAAAAACAGAAAGAAGTCTCCTTTTCAGAGCGCGAAACTATAAATACAAAAAAGAATGAAAAAGAAGGTTGAAGAAAAGAAAAGAAAATCTAAAATAAGATCAGAAATACAATAGAAATGTGGATTAACTGATTTTCATCTCAATTAAAAATGTTTCATCAACGAGATAGAAAGAGAAATACCAGAAAAAAGAAAGAACTGGTGGCAAAGGGAGAAACAACCAGATGAACTAGAATTAAACTGGATGAACTAAAAAAAGGAGGATGAACTCAATAAGAAAGCAGGATAACAACTGGATTAACTGATGAGAAAAACATAATGAACTTAAATAAAACTGGATTTATTGATATTCAATAGAATGACTGAAAAAAGGAGATGGACCCAAAAACGGGATAAATAACTAAAAGTAAATATAAAATGAAATAACAGGAGAAGAACTAAAAATCTATGAGTTGAAAAATTACAGGGAATGATCAGGGAAATGAATGATCATAAAATGTAACTTTTGGGACGTGGAACTTTTGGTAGAAAAGGAACTTGAGATCATGCATGAGGCTGAGAGGTACAGGCTGAATACAGGGAGAGATGGAGGGCAGGTGGTCTGGATCTGACCCAGGGTCATGGGGTTGCTGTAACCAACCCTGCAGTTGTTGGTTAAAGGGGGTACACCCTAAACAGGTGGCCAGTCTGTTGCAGGGCTAAACATTTCCTTCAATATATAGTTTTTTGTTTTTCTTTTGCAGACATTTGTACCCAATGTGGGGCCAGTTCTGGTCATTTCTTGATCACCCTGTCGTTACGTGAACTCAACTTGAAAGCATTTTCAGACAGGAACCATGTAAGATCTTCATCCTACAAAATTCCCCCTCAGAACAATGACATTCCAGAACCACACAAAAGTGTGGCCATTGTCCTGCTAGGTCAGTAGAGGTCTATGGTCTGAGAACATTTCAATTTGCTGATAATTTGAATTCAAACTACACTCACTGGCCACCTACACTTTGCTAGTAGCGGGCTGGACCCTTTTGCCTTCAGAACTGCCTTTATCCTTAGTGGCATCGATTCAAGGAGGTTCTGGAAACATGGAGGTCATTAGAGTCCAGAGAACTCATGATCATGTTGAAGAAACCAGTTTGATTCTGCCCCCACCATCTATATGCTGCAGCAGAAATAGATACATCAGACCAAGCATCAGATGTAAGAATGTGCAGCATGTTAGGATGGTGAAAAACAGAGATGGAAATAAGTTGAAAAGTGTGATGAACAAGAACTTTGAAGGTCTTTGGAATGGAGAAGAAAGGCCTGATGTCCATTTTTAAGAAGGGAGACGCTAAAAGAGTAGAAGAAACTACAGAGTAAACACGCTGACAGTCACAATGAAGTTATGGGAAAGAGTTGTTGAAGCTGGACTGAGGTCAGAAGTGACCAATGTGAGCAGCAGTATGGTTTCATGGAGAGGAAGAGAACCAAAGACACAGTATTTGCTTTAAGAAGCTGCTGCAGGTATGAAAGAGGAGTTCAAGGTGGAGGTGGTGTGGAGTGCAGCATGGATCAGCTTTGAGCTTCTTCTTGTTTGCTATGGTGATGGACAGATGAGA
This sequence comes from Adrianichthys oophorus, assembly GCA_036245035.1. NCBI lineage: Eukaryota > Metazoa > Chordata > Actinopteri > Beloniformes > Adrianichthyidae > Adrianichthys > Adrianichthys oophorus. The sequence goes on from BSAI01000207.1 coordinate 25,049,199, forward strand.
ATCAGATGGAGATGGGTTGAACACATTGAAACAGTGATGATGTCAGTAAAAGGATAATCAGACTGGAGCCACCAAGAAAGAGAGGCTAACCAAAGAGGAGGTTCATGGATGTAGAGGGAGAGGACATGTTGGTGTGAGGCATGAGGATGGAAACATACTGAGAATGTCAGCAGAAGGGTTGTGGTGTGATTCCTGTTGGTGCAATGACTCTCACACACAGACCTGCATTTGTCAGCACTTTTTTAATGAAATAATGTAATGACAATTAACTATAAAGAACGGGGGGTCAATCCAAAATCTTAAACTCAAAAACCAAAATGGACAATCTTTAGGATTGGCTGTGTGTGTCAAATTCCATTTACTAAAAATTCTGTCAAAGCCTGAACAGAACCAGGCAGACTGGCTTTGTGACAGTTCCAAACTCAGAATATTCGGTTCCAGCAGCAGATCCCAGTCAGAAACTGTTTGGGTTTTAAAGATTCAAAGTGCTCTCTGTTGTTCCCAAGCCCAAGGCTTTGTTTTCTGAAGAGTTAACGGACATTCACAGATGCTCCGTCTAAACCGCCCGTACAGATGAACGGTCTTTGAGCAGAACCAGACCTCCCAATGAAACATTTTCACATCATCACACATCAGCAGGAAGGTGTAGCCTCTTCCTCACACAGCAGCTGCAGGTTGGTGCTCTCACGCTGTTTCTGACGGCTCAGATCTCAACTGTCAAACTAACAATAAAGAAATCAGAAATGTTGGAAGCTGGAACGATGGCCTTAGAAGAATGATGCAGAACGTTCTTCTGTTCTCTATCCCCTTCTCGACAGAGACGAGCAGTCGGTTATGTGCTGCAGCAGGTGAAATGAGAATCGCACCAACACATTCTCCACACGTTATAGAAACCCTGCTCCTCTGCGGTCTCTTTAGTCCATCCAGGTGAAGAAACCCAACTTCAGAACAGTTAGCCAGGCTTCAAGATCTGAAAGTTCTTCAAAGGCTTCACGTCTTTCTGAAAATCACAGGAAGGACTGACTGAATGTCCTAAGTACAGACTAAAGGAATGACTAGAAGTTTCACTAATGACTGTCAAAATCATGTTGAAATATCTATCAAGTCTTGTTGAGATCTGTAAGTGTTGCTGAAGTCTGTGTGCTGTAGATGTGAGGCCTGCGGTCAGAGACCGCGATGCGTCATCCGTCAGGTTTCCAGGCTTTATTAGTTGTGGTTTCTTTTCATCACATATTTTTGAAATTTGGTGGAGTCTGACATAATCTACACATATCTTTGCATCCACAGAACTCTCAGCAAATCTGATGGGCCCTACAAAGATGTGTATGAAGCATGTCCTTCTGTGTCAGGAGAGCTCAGCTGTCCACCACCTGGTGAGGCAGGGTGACGGAGGAGCCGTTGATGAAAGAGCCCTGCTTGTCTCTTCCTTTGAGGAAGTAGGTGAGCAGCTCCCCTTTGCCCTTAACAAAAATGGGTCCTCTCTTCACGAAGCGGAAGCCATATTCCTTCAGGATGTTGTAGCAGTCCTCCACCACCTGGAACAAGGACACACAGCACACTCTTACTCCCAAATACCCAGTGGTGACCTGAGAAAGCATGCCAACACGCTGCCGTGATAAGGCCACATCTTTTCCAGCGTTTCAATCCTCAATATTTTAACACTGGCTGGCGCCCCCCTGTGGGACCGACAGTGGTCACACAACCCCTTTCTTCTGTGTGCGGAGGCGAGAGGTCGTACCTGGATGTTGCCCATCACTCCCGTAGACTCCATACGGCTTGCAACATTCACGGTGTTGCCCCAGATGTCGTAGTGAGGTTTGCGTGCGCCGATCACTCCTGCCAACACCCCTCCCTTATTCAGACCTGCAGGAGACGTGCACATCAGCCGGGTGACTGGGAGCGTGTTCTAATAAAGGTCCAGTGCAAAGGCTGCATGTTTCACTGCTCAGGGCCTCGTGGTAGAGTGTCCGCCCTGAGAAGGTCATGAGTTCAAATCCTGGCTGAGTCATACCAAAGACTAAAAATGGGACCCAATGCCTTCCTGCTTGACACTCAGCACTGAGGGGCTGGATCGGGGGGGTTAGACCACTGAAAAAATGGCGACGGAATTGGCGTCACGTCACTGGAGCCAGAGGTAAAGCATGTCGTATGGGTGACATCACAGCCGGCTGCTGAGGCAACCCCAGGTCAGCCTAAACCAGGCTTTAAAGATCCACTCCGGTCATTTTTTGATCTATTCTCAAAGTGTCCTCTTATTATAATGATACTGTTTTTAGGACATAGTTTCTGTGGAGCGGCAGGAGTTCATCAGAAATTAATCTCTGAGTTGTGGACGAGCCCCCCCCCCCCCGTCACTCATAATGGAGAGATCTCTGTTTCCACAAATACAATCTTTTTCAATCTGCTCCTGATTTACAAACATTTGAATAAAGAATTTTCCTTAAATTTTCTTCATATTTGTTCTCATGCATGAGAACATGCTACAAGAACATGTTAAAAACACACAAAACAATCTTCATCAGAGTGGGTCTGTAATGCATCTCAATCCTGAAGTTTGACTTTTTTTAATCCGTGTTTTTCTGTCACTTCTGCCTTTTAAAAGAAAAGGTTTAAGCTAACAGAAGCCTAACCGTGCTGACTTTAAAATCCTCTCTGTTCTGACAGCATCATAAGTGGACAATGATGCCAATCCCAATCTGAACATATGTGGATCACAAGTGAACTATGACGGCAGAAGAACAAAAGGATTGTGGCTGGATTATAAGTGGATCTTTCCTGGATCAAACAGAGACAGAAGTGGATCATAGCCATAAAGAAACCAGGGTTTGGACCTGAACGTTCCGGTTCTATGCTGAAGCATACATCAGTGTTTTCATTCACAGCAGAGAACGTGGTGCATACCTATGCGCAGCATGAAGTTATTGAATGACTGGTAGTTGATATTCATGAGTGTGACCTTCATAGCCAGGGCAAAGTCTGCCAGGTCTGCAAGGTGCTGCCAGCGCTCCCTGTCAGACTGCTCCTCCCTCTAAAGGACACAAAGCTTTCAATGTCAGCGTGGCTCTGATCAATGAGAGGAGAAAACACAAAAGGAAGGAAAGCACAAAGCTGCAACAAACAGAGCTGAGAGTTCTCATCAGCAGCTCAACAAATGCCAGCCTTTATGTCAGAGGTCATGTGACACGCTGACCTTCACACAGTTGTAGCCGTTGCTGACGTCTGGTGTCACTCCGGATGCGGCCATGTAGGTGCTACCAATAGTCTTGATCTTTGTGATACAGCGAAACTGAATCTCATCCAGCAGCTGAGAGGGGCAGAGGAAAAAGGTTACAGCAAACACTCTGATGGAGTTAGCCAACTAAACCAGCAAAGTGGAAATGTGAATGCTTCAGATGGAGTGTAAACAACTTATGAAAACGAGAACATTTCTAGTTTAAATACAAGAAAATGGGACCAAGTGTTACTGCCAAAACACTAAATCTGTCCAATTTAGTCTCAAAAATTCATAGTTTGGATTACGATTCCACTCTGAGAAATGTCAAAACTAATTTTGGGATTAGATTTGATTGGATTTTGAATTAGAATTAAAATTTTTAACATGACATGATTAAAACTCACTAAAACAAATTTTCATTAAAAAACACGGGTTGTTTCATGAAAAGTCAAACAGAAAGAGGATGAACGTACGCTGTCAAAGTCTGAGATGATCTCGTTCAGGAAGCGTAAGCACTCGATTCCTCCGTTGTTGATGCTCTCCTCAGTGTAGAAGTCAGAGAAGTTTGGGATGGAGGCGAACATGACTCCAATTTCATCATAGGATTGGCTGTACAACTCCTGAAACAGAGCAGGAGATGGAACCGTAGCTTCAGCATTTCATGTTTGGATGTTCCCAGCAGCACCTGGGCCTTACTCTCAAAGGCACAAACATGTAGAAAACAGCAGTAAAGCTGTGTGTGTAAACATCAGTGTTAGTAATGAAAAATGTGCTAATAAGGATATTCCTAATGAAATCAGGAACAAATTTCCATTCTGGATCCTGGTCGGGGAACCAGTAACCGTTCTCTGACCCATCTTTAGAGGTGTTCTTGTTTTGTTTCCAGTCAGACGGAGCTTTGGTTCACTCTGAGTTTCTTCAGTCTGAATAGGCTTCGTGCTTTGAGCCTGCAGCCGGGCATTATGGGATGTAAACAGAGTAGAAAGCAAGCATCCATAAACCGCTGTGGAGCAATGATGAGACCCAGTAACTCATTGAAATGTGGTCGGATGAATGCAGGCTCATTAAAACTACTTTTAACATGATACACATTGCTTCTCGCACTGTTTTCCTGACAACCTATACGTCAGAAACACTTCACACATCAGCAAACCCTCTGAGTCTCAGTAACCGCCTGGCAGCATGCCTTTGCCGTACCAAAGTAGCAGTAAAAAGTGTTTTACCTGGCCTTGATACAGGCGTTCAAAATCTGTCAGCAAAAGATAAAGTTTGAATAAGTGAACTGTCCTGACCAGGACTGCAAAGCTTAGGACTTCCATTATTCTTACAATCGTTGCTTTGCTCCACCCACGTAAATCCTGGCCAATGATTGAAGAGAGCAAGTTTTGTTTACAGGCTTTGGTTCAAAACAGAAATCCCCGCTTGATGGCAGTCTGAATACAGACCAAACACAAGGTTCAGGACGCCATCCAGACGAGATTAAGCAGACTTTTGTCCAGAACGACAGATTTTTCCAGTCTGAATCCTAAAACAAGTGTTACACCACATAGCCAGACAAGACTAACATACGGGTAGAGAGGAATGACAACACAATCGTGCACAGATGTGTTCATTTTTCTTCACACTTTGGGAAATTGTCAATTATTGTGATGTAATGAGAAGGACTGCAGATATATTCCAACAGTAAAGCAGTTTCAAAGCAGTTTTTATTTCTGAAGTTAAATTACAATGCATTTATTGTACACCAATGAATTTATCAACAGAATCTGTGCCTGGAACTCTGCATCGTTGGCACAGATTGTGTGCACACTAACCATGCTTCTTGCAGCTGAAGTTGGGGCACACTGTCAAACTGCCCCCCCAATAGTCACCAGCTATCAGCACAGGACTGAAACTCCAAAGGCTCAGCGTCTCCCTTTGATACTTTCATCTGTTTCACCTCCTCAACCCTCCCTACAGACAAAGTCAAGTCCTGTCTTTAACCTCAACTCTCAAGTCTGGTCCTTTTGTTTGTTTTTTACTTTTGCAGCTGTTCATGGTGAACATGACTCATGTCTACGGCAAAACACTAAATATTCTGAACTGAAGTTTGCAGTGAGCAAAGTCACACTGCACAGACCTGCCTTTGTTATTGAAGCTAGTTATAGGTTGTTGAATGTTCACTTCTGGAGAACACAGACTTGTCATGAGGAACAGGTGAGAACGTGCGCTTCCATCTGTGTGACAGAGGTGGGAATAACCCACTGAAAGCTGCACGTCTGCCGGATCTTAGTTTTTCCAGCTGCTCACCATGCTTGCAAAGCTCTGAAAAGTTTCTGCACCTTCAGAAAATAAATGTTAAGAGTCTTTGGCTTTCTAGAAAGACCACAACATAACACACCCTGGGGGGGCTGAACGTGTCATGAACCCGCGCAGTGCTGAAGATCTCACCTCATCCCTCTTCTTGGATCCCAGGAAGTGTCGAGCCACGTGCTCCGGCAGCATGTTGGTCACAAGGGCTTCGTTCCAGCGCCGCATTTCGTAAACTTTCTCCTTCTGCTCGTGGACCTCAATCTTCCACAGAAAAAGAGTGCGAGCGAGCTTCTCCACCTTCAGCCAACAGCAGGAACAAATGTTAGCATCTGCTAAGGAGCTGAGCAGGGACACGTAGGCTGTGCCTGAAGCAGGACCTGACCTGCAACACTGAGAATGTCAGTAGAAGTTAAATCCGCTCACTGTCCTCAGATATGATGGCAAACCGTTTGGTGGCAAAGTAAAACATAAAGAAATGCAGACTAAACACCAGCAGAAAACTCTGAGAAATAAATACGCATATGGAACAACAACTAAACATAGCAAATGTAAACCAGAATAATTCCAGTATATTTAACACAAGAAGACAAATGAACAACAACGCTCTGAACTAACTTATGATGATGATTATGGATGAAGAACACTACAGAAGCGTCACCAGTGTGTGCTCCATCACTTACATGTCTGGAAAAATAATAGAAGCTGATCATCATGATGAAGATCATGACGGTAACGGTGACCTTGGAGGGAACCAGGGCCGACCTGCAACACATCATAGTAGCATGTTGAAGGCGCTGCAGCGGCTGCTGCTAGTGCTGCAGTTTCTGCAGTCTCTAAAAGCCTCTGCTTCATAGCGGCACACCAGATCACTATTTTACAACCTTCAAGCCCGAGCAGAACTGCAGGGGTTTGAATGCGCTAACTCCTGATGTGGGAGTGGGCTAATTACAGGGTTTGAGGTTCTGCAACTTCATGGAGCAGTGCAGGCAGATGGATGCAGCCAGAACCAAATAACACTCTGCATTTTGGACTAACATGTACCTGATAAAAGTGGGTCTCAGAGTCACGGTGGAGCTCAGGAGACATGCAGCATTCACCTGTACTCTTTAAAGCGGACAGCGTCATAGCGGTCAAATATGCTCCTCCAGCTGTAGATGTTCACCACGCCAGTCGTCACTGTGATCAGCAGCATCAGGGTGAGCTTGACCATATGGCTGACCTGAACCAGCATGGTGGTGGCCATCAGAGCCAGAACCGCTACGTAGCTGTAATATTTAGGATTGTTCCAGCAGCCTTCCAGGCTGGAGCGTCCAGAGGAGGGAGCCGGTGTGGCGCTGCGAGGATCTGATTCTGGAGGTCCACAGCTCAGCTGCACAGACACAGATGCACAGTCATTCTCAGCGCCTGCAAGCGCTGAACATCCTAAAGAACATCCGCTCACCATGTCAATGGTGTCCGCCATGCTGAGGATGAAGATGGCTGCCATGGCCCAGGTGTTCCGGGCCCAGCGGGTGTGGTCAATCCAGGTGGAGAAGGACACTAGCTTCTTGGGATACACCTGACACAGAGGTACTTTCATTTTAAAACCTGCTGTCATGATGACAAACTGAACCTTCACTGGACTCCTCCATAAATTTACTACTTTACATGCGTAACTATGGAAACGGCAGCAACTTGAGCTTTCATCCACATCTACAACATGAACCTGCTACCTCTGTGGTTCTCTGCTCAGTCTGCACGTCCTGAAGGGTTTGTTTTAAAACAGGAGATGTTCTTGTGTTATTAATTATTCAACCAGTTCTGAGTTTGGCCTGTTGCAGACAGAGCACACATCCAGACCCGGTTCATGTGTTTGTCATACTTCACAAACCTGACTTTTTAAAGCAGCTCAGCCTAAACCTTGAGCAAACCTGAAAATATCTCACCCGTCTTAAACTTTGTAGTGGGTTCCCTCTGAGGTTCAACACTAAATTGATCTGTCAACCTTGGATTGCATTCACGGACGGGAAGCACACACTTTTCTTTTAATCACCTTGTGATACAAATAAACTCGCCTTGACAGGAATCAGCTTCTCTGAATCACATCTAGAAATGTGATGTCTGAGATGAAGAAAGCCGATGCTGTTGCACCAGCTCGGTTCATGCCAACTGGCTAAAGAAGCCAACTGCTCTCCATGAAAGTTTGGCAGTGATATGAATGGGACCTATCCGGAATGACTGGAAAAGCTTGAACAAACCTGATCCCAAAAAACCATCCGATAATCTGTGTTTTTACAACATGAAAGCTCCTATCAGCTGTTTTACCTGCTAAGGTGAGTAAGTGTGTGGATCAGTGAAAGGAAATGAGCCTCAGGAGAACCTGAGAAGCTCAAACAACCTAGTGAGCCTTGAACCCTCATCAGCAATGAAATCAAAGGAAAAACAAAAGAACCAAAAAAAAACTCTTTGCCAATTTATTAGGAACAAACAGCTGAGTGTTCAGCTGTTTGCTGAAGTTGTTTTCTTCACCAAACAGCTGAACAGAACACCTCCAATCAGTGACTCCACTACTAAGTTAAAGTAGTGAACTAATGTTTCTGACCATGAAACCTGCGCCTCACAATGCGGAAAGAAAAGCATCCCATTTGTCAGTAATACACAAAACCTTTTCTATTCAATAATATCTTAAGACACTTAGGGGGCCCCCGGATAAACCTAAAGAGAAGTATCTAAACTTGACAGGGACTGAGAAAGATCCAAGAGAACATGCAGGATAAACGTACTCGAGGGAAGATGGCAGCCAGCGAGCAGATGGTCAGGACGAGCAGCAGAACCTCCCCCACTGCAAATGTGACATAGTTGGTGATCATCCTGTTGCAAAACAAGCAGGAAGAACTTAAAAGAGTCAGTCCAAATCTGTGATGCAGAGAAAACATGGGGTCAAAAACCTGCAGGAGAACTAACCATGGGTCAAGGAGAGCCTCCATGAAAGTAGTGCAGAGCAGAACCACACAGGAGCAGCAGAAGGCAGCGCCGCTCTGCTTCTCCTTCTCCACAGAATAACGGGTCTCGAGCTCCGGGTCCACAAACCTCAGCGACAGCCGGTTGGTGTTCTTTCCCTTTAGCCTGTTGAGACAGAACGAGGGGTATAACGGATGACAAAACTCACGGTTTGGATCAGTAAAAAGGAAAAAGAACTAGACTAAAGCTAAAAATAAATTTTAAAAAATGTTTTACAACATACATTAAAAAAAACATTAAAAAAGTACTCAACACACATATATTAAATCAGTGCTTTAAGTGGACAACAAGAAGCACTCTTGGATTGGGACACAACCAGAGGAATATTCATTCATTCATTCATTTTCCAAACCGCTTTATCCCTTTCGGGGTCACGGGGTTGCCGGAGCCTAACCCGGCTACTCATGGGCGAAGGCAGGGTACACCCCTGGTCGCCAGTCTGTCGCAGGGGCCACAATCACACACCCATACACACTCACATTCACACCTAGGGACAATTTAGAGTAACCAATTAACCTTTGGACGGTGGGAGGAAGCCGGAGTACCCGGAGAAAACCCACGCATGCACGGGGAGAACATGCAAACTCCACACAGAAAGGTCCCCATTGGTGACACTGTTTCAAGTGCCCCAGCCAGGACTTGAACCAGGAACCTTCTTGCTGTGAGGCAAGAGCGCTAACCACTGCACCACCGTGAGCCAGAAAATCTCACTACTTTTTAAAAATAAAAATAAACTTTTTATAACTTTTTAACTTTATAATTTTAATATTATAAGATCATCTCATTAAAAAATAAACCTAAATGACAAAATGTTACAAACAAACTCATTATTGATCCACAATCAGAAACAAATCAGCTTCTATGAAGCTCCAAACAAAAGCTTCTGGTGAAACATTTTAATAAAAGAACATTTTTAGAAACAGAAAAATGTAAACT
>BSAI01000210.1:0-16173 GCA_036245035.1 Adrianichthys oophorus
TGAACATTGGCGTGAACATTGACGTGAACATTGACGTGAACATTGGCGTGAACGTTCACTTGAACATTGGCGTGAACATTGGCGTGAACATTAGCATGAATGTTGGTAGATTGTGAATGTAAATATTATTATGACTGAATGTGACCACAAACATTCGCGTGAACATGAGAGCATGATGGTAATAATTAGTGCGACGATGTGCCTAATGTGACCACCAGCATTAATGTACAATTAGGATGAATGTTAACGTGACTGCAGACATAAGCGAGACCACCAACATGAATGTTAGGATGAATCAAAGACCTAGGATGAACATAAAGTCGTAAAGTCAGCGTACCCCAAAAGTGACATTAAACACGAGCTTGGAAATGAGCGTGACCTCTCAACACATCCTCACTCCCAAGTCGTCACATATTGACGCATGGGTATGGACCCGTCTTCGTCACTTTTTAGGTGCCCCCAACTTGTCATTTTCTGACACGTCGGCTGTTCCGATTAAATCAGGGGTCCAGTTGTTCTGTCGGACGCGGTATCGAATGCAGACCGAACCTTGGGACGCGCCCAATACCGGTACCCTAGCCCAGTCCACGCCTGGACGCATCCAGAACCTGCACCCTAGCTTGGTCCGCGTCTTGTTCTGGTACCATGTCCAGAAACTGTACTGCGTCTGGAACTGGTACTGATCCGCATCCAGTACCGGGTTGTGGTTTGGGTACCTGGTTACAGTTAGGGTTGGGGTACCTGTGTGACCCTATGCTGGAGCGGCGAGTACTGGTTTGCGGCCTGGAGGTTGGGGAACCTTGATTCAATTGGATGAGCCAGTGCCTCAAAAAACAACAAGTTGGGGGCACCCCAAGCGTCCGTTTTTGATGCAGAGAGGTCCTTATTCATGCGGCAATATGTGACGACTTGGGAGACAGGATGAGTTGGACCTCAAACATGACCATGAACATGAATATGAGCATAACCGGGAGTGTAACCATAAACATGATGGTAAGCATGAACTAAAGTTTAGCTGTGAATGTAAGCATGCTAGCAGGACTGTAAACATTGATGTTATCTGAAGTTGTGACCAAAAACCAATGTTAGCCCGACATAAATCTGATCTCAAGCATTGGCCTGAGGGTGAGCAGAGGCGTGACCATGAGTGCATCCTCAGGTGTTTACAGTCCGTCTCTCGACTTGGTCTCCTCATACCTGTGCACTCCTGCAGGTGCACGCCTTGTTCCATCACAGCAGTCTGGGAGTTTCACTCAACATTAAAGTCACCAAACTGGTTCTGCTTCACACTCGGCCGGTAAGCAGAATACGTTTCCCCTGTGGGGAACCTCACTGTCTGCTCTTCTTCTTCTCATATAAAGTGCTGAGGCTGGGCAACAGGTGGGACACATTATTATGAAGCACCTTTTCTCAGGAAAATTTGGAGGTGAGCCATCATGGAGAAAGGTCTTTGCAGAGCTTCTGTCACTGGCAGCATTTGGAGTATGGAGGACGCCACAAACATGGTCCCAAGCGCATCCCTGGAATGACGGCAGAGCCTTCAACGGTGGACTCTGCTGTTTTTGTCACCAGGTATCTCAGATGTTAAAGTTTATGAGCAGCTGTCCAAGCTTCTGCCAGAACTGGAACAAGAAATGTTCCAGCTGAATGAGATGAAACGTTCAATTTAAATAGTAAATGGTGTATACTTCTGTCGCTTTACTACCTTCTTAGAAGGCCCAAAGGCGTGCCAAAGACATGAGTTTTCACCATCTTTATCTTCCAAACTTCTACTTTCTTCCAGGACGGATTTCTGTGTACACAAAGATGAACCGTGCGATACCGTAGGTGAGTGACCACGACTTTAAATAGACATGAAAATCAACCGCTACTGCTACTTTCAGTCTAGCCACAGAACCACAAGAAACCCGGGCTTGTTCCTGTTTGTTCGTCGTAACTTCCATCATGTTGTAGATCTTTCTTATGAATCCTTTTCAGTATTTGTACAGATAATGTCGGAAAGTTTAAACTTTGTGGATTGAAACTGTTTTCAGTCCCATTTAATTGCTGAGAATTTAACAGAGTAGCCAGTCACCTCTGTTTTCTATAGAGGAGCAACATTATTTAATGTTGAACTTATTTGTGTTAAAAAACTAATATCAAGGTCCTGTTCTCCTCCATCGTACAGAAAGGTGGTTGGGAAACGTCTCCAGAAGAGTTTTTCCTTGACTTTCAGTCTCAGTATTTTCCAAAGCAGATTGAGAGAATCCATTTTCCTGTCAGGTGCAGCTAAAGTCCATTCAAAGATGATTAAAACTGATCCTTTTAGGGCAAGTAAACACAACTGTTCAGGTTCTCTGCCATAAGTCAGAAACAGGCCGAGTGTATGTTTGAGTGTGGGAGCAGGTTTGTGAGAAGAAAATCCAACTGCCTGAAATTAAAGTAAATGTTTATGCTGCCATCCTCCACGAGTATTAAACCCCCCATCACAAGGGTTTTCTCTCTGTGTAACACTAAATCAGCTAAAACAAATCAGAGCATTCTCTCATTAACTTAGAGGAAGTGCTAGGATGACATTGTGTAATAGCAAACAGATTTTATTTGATTTTTTTACTACTTGTAACAAGATAGGTGAATCATATATTCAGATAAAGTCTCTGCTTTGGAGGTTTGGGTTTTCCCTGTTGTTCACATGAAGCCATCAGGGAGGAGCTCTGCTGACAAAAACGAGTGACTGTAGTAAAGGCCGTTTTTTGGTCAGAACTTTAAACTTCATACACTGAGAATGCGAGCTTCGTCACAGGTCTGACAGAGGAAACTTCATGACACCCTAATGACTGTCATCTATGACCATCTGACATCCATTGAAGTATTCGGTCTACGTCCTGGTTCTCGGGAGTGCATTCATGGACCAAAGTCAAACCGGCAAAGTGAAATTTACATAGATATAAATCCCAAATCCTATTTTGTGCTCAAAGCGTTTGGAAAAACCTCTATGTTTTTATATTAAATATATATTAATATGAATTAATGAATTAATTAATATTATTAAATAAAATCAACCTTTGATTAGATATTTGTTTGGTGGAAACACAAACTTTTCCTCTTTCAGTGGATAAAATGGCAGACGGTTACATCAAACATGTCTGGAAGGGAATCTATCAGGTGAGAGTTTAAATGAAAGGGTTGTTTTCAGAGAATGGATTCATCTGTGAGGAAAAACGGAAAATTACAAAAGGAATTCATCAGATTCAAGTGTTTGATCATTTCTTTTCTTGTAAATCTGCATAAAGTTGTGTTATCTATATGTCAGAAACATAAAAAGAAATCCCTGTAATGCAGATGATTCTGAGAAAAACGTATACATTCATTCACTCCTATCATCACTTGCACACCACTGACATGAATTTAGAACTAAAGGGGAACATTTCTGGTTAGTGGAAATGAACTCATCTCAAGCACTGATAAAGTGAGCACAGCAATGAACTCAGACAAAGATCTGTCCAGCAAGATTTACATTCCTCCTTCCTCTAACAGATATAATCTGAGTAGAATGCAACTGATGAAAATAATATGTTCTTGGAGGAAAGTCAAACAACTGCACCCACACAGTTTCTACACACACTCCAACATTTTTATCTTAATAAAGTTTGTGACGTAATGGTCTAATCTAACAGTTACAGCAGAAATGGGGTAATTTCTACATTCTTTTTATCCTCTGGTCTTTTCCCTTCAGGAGTCACCACAGCCAATCAGCTTCCTCCATCTATCCCTGTCTTCTGCATCCTCTCCTCTAACACCAGCTTCCTTCATGTCTTCATTCTCTGCATCCATAAACCTCCTCTTTGGTCTTCCTCTGGACCTCTTTCCTGCAGCTCTAGACTCAGCATCCTTCTACCAATTTATTCATCGTCTCTCCTTTGGACATGACCGAACCATCTTAGTCTGAACTCTGACTTTATTTCCAGAACCTCTAACATGTGCTGTCCCTCTGATGGACTCATTCCCAATCCTATCCGTCCTGGTCATTCCCAAAGAGAACCTCAGCATCCACACACATGAACTCCGTCTTGGTGGGTAGTTCTGAAAAAGGAAACATAATTAATAACTGTTTCATGGTGATGATCTGTGTTACAGGTATTGCTTATCTTGGGGGAGCCTGCAGTACCAGAAGAAAGTGTGTTTTAGTTGAGGATAATGGCCTTAACCTGGCCCTCACCATCGCTCATGAGCTGGGACACAAGTGAGCTGTGATCATCTTTCCCTTCACCCTGATGTGATGGAAAAAGGCAAACATCAACAACACCAACATCAATTTAATTCACTTCAATTTTACTAATATAGCCTAATATCACAACACTTCAACACCAGTATTTATACAAAAGAACATAAAGTCCGTCATAAAAATATAAGCAATAGCTGGTTGCAAAACTAAACTAAACAGACTAAGATAAACTGGCATCTCTGCCCTTCGACCCTCTTTATCACTGAGGAAAAACTCATTGAAAAAACAGATTTGGGGAAAAAAAAAGAAACTTTAGGGATGCCCACATGAAAGAGGGATCCCCTCTCAGGACGGACAGGCAATGTTTTAGAACTGTTAAAGTTTATCGAACTCTACAACTACATGCATAAACAACAACTACATGTATGAATAGTGTAACAGATGGGCTTCATCTAGATGGAACTGTGAGGCAGCTGGGGGCGTGAGATGAGCCAGAGGCGAGGTCCAGGACAGAGACAGGAGCACAGACGATCCACCTGGAATCCTGCTTCCCCAGTGAGGAGTGGGAAAGAGGGACAGCAAATGAATCGCACTTCACCAAATACAGTCATGAAGAACTAAAAAAAAATAATACTGGATTAATGATAAAAGACTAAGAATAGAGGAGAGAAGTAATAGAGGACAGAACCCCAGTGCACCATACTTTGCCCAGCTTCTAACTTCTTGTAGCCTACTAGCAACTAATTGGTATTGAAGTTTAATTCAAACATGTTAATAGTAAGTTGCATGTAAGATGGCACAAATAATAATAATTATAATAATATAAAATCTGCAGTTTTAGAATGTCAATATTAATATAATAATTCTAACAATCTGATTGGATCAGAGTCACTAGCTGTGTTTCCATGACACAAATGTACAAAACTTCATCAAAATTCCAGAAAGATAAAAAAAAAAACCCACAATTTTGTAATTACACTGTTTCAATTAAATCATAATTATGCGAATAAACAAACCAACGCAATAAGTCATTCAAAGACATATTGATGGATGTGAACAATATTTTGATTTACAGCAGATATGTGGTGTTATTGTTTTAGGATGATTCTGTTGAGAACTACAACGGCACATTTGGATGACGTCACACCAGTGCCGGGCATGTGAAGCGTAGTAGTGATGGGAATTCCGGCTCTTCTTAGATAACTGGCTCTTTTGGATTGGCTCACTAAAAAAGGCTGGCTCTTTCGCTCCCAAACGGCTTTTCGGGTTGTTTTATTATCAACAACTATATACAATTATGCACTTATTCATATAAGTGTTTAATATGCATATGCCTTAATGTATTGCCTCCAGATTAAATGTACAAAATAAGGGTAAAGAAAATAGACAAAAACTCTCAGTGGCCTTGTGGAAGCGTGTC
The DNA here is from genome assembly GCA_036245035.1 of Adrianichthys oophorus. Lineage (NCBI taxonomy): Eukaryota > Metazoa > Chordata > Actinopteri > Beloniformes > Adrianichthyidae > Adrianichthys > Adrianichthys oophorus. Next base: position 5,625 of record BSAI01000210.1, read on the forward strand.
TGCCCTGAGACTGGAAAGTTCTGAGTTTGAATTCACAGCTGAGTCAAAGACTCTAAATGCCTCCCTGCTTGACAATAAATACAAGTGAGATGGTTTCAGATTTTGCTGTTTTTTCCAGTGTAACTCGTTTCTCTTCCTGTTACCTGGCGCTCTCTCATACACGTGCTCAGTGCTCAGTGCAAAGCAAACACATTTTGACCAATCACGTGCAGTTTGGGGAGAAAAAAAAGAAGAGAGGGTGAAAATAAAGTTTAAAAAAAAAAAAAAAAAAAAACACGGCTCCCAGAAAGGAGCCGACTCTTGTCATTCACGCCAAAGAGCTGGCTTCTTAGAGCCGTTTTGTTCTGCACCAACACATTGCTACCGTGTAGCTATATACAGATGCATGTGAGATACTTGTTCAACAATATTAAAAAATAATGTTCTATGAAGTATACTGTTGGAGCCTTTTTTCTGTTTGATAACACAACAAGATATATTCATCATCATCTTTGAAAGGAGACATTGGCGTCTTACTCAGGCCATGGAGCTGCAAACTCCTTACATGGGGGAGTGGCTACGAATGAAGCCATTTTGGGAAATTGTGGTTCCGCATGACACGCTCAACTTTAGATGAGCTGTGTGATGCTGTGACCTCTAGTGGCGCCCGCTGCACAGTGCCCAAGGCAGCTGCTTTCTATCAAAAAGAAGTTCATGTCACTCATAAATTAGAAAAAGTGCTTCCATTGCAGTTAATACATCCATTTCTATACGCCTCAAAAACCACCTCCTCCAAAAACAGCAACTTTTTTTTTCAATAACTGCAAGTTTGTTATATTTTTTGTTGTGTTTTCTTTAGGCAAATGTATTCTCCCAAATCCAATTTACACAATTTCATGGTCAATGGAAACGCAGCTATTGACCTAAAATCAATCCAGAACATCTTCATCCAGAACTTCAACAGTGTGACTCCGAGATAAATTTCTGCTACTGAACAGTGAAGTTTTCCAGATTCTTGTGTTTCTTCAAGATAATCAAGTGTAAATAAATATGTGTACAAACAAACAAGTAAACAAGAATGAATGTCAAATCCATTCCCATTTGAGTTTGATAAAGTTCATTCCACTGTTGTTTCATTTTAGCACACTGTATGGTCACATGACTTTGTAAATTCAAAGTGTTTCCACACATTGGACTGGAATGATGGTTGATCACTTTTACTGCATCACATGTGTGTTGTTCTGGGATGGAAAATATATAGGAAAATAAACCTATCATGTCTCAGTCCAAACGCTATTTTACAAGATTGATTCTGGATTTATCTCATTTTGAATCGATGTTTTAATGCTACAGGTCAACTTGATTACAGGCTTTTGTTGCTAACATGTATGTTTGTAATATTTGAGTGTTTGTGGATGACTGTGAGAGGAAAGGCTCCGCGCCTTTGATAAACATCTCCATTTGAACCACTTTACTTTTCTACTACTTTCATTCCCATCTCGAATGTCCCTCTCTCTTCTGTCTTACATGCAATCCAAAAAAAATCCACACAAATATTTAAAAAAAGACATCATAACAACTGGTAACACATTTAAGTCTTCAATAGAGACATTATCAACAATATCATCAATTTTGTTACAAAATCCTATCACTTTAAAAACTGTTACTGAAGGATCAGTCCTGCCTCGCTATGATCTCTCCACGTCTTTTCTTCAGCCTGGGAATGAGCCACGATGAAGATCACGCCAACTGCACCAGCCGGTCCCACATCATGTCAGGAGAATGGGTGAAGGGCAGAAACCCCAGTGACTTGTCCTGGTCCTCCTGCAGCCGTAATGACTTAGAGGTCTTCCTCAGGTAAAAACTATTCTCAAACTTCAACTGCCCCACAACTCTGCTGCCCAGATCACAACACAAACCTCCTCCACTCTTCACATCACACCTGCACTGGCTACCAGTGTCTCATCGGATCACCAACAACATCCTCATACTGACCTTCAAAGCGCTCCATAACCTCGCCCTTCCATGTCTCTGTAAGCGTATCCATGTCCACTCCCGCCCAGAACATGGACTCACTCCCTCAGGTCACTAAAAACCCACTTCTTCAGACTTCCCTATCGTTCTTATGTAATTTCTAATGTTACTGTTTTTAAAATAATTGTATTCATTTAACCATCGTTTAATTCGTAACTGTGTTTTTTTTCTTTCAAGCCAAAACTAAATGACACATTTTTAAAACAGATCTAAAGCCAGTGACTGTCTACTGCAAACAGACCGAAGGAGCCAGTATCAAGTCCCTCTGGGGTCCAAGCTGCCTGGAATGAACCACAGTGTAAACGAACAATGCCAAATCCTGTTTGGAATCAATGCAACATTCTGCAAAGAGATGCAGGTACCACATTCAAACTTTCTGTGAAGATTTTCATTCCTCAGGACGCTTCCACAGCAAAAACATTAAAAAAAAAGGTTGTCTGGACTTCGTTTTTGGAGTTGACGATGTTTCAAGTTTTGTTCAAGAGGCTTTCTTGATTCTGAATTGAGATCTGATCTACACCAGATCCACATCCTGTGTGTATCCAATCCAATTAGATCCACAGTTAATCTACACCTTTTCCACATTTGATCTTCTCCTCATTTATTTAAGTTGATCCACAAGTGCTCTTCACAAGCTCAACATTCAGTCTTCATCTGATCCACATGGTTTCAGATCTAATCTCTTTATCATCCACGTCTGATACACATACAATCCTCAGCCAGTCAGCGTCTGACTGTGTCGGATCTGTTGGTTTTTGTACATGTCTGTGCACACTGCCGTGCACTTCTATACATCCATTCACATGCAATCCACATCTGGTCTACTCAACATCTATATCCAATCCACATCAAATCCAGATTCAATCTCTACCAGATCTGCATTAGACCCTCATCCAATTCACATGTCATTTATGTTTTATTCTTAGGTGCTCTTCACAAAATCCACAAACAGGTTTCTGATCCAACGCTCCTCTGGGTTTTCAGGACCTCATGTGTGCAGGTCTTTGGTGTTTAACCGAAGGGGAGGAGTTCTGCAAGACCAAACTGGACGCTCCTCTTGAAGGAACAGAGTGTGGAACAGACAAGGTGAGTCACTAATGCTGACATGTTGTCACCCTGATTGCCAACATGCTTTGGCAGAGTGTGCAGTCAGTTCTTTGTGTTTGCGTGTCAGTGGTGTAGAGCTGGAGAGTGTGTCAGTAAGAGTTACCTGCCCCAGCATGTGGATGGAGACTGGAGCCTGTGGAGTCCTTGGAGCCTCTGCAGCAGGACCTGTGGGACCGGAGTCTGGTTCAGACAAAGGAAGTGTGACAACCCTCCGTATGTGTGTGCTTATGTGTGTCCACATTATCTGTGAAAACATTTTATACAAACATCCTTTCAGCCAACTGAGCCAACTGGATACAGTTGGAAATCAGGGTTCGATTCCCAGGGGGTATAATGAGCTGAACCCAGAACGGGTCCTTTGAGATGGCCTTTCACTCTGCTCCCTAAACTATGCAGCCAAAAGGGGGTCTGAGTCTGGGTCTCCCTGTACCAGCCCCCAACCCGGATAAAATCCAAACCACCTGTGTGAATCAGTGAAAGCTGATTGGCTGTGGCGACCCCTGAGAGGATGTGCCGAACGGTGAACGCCAACATCCATTCACTTGTTCATGAACATGTGCCTGTCATTGCACGCTGCTGAACACATGTTCATGCACACATTTATACACACTGCTGTGCAGGATAATGTCATGATCTGTTATTATCTGTTATCTGAATGAGTTGAACATCAACCTTTATTGGTCAACAGAAGCAAACAGAGAAACAGAAAACCTACAAACTGTTGAACTTATTACTTACAAAGAAAGCAGTTCCGGGACTTCCTCCACTCTGTTCTCAGATCTTTCACTGCTTTGTGTTCAACCACGTGTGCATGTTGCACGTGCACAGGCCTGGTCCAGATGGTCGGCCCTGCCCAAATGCCAGTGTGGAACATGGAGTGTGTGAAGGCCCACCATGCCCCAGAGGAACGCTGAGCTTCAGAGACCTGCAGTGTCAGACGTTAGATCGGAGGAGCAGAACCAGCGGTGACATGCTGATGGCTGTTATTGATGATGGTGAGGCACATGTTACTGATGAAGCCCTCATATCCTACTAGAACAACCGCATGGTGGTGGGGGCATCTTTGATCCAAAGCAGAAGTTTTTGGGGGTCCTCCTGCTGGCTCTGGTTCCTGGGATCTCACGATTTTATTCTCAACCTCACTGAAGCAGAAGTTGTTTCTCTTGCTGTGGGATTAAAGCCTGAGTCCCAGCTGCCTTATGGGTGGATACAGGCTGTCTGCGGGTGAACAATGGGCACATTTGAAGACTGTAGACCCGCCAGTGAGCCCGTTAGGCAAAAAGGTTCATGTACTTTTTTTTACGTGCATGCTGCGGCGACAGGTCATAGTGAACACTTATACACCACGTTCAGGTGTGTAAGGGGGAAATAGGTCAGCGGTCACAGGCATGTCGTACAGTTTTTTAAATCTTTTTTTTCCCCAGTCCGGAACACTATGACTGAAACTTTTCAGTGCTGTACGTGCGCGCTCCTTGCTGCAGCCTGACTGTTAGAAATGAGGAAATGAAACGATCAGACTATAGTTTGTGTGGACATCCTACTGGGGTCCTACTGGCACGTACGTGTCACGTGCACACCCCGTGTGTGCAGCATATGTGTGCAGTCATTAAGGAGCCAGTACTTACACCTTACTTGCGACTGGAGTGTGGCGTAAGGTCACGGTACGACAGCATCACTCGTACGTCATAAGTGCGTGTAACTTACATTATCTTTACTAATTCTTCACGATATACACACTCCTTCCTCTGAGACCATATGGTTTCCATCAGAAAGGCTGATCCTCATAGCACTTTAAATGGTAAATGGTGTATACTTATACAGCGCTTTTCTATAAAGCGCTTCACAGTCACGGTCCCATTCACACACTGTTGGAGGCTCCACTGCCGAACCATGGCGCCAACCTTCCATCAGAGGCAACGTAGGGTTCAGTGTCTTGCCCAAGGACACTTTGACACATGGGCAGGCAAGGCAAGAATCAAACCTGCAATCTTCTGATCTTTGGATCAGAGGCCGACTGCCCTTTTCCACTGCACCACAGCCGCCCCAAACTTACTCAAACCTTCAGAACACTGAGTCCACTGCAGGAGGCCTCCTGGACAATGTCTCCCACAACTGATGTGTCAGGAGTTCTGTAGGTGAGATGTGGAGACAGTGGGAGGAAGTTCAGAAAGCATTGTATGATCTGGAATGACCTCATTTGTCTGCTCACCTGTTAAGACTCATAGGTGTAGAAGTCGGAAAGGTGGAGGTGTGGACCAGAGATCTTTGTCTTTTGTCAGAACAATGTATTTCCTGTCAATTCTGCAGCTGTTCTTGAAGTGGACTGTGTGTGTGTGTGTGTGTGTGTGTGTGTGTGTGTGTGTGCGCATGTTCATGAGCAGAGAAGCCTTGTGTGCTGTTCTGCAGCTCCATGGGCCGAGGCCTCCCAATGCTGCTGGCTGACAGGGTGATTGACGGGACTCCTTGTGGACCGTTTGAGTCGGACCTGTGTGTTAACGGGAGGTGTCAGGTACAATCGTCAAAGTGCAATCATTAGGAACATATCTCTGGTTCCTGACCACATTTGTCTTGTCTGAACTCTGAACCTTATGGATCCTCTTTGCCCCCGCATGCTGACTCTTAATAAATAACTGCTGAAGTCATAGCATTGGAAGAGTTTAATTCCCAGCTACAGTTTGTTTTGGCTGTTTGATAACTTTCAAACTTGGCTTAAAAACAGATGAAGTTTTTTTTGTTACCAGTTTCAATCTAGTCTTCACTGTGCTTCTTGTTTCTCGTTTTGGCGTTTGGCTGCTGCTTGTTAGCTGAACCTGAGCCCAGAATCCCAGTTGGAAAAAGATTTCAGGAAATAGAAGTTCTGATGCCATGACAACTTCAATACAATGTCTGCACATCTGAGCTCTTTGAGATTTTTGCTGGATGGGCCAGCTGTCACTTCTGATTAACACTGAGCTACTGTTATTTTGGCCAAAATATCTGGTTAAAAACAGACACCAGGTTGTGAAATGCTGTAATGTGCGAGTTATTTCATATACCTTCAATGTTCCCCAAAACCCCCTACGTATGCATGTACCTCTGGGTGGGGCTGTGTGATTTAATGAAGGCTTTTATTTTCATTAGACCCTCTACATTTTGTAAAGCATGAAAATCTAACAAAGATTCTTAAAAGGACACCAAATGAAACCGTCAGCAGATGTCTTCTCCAAAGAACGTTGTCTGCCAGAGAACAGAGAGGAACTGGTTGCTGAGGTTTCTGGTTCATCTTTTCTCTTTTGCAGAAAACAGGATGTGACGGCATTATCGGCTCTTTGGCCCAGGAAGACTCCTGTGGAGTTTGTGATGGACAGGGACGTTCCTGTGAGGTCATCAGAGGAGACTTCAACCACACCAGGGGAATTGGTGGGTATGCACCCACATGTACTGAAGTCACAGACGGGGGGTGTGTGTGTGTGTGTGTGTGTGTGTGTGTCCTACTTCTCTCCAGGTATGACAGGTTGTTGGGGTTTGTAATGGTTGGTCTTACTGGAGTTTGACCTTCAGTTGTGTCCCTGTGGAACCCCATGACAGCCCAGGAAACCTCCTAGTGCTTTTCAAATATTATGATCCACCTCCTGTTGTGTTAGCCAAAAGCAATCAAAGAATTACTTTGCTAGAACACTAATATGCAGAAACCGGTACTGATCCGGGATTCTAGAAGCCCACATGTCTGTACAGTTTGTTTGACGTGTCGCCCCGTGTCTCTGTCCTCCTGTCAGGTTATGTGGAGGCGGCCATCATTCCCGCAGGAGCGTGGAGGATCAGCGTGGTGGAAGACAAACCCTCACAGAGCTTTCTGGGTGAAGATGCTGAATGGATGACAGACAGGGTTTTTACCTCGCTTTGTTTAGTGATTCTTTCTGCAGTCCCCCCCCCCACTAGGATACATTGAAAGTCAAGTTCTCCAGGTGTTTCTCAGCATCAGGAAATGGGACATTTGTTTTGAAATTGATTTACTAAGTTTTGATTCAAACTAAGAGTCTGATCAGCGAGTTTTCCTAAGAACAGGTTTGGGGGGTTCTGCAGTGATGTGTGGAAAGTGTTCAATTAACAGTTAGTGGTGTAGTGGTTAGCACTCCTGCCTCACAGGGGTAGCGGCCTGGTTCAAATCCTGTTCATTGAGTCGTTAATGTGTGCAGTGTCATAGGTTAACAGGTGACTCTGAAGTGTTAGGTGTGTGTGGTCCTGTGATAGACTGATGAACTGTCCAGGGTCTATCCCGCCTTTGGTCTTCAATAGTTGAGCTCTATCGACCCACTGACCCCCAGCGGGACTATAGCAGCTTTAAGAAATAGATGGGTGTAATTTTAACTGCTGGATGGCAGTTATTCCTCCCTGGAAAGTGGAATAGAAAAATCCAGTTGATTTTTTCAAACCACTATTGCAGGTAGTATGGATTTGTCCCGAGCTTGTCTCAGTCACTAAACCAGAAGAAACAACTACCATTGATGATCATTTTGACACACAGGCAGGCAAGCTAGGAACAGACCTTCTGATCGGAAGGATTGCTCTACGTCTGCACCACCCACACACGGGCAAGGACAGTTGTTATTGTGAGGAAAGGCCCCAGTAAACCGGAGTGGTGTTTGTTATGGGACTTCCATGCCAGTCACAGGTTATCCATAGCAAGTACAAGGATTGAACACAAGTGTCCATCAGGGCACCACTTCACCCAAACCAGGAGTCAGGTGTCTTGGTCACTTGGGTGGAAGACAAAAAACCTCCTCCTCCGCTGAAAGGTGTTGCCAAACAAAGTCCAGTCCACCTCAGTGTGGTCTGGTCAGTGCAATCATTTGCAGACATCGTGAGCGTGTCTGTGGAACAGAACATACTGGATCAGTAAAGGACTGAGACACAGTATGAATAAACAACACAACAGTTTGAGTCTAAATAGGATTTCAGTGATGAAAAAAAACGATGATTGTAGGTGCTACTGTACCAATGTGTGATGTCTCCAACTGTGTGTCTACAGCTGTGAAAGACTCAACACAGAACTCCATAAACAGCAATTGGAAGATTGAACTTCCTGGAGATTTTGAGCTGGCTGGGACTGTGGTGCGCTATGTCAGGAGGGGACACTGGGAGAAGATGTCTATCAAAGGACCTACCAAGACCCCTCTACATCTGATGGTAAAGTTATCTTTGAGCTGCTGATACTGAACTTTGCTCTGTACAGATACTGTATGCATAAAGATTAGTGTAAAGAAATGAGCTTCTGTGAGTCAGACTCTGGGATCATTAGATATACTTTAAACTTTAGAAACAATAATCAAAATCTCTGCTTTTTTAGACTGGGTTACTGAAAATCAATGGTAATTAAAGCTGTGGCTCCAGAATTATTATTCAATACTAATCATTTATACTAGGTAGGGAAAACTACCTTTCTCCAGTCGAGAACCATGGCCTCAGACTTAGCGTTGCTGACCCTCATCCCAGACGCTTCACACTCGGCTGCAAACCGTTCCAGTGCATGCTAGAGGTCCTGGATTGATGAAGCCAACAGGACAACATCATCTGCAAAGAGCAGAGAGGAAATCCTGTGGTTCCCAAACCAGACTCCCTCCGGACCCTGGCTGCACCTAGAAATTCTGTCCATAAAGACTATGAACAGAACCGGTGACAAAGGGTAGCCCTGAGTAAGGCACGGACAGGATGACAGGATACAAGCACAGCTAAAAGTCCATAAAGCTAAAGCAGTCAGGATCCAGGTGAGGGCCGGGGGCAGACGGCAGGCAAACAGGGTCAAAGCAGGGTCAGGTACACAGAAGATCAGATCAGGATGTAATGCTCGGTATGCAGGCTGAATGACACAAACAATACTTCGCCCTGAGCGAGGCTCTGTGCAGTGCTGAAGTCACATGGGGATGATTTTCATTGAACGTTAGGTGAGCGGCTGGGAGATGTAGTGCGTCAATACTCTGGAGATGGCTAGAGGGGAAGACAGAGCACAGACTCCTAACAGATGTGATGTTCTGCTCTGGTCTTCCAACACATCCCAGGCTGTTGCTCCAGCAGTCGTCCTGTTGCTGGGATGTGCAGTAAGACCATGTTTGAACCATTCTGGACGTGGAGGGGGGACATTTCTTCAGAGGGAAAATATGTTGGTTATAACAGCAGGGAGATAAGGTGTGAATGACATGCAGGTGGAAGTGTTTTTGCTCCACTAACTAACTGTAAGTAAATGAAGTGAACAGAAACACACTGACCTAAACCAAAACCTTTTGAGAAAAGGACATGTTAATTTTGTTTAACTTACTATGTTTGAGCGATTTCATTTTCTGCAGCTAATGTTGAAGTCTGAAGGTGTTGATGGATTCTCTGGTGTTTTCCAGATGCTCCTGTTTCATAACCAAAGCTCTGCACTGCATTATGAGTACACCATGTCACTGAACACGACCCATGATCAGAGCAGAGAAGAGCAGACAGAACCAGGACATCTATTTATTTGGACCCACAGCACCTGGCAGGACTGCAGTGTTCAGTGTGGAGGAGGTAGGTCGTGTCTCTCATCACGTTACAAGTCAGTAACCCTGCTGACGAACTTCAGTTCAGGCCTGGCTCCAGTCAACAACAACCAAGTTCACCATTAAAAACAGCCAGCTGTCTGACACCAGCTTTCTTCTGCCTCTAACAGTACACTAACTTAAGCCATTAAGCCTATGTGTGTTTGTGTGCAGGGCAGAAAAACACAGTCGTTTCCTGTTTGAGAATAGTAAACGGAAGCATGGTGATTGTCAACGACAGTTTCTGTCAGCCTGAAAACAGACCACTGCCTAAAACCCAGCCTTGCAACCATCAGCCCTGCCACTACAAGTAAGACAATAACCTGCAGACACACACACACGCACCTGCAGACACACACACAGGCACCTGCAGACACACACACACGCACTTGCAGACACACACACACGCACTTGCAGACACACACACGCACCTGCAGACACACACACACGCACCTGCAGACACACACACACGCACCTGCAGACACACACACACGCACTTGCAGACACACACACACGCACCTGCAGACACACACACACGCACCTGCAGACACACACACAGGCACTTGCAGACACACACACACGCACTTGCAGACACACACACACGCACCTGCAGACACACACACAGGCACCTGCAGACACACACACACGCACCTGCAGACACACACACGCACTTGCAGACACACACACACGCACTTGCAGACACACACGCACTTGCAGACACACACACTCGCACCTGCAGACACACACACGCACCTGCACACACGCACCTGCACACACACACATCTGCACACCTGCAGACACACAAATCTGCACACCTGCAGACACACACAAACACATCTGCACACACACACATCTGCACACCTGCAGACACACAAATCTGCACACCTGCA
>BSAI01000210.1:98595-110493 GCA_036245035.1 Adrianichthys oophorus
AAGCGAAGGGGCAAATGCAGCAGTAGCAGCTTTGTTGTTCCAGACAAACAGAAAATGTCCAAAACAAAAACAATCCAAATCCGAGCAGAGACTATCATATTCATATAGTGCTCTAAAGAACTATGAAAACCCGATAGCCCCCGTAGGTCCAAACGAACCAGAACAGTGAATGCTGCAATGAGGTCCAAAAGAACCAGAACGACAGAAGGTCCAACACCAGCAGTTAAAAGCTCACAATTGAGAACTATGGTCAAAGTAAAACCCTAATGCTGCTGTGTAAGATTTATGACTTCGATCCAGACCAACAGTTTGGAAATCTCGCATTCAACTCTGAAACCCTCATTTTTAAATGATTTCTTTGCTGAAACTTTCATTTCTGCAACGGAGTGGGACATGGTTTTATTTTGAAAATAAAGCGGAAGTCACACTTTGTGCTTGAGGCGCCAGCTTTGGCCGAGTGCTTCTATACGTCACACTGCTCGAGGTGACGTCACCAAGCAGAGTTATTCTCGTCCTCGCGCCAGATGCCGGCATTAGTACACGCGAGCCATCCTCCTGTTGTTTAGCGCGTGCGGTTCTTCCTTTCATCTGCTTCGTCCGCGTGCCAGAAGGACGTCAGCTGGTGCTGGCGGACGCGCGAGACGTTATGGATCTGCAGCAAACGGCGGAGGCGGCTGCGGAACGCATGCGCAGCTACCGGAGCGACGAGACCGGCTGGATGGTCTGTAAGAAGTCGGTGAGCGCCTCTCCGGTACCTCGAGCTCGCGGGCACGCCGCTGTCTGTCATGAAAACCACGAAAAACAAGTCACGTGAAGCTTCACGGATACGTGGGCGCATCAGGCCGGGAGCAACCCCTGGATCAAACCCTCCTCTACAACATCTGGCACCTCTCCTTACCAGTAGTTCTTCATCATGTTCCTCAATATGTAAACATCGTCATCTGGTTGGATAAGTAGAACTCTGGGTCTTTAGCTTAACAATGGAAATGTTCCTGTTCTTGGTAATGTAGTGACTGATGGAATGATATCCAGTCACAGAGCCCTGTGGTACACCATGACTGATCCTCGGTTAGATTTAAGCTAAATCTTCAGAAGACTCTGGTCTCAAATGTTCTGGTTCTTCCATGTTTTTTGGTGGTTTCTGACTTTCTGCGACCACTGTGTAACGTTCCCGTCATCTTCTGTGGGCGGCTGTGGTGCAGTGGGAAGGGCAATCGGGCTCTGATCGGAGGATCGCAGGTTCGATTCCCCCCTTGCCCGCCCATGTGTCGAAGTGTCCTTGGGCAAGACACTGAACCCCACATTGCCACTGATGGAAGGTTGGCGCCAGTGTTCGGCAGCGGAGCCGCCATTAGTGTGTGAATGTGTGACTGGAAGCGTGACTGTAAAGCGCTTTGGGCCTTCAATGAAGGTAGAAAAGCGCTATATAAGTAAACGCCATTTACCATTCTGGTCCCCCTGGGGGTGTCAGTGACCTCATCCTTTTGCTGTCTCTCCACAGAACCTGGTGGTGGTGTCGTGGCGTCCTTCGTCTGAGTTCCCGGGAAAAGTGTGAGAAACCTTTCTTTGTTTTTGGTGAAGCTCCGTTTTTGTTCTGCTATTCTAACCTGGACTCTCGGAAACGGGGCCAGACTCGGCTCTGCCTGAGGCCTCTGCACAAAACCAGGATCAGAGATGGGGGGTGGGGGTGGGGGGGGGGGGTGTTATGGGAGGAATCCTTCAAACTGAGGTGAATATTATTGTAGAACTCAATGATGAATAGATCCTTCACGTGCATCAGGCTCTACGCTCTAAAAGCCCCCGGAGGACATGGTCCTGGTCCGGTATCCCTTCGGCTGACTGGTTTTTGGCAGACTAATAAAAAGATGCACAGAGCTTATGTCTTCTGCAGTGAGGCTGGAGGTGGAGGTCAGGAGGTGCAGCAGAGAAGACCGCAGCTTTTGCTCCAGGGAATCATGGCGCCGCCTGGCAGGGCCTCAAAAACATGTTAGCTTCATCGACCGGGAAACCCATCCAGATCGCAGGCAGCAGCTCCTTCTTCACTAGATTTGAGGACAACACCAACAGATGAATCATTCAAGTCTCCCTCAGAACCCAAATCTCTCCCCTCATTATAAACACAGCAGAGGTGGTGAGAGCCCTCAAAAGGAACGCCGCTCCAGGACCAGACAGCACTTGTGGGGTTCTGTTCCTGAGCTCTCCGTCCAGCAGCACAGTACCTACATGTTGGAAATGGTCCACACTGATCCCCATAAAAAAAGGCAACCTGAGGTCCAGAATGACCTTTGGCCTGTGGCTCTTTACATCTCCATGAAGTCCATGGAGAGGATCAAAAGGATCACGTCACAAAGCTAACCAACTCAATGATGGATCCACTTCAGTTTGCTTACCAGGCTGGCAGAGGTGATTCTGACAGACAGATCTTCATCATGAACACCCTTCATAAGCATTTGGAGACGCCCAGCACCACAGCCAGGCTCCTGTCTGTGGACCTGCAGCCACCATCCCTGCAGAGAAGCCCGTCACGCTTCGACATCGCCCATCTGCTCACCCGGTGGATCCTGGACTGGTGTTGGTGAACAGCTGCTTGTCTGACACCCTCTGCTCATCTGCAGGCTCTCCTCAGAGCCTCTCTCTCTCTCTCTCTTTCCTTTTTATTCTGTACACAGAGGACTGCAGACTGTCCCATCAGAACATTCGCCGATGGTACGGTCCTCTTGTCTCTGTCCACCAACCAATCACGGCATCCCAGCTCAGCGATACAGGACTCCATGGAGTGGCGTGACAACTCCTGCCTTGAGCTCAACATGAATAAAACCAAAGAGATGATAGCGACCTTCTCCCCCAGACAGAAACCATCATTGATGGAGACCCTGTGGAGATTGATAAGGTGCACACATACCTGGGAACCATCTCCTCCAGAATCTCCGAGCAGCTGATCGGAACGCTCCTCACTTTATGTGATCAGCAGCAAAGCTACAGGGTCCTCCAGGACTCCTGGGGATGCTGCAGACTCGAAAAACCAGCTGTAGTGATCACCTGAAGCCCCTTCAGGTTTGTTTCCAGCAGGTGGTCCCTGGGGGTGGGGGGTGTGCATGTTTAAATCCTTTGATCCCTCAAACCTAACCCTAAGTCTGACAGTGGAAGCGCTGGAACAGGGTCATCTGGGTCACACGCTGGGAGTGCTGGTACCCCTAAAATGTTTTCATGTCTCAGATCTCTTGGTTCCTCATATTACGGGCATCAGTTTCTGAAAGAGTTCAGCTGAGCAGACTTGACTTTGCGCCTCCCAACTGACCTTTTTTTGGAATGAAGTCCCGCCTCCGTGGTTCATTAGAGAATCCTGAGAAGGACAGAGTGGGTTAATGCAAGTCTGTGCCCACAGCTCATCTAACCAAACTGTTACCTTCAGGGTTTCCTCACCGTTTCCTGCTCTGTGATCCGCCCACAGCTACAAGGGGGAGGGGCTTGTCAGCGCCAGTCCTGACAAAGTGTGGGAGTGTCTGAAACCCGACCCGGATGGCCTTAGAGTCAAGTGGGACGCCAATGTGAAGAAGTTCCAGCTGCTGGAGGAGATCTCTCAGGTGAGAAAGGTGTGTATTTAAAGTTCTGAAGGTCAGCGTGTCTCTGAAGGATGCAGGCGCTGCATTTGGGTGCTGCTGGATATCATAGCGTCTGATCGTCTTCAGGCAGACGCTTGTGAAGCTGACCAATGCCTGAAGTGTTTCAGAGACTCGGTTCTGCACAGACTAAACATGGAGGGCAGAGCTGCTCTGCATTTCCAAGACCAGTTGAATGTCTTCATTTGTTCATAAGCATTTCTCAATAACATGGGCCTTCTATGGATAAACGGGGTGGGGTGGGGGGCGTGCAGCCGCCTGCATGTCAGTGTTCAGACGGAGACCTCTGCATGTTCGCGCTCTTACAAAACTCTGGGTTTTCTTGCGTTCAGACTGTTTCGGATTTGTCCCCCCCCCCCCCGGATGTGTCCGTCTGCAGGACCGTCACCCCCTCTGCAGCGATGGGCATCATTGCCCCCCGAGACTTTGTGGATGTGATTGTGGTGAGGCGCTATGAGGATGGAACCATCTCTTCAAACGGTGAGGGGGGACTTCCTGTCTTTTTTCAGAGATGGGAGAGATTGTTCTGACCCCACCTGGAGCTGAGGTGGGTGGGAGGAGCCTATGGAACGTAACCTTCATGACTCCCTTTTGTCTTCAACCAGCCACCAATGTGGTCCACCCCAGCTGCCCCCCACAGCCAGGTTACGTGAGAGGATTCAACCACCCCTGTGGCTGCTTCTGTGTCCCTGTGGCAGGGTAAGCCACTCCCCCCCTCCCCCAAAGGTGGCGCTCCGCCTGCAGCTCACATTATGGGTTCTTGTCTTCCAGGGAACCCAACAGAACCCAGGTGCTGAGCTTCTTTCAGACGGACCTGGGGGGGCTGCTCCCCCGCTCAGTAGTGGACTCCTTCTTCCCGTCCAGCATGATGGACTTCTACAGCAACTTGACCAAAGCTGCTCTGTCGCTCTGACTCCTGCAGGGGGCGGCGGCTCAGCAAACCTGAAGACAAGAGCACTTAGAGCACGGGGGGAAGGGGGGACCTGTGGGGTTTTTGTCTGTGTTTGTTTGCATGTGTGTGTTACTGTGTGTGTCTGTGTGTTTGTATTGTCAGTCACTCGTCCAAAACCTCCTTTTCCTCACCTGTACAGCAGGTGTGCTGCATTTTTCTCATCCTCCCTGTTCTGCTCGTATATTTCAATAAAGATTTTAAATAAAAACACAATTCCTGTCAGTGAGAGTTCAGATCAGCTGATTTCATCAGAACCGCAGCTGGATCTGAGAACTGGACTGAATAGCCCCACCCCGCTGACGTTCCAAACAGGAAGTACCTTCTGGCTTCAAGAATCCAAAATCCCATTGACAGCTATCTAACCGTTTAAACGCTTCAAACCTGATTCAGATTTGCAATCGACTCTGCTTTACTCTACTGTGGAGTCTAGTGCAGCGGATTTCAGACAAAACTTCAGAGTTTGAACTTTTATTTGACAAAAAGCAATTTATGAGTCTTTTATAAAAGCCAGACCTTTAGGACCATTCCTTTAGCCTGAAACCAGGGTGCTGCAGGTCAGCTGTGAAGAACCGCCCAGAAGCTCAGCAGAGGAACATGGGGAGCAGGACGACGGAAGTGTTGATAAATCCATCACATCCTTTTGCTCCTGAGTCCATGAGGTTCTGTGAAAACAAGCTCAGAGGCTGAGAAAGTCCAGCTTGGAGGAGGTGTGAAGGAGCATGAAGAACCGGACTGAGAAGATGCCAGTCTGCTGAGGGAGACTGGAGCCAGCCACCCCCATCAGGGCAGCTGGGGGGCTTCAACACAGATGTGAGAGATTGTAATGCAGTGGGGGAGGGGGCAGGAGGAGGTCACCTGTAGGAGGGGCCTGCTGTGTGTAAAGGATGACCCTCCCCCCCCGCAGCAGATGCAGGTTTGGTAGAAGGAGGTCTTCTTAGAAACTCTGAGGTGCAGCCCCCCCCACGAGCTGCTGAGGTTCTGACAGAAGCAGGTTCCCCTTCACGTCTCAGATGTCCTGGGGGGCAGCCTCCCTCCTCCGAACCAGCAGGGTGAACGGGCCCTGCGGCAGAGCCTTGATGGCGTTCCAGGCCTCAAAGCGGGTCATGTCCTGCAGGGCCACGCCCTGGACCATCAGCAGCTCATCCCCACGCCGCAGCTCACTCTGCTCCGCTGCTCCGCCTGAAATACGACACCTGTCAGTCAAAGCTCACCTCAGGAACAGACCTGTGGCTCCTGGGATGCAGGGGGGGGGGCTCCCTCGGGGGGGCTCCCTCTCCTCACTCATGGGGGGATCAAGACCTGAGACAATGACCGCTATCTGTGATCAAAGAGCTGCTAACAACAGGAAGTGGGTGGAGACTAGTGGATGGAGTTGGTAGAAAGTACGTACACCTCCCTGGCCCCCTCCCTTAGCATGCCATCCATGCTAAGGGAGGGGGCGTCACCTGATATAAGATACAAGTTTGGGATAAAACAAAAGTTTACAATAAAGTGAAGGTTTTTAATCAAATTAAAGTTTTTGATATAAAAATGTATTTTTATTCAAAGAAATTGAATTCAAATTAAATAAGTTTTCATAAAATAAAGTTTTTGCTCAAATGTTTCTGATCAAATTTGGATGAATGAAAAGTTTCCGCTGAGCTTTCACAGCTCAGGAGTTAAACTGAACACTTCTCTGAGTGGACGCACTCGGACACTCTGAGGGCGACAGGTAAACCCACCTTCAAAGATCCTGTTGATGAGCAGGGGTCTGTCTCCATGAATGGAGCCTTTCCCCCCCTCCAAAGTGAAGTCAACACCCCCAGCTCCTTTCTCCAGCTCTATGCTCATTAGCGCCCCCCGCTCTTCAGCTGCAACGCAGCAGACATGCAGGTCAGGTGGGGTCAGCTTGTGTTGAGCGTCTCTGTGCCTGGACTCACCTGCAGAAGTAGCGTCTTCTCCTCCAGAGGCTCCGCCTACCTCCTGCGCCCTCTTGTAGATGACAACAACAGCCAGCTTCAGGCTGCGGGCCAGACGCAGCGCCGCAGTGGCGGTGGCATGCTCGACATCCTGCAGGGCCTGCCCATTGATGGACAGAAGCTGGTCGCCAACACGGATACTTCCTTCCTGAGCCGCCAGACCGCTGGGGAAGACCCTGTGGACCTGAAGAAAGAAGCAGGCTGATACGCACCTGTTTGTGTTGACATGGACTCGAATGTTTTTATTTGTTTGCTTTAGTTGACAGCTGAGCAAACCGCAGCGGAGAGATTCTGGAGCTGGACAGACTTTATTTTTACAGTTGGGGGTTCTGAATAAACTCAATGGCATCTGGACTTTGAATCGCCTTTCTTGAAATGTTTCACCATCCATCCAACTTCAAGAAGGCTTCCTGCAGCAGCATGTCTGCTGGGAAAGCCGGGCTGATGCCCTGAACGGGTGAGGCAGGGCCGCCGACAGCAGAGGTGGTGGCAAACCTTTGAAACTGGATGAACTTTTGACATTTTTTCAAACATTTTTAAAGAACAGCCCATTCAGTCTCACACAATAGTTCAGACAATGACATCAATAACAACAATACAATCACGTTTGAAAGGGAGCAGCCGGATCGATCATATGGTAATAACCATGTTTTTGTTTATGCTTACCACTTCCATGCCACTCCTCTAATTCCATGCTGTTCAAGTGAATTGAGCTAAATTTGATAGTCTATAGTATTAATGCTTCTTTAAGACCAATAAATCTATCAGCTGCATGCTTTTTATCATCTAAAGCTTTTGTGGTTTCTTCAACGGCATCAATTACAGCCATGGATGTTGGATCTGAAGCCATACTGCCCTTCATTGATTATTGAATGTTTATCAATTAACTTTACTAAGTGCATATTAAACAACTTTTTAAGTATTTTAGAGAATTGTGGAAGTCATGAAATTTGGCTAAAGCTTGGATGCCTATTTTTATCATTATTTTTGATTTGATTTATGATGTTTATTTATATATTTTTTTTTACTAATGCCATTTCTAAATCATGGCAATCAGTTGATAATTGTTGCATTTGGTAACAGTATGAATAACTTCTTGATCTGTGGTTACCCAGTTCACTCAGACTCAACGTCTCCAGCCTCCAACCAGTAACTGTAAAGCAATGCAGCAGCACAGGGAGCCAGGGCCCCCATAGAGGAGGCTGAGAACCAACCCCCCCCCTAGAGGACCCTATGCGGGCACCCGCTCACAGGGAGCATTTACAAGTTTCTGGACTGTAGGAGAAAACCCACACATGAACCATGAGAACATGCAAACTCCACACAGAGAAGAGCTCTTTGGGATTTGAGCCATTGACTGTACATGAGAACTGGACTGAGTGACTGTGACCTCATACTGAAACATGGTTTACTTCCGGCCCTGACCAAATGAAGTCCATTCAGTCATCATTGATCGAAGTTGGCACTGTTTCTTGAGCTTGTTGAAAGTTCACACCCCTTTGAAACGTTTTAAACGTTGAACATGGGGACCAGCAGGCTCCGCCTACTTTTATTAAGGCATCTGATCAGTCAGGCTATAACTTCAATGTTTTGAACTAAATTCAGTTTTATTTATATGGTTCAATATCACCACACAGTTGTCTTCACCAAAGAAAAAATCTCTTAAAAAACGAGGATTATCAAGAACATGTTTTGAAAAAGTATCAGAGTAAGAATGGTTATTCTGACCAATAGAACAACAGATTAATCACTGTTCCTTTCTTTATAGACGTCTATGGGGTTTTGGTTTCTTGGAGCCAGCAGGTAATTCCTGTTTGGAACGCCAGGGGGGAGGAGTCACTCAGTCCAGTTCTCAGACACAGCAGACGGTTAGAACCAGGACTTCTGCTGACTGCTGGATGTTTCAGTCACCTTCTGTTCTTCTTCCATCACCAACATGTTTTCAGACTAAACGCTGCAGGTCAAACCCCGGTTGTCTAGCTTACTGTGGGGGCTTTGCTCTCCAGGTCACAGCCTCCGGCAATGCTGAAGCCAAGCCCCACCCCCTCTTCTTTCAGCAGAATCACCACATGAATGTCGTCGAGATGCTGTGGAGGGAGGAGCATCATCTTCAGTCAGAATCCTTCCGATGCTCTTAAAAACCAAACCGTGAACCCCCAAACCTGTGACGGCGCATGTCAGCATTACACCCACCCCCCACCCCCCACCCCCAGGTCAGTTAGGAAGCTCTAAAGCTGAGTTCACACCAAACGCGATTCATGCAGCAGAGGCGGCCGCTTTCAATGTTAAGTCAATGGTACAGACGCGATCTGAGGTGCTGCGGCGCGATTTGAGCGACGGGCGAGGCGAGGCGGTCTGGCAGCATCTGCCCTTAAATTGCACTGCACCATGGCGAGCCAGAGTTTAAAAAAATCTGACCTCTGGGGAGGTTCCCTGCGTTACGTTAACCAATCAGTGACGTTTTCAGTGACAGCGGATCGATCCACAGTTCTCCTGAACTTCCATTCATTTTCTTAACCCGTTGTATCCCTTTTGGGGCAGCAGGGTTTTCTGAACCCGTCCCAGGTACTGTTGGGTGAAGGCGGGTACACCCCAGACAGTCTGTGACAGGACCCATGGAGCTGGGGGGGTCATGCTCGGTAAGCTGGCTACCGGGAGACAAGCTCATAGCCAGACAGAGGGCCGCTGCTGGATGGAGAGGCAGCCTGCTCGGGCCTCCTGAACTTGATATTTTTCCCTCTCGGGTTAATGCGGGACAGCAAGCCTTCAAACTCGGTCAGAGAGAGATGGAAAGACCGCGGAAGTGGGCGTCCAGATACAGTTTTCACAACAGGAGTGAAGCTCTCTGTACCAGGAGAATCTGAATGAACCCAAACATGGAGACAGGATCACCGATGATTCTGTAAAGCTGTTTAAAATCAATAAACCTGATCTCTCAACATCCTCAGAGTCTCCCATACATTATAAAAGAGATGAACACAGACGCCGCTCCCTGTAGTGATCAGGCTAAAAACAGTAGCTGGTAGCTCCTCCCACACACGGCTCAGGTGTTAACCATAGGAACATGAGGCAGCTGACTCGTATTACACTCTTGAATCACATTTGGTGTGAAAGCATCAGACTTTTGCTCAGATTGTGTTAGAAAAGAGTCATCATCATCATCTCAGGATGAAGGTCAGATGTCTGTCTGTGATCAGCTGAAGGAGCTCCTTTAGTCCAGAACTTCTCACCTTTAGAGCCTCTTCATCCAAAACTTCAACGTCCCTGATCCACCTCTGAATCTCCTCTAAAGGAATGATTGACAGGACAGCATTGGCACGGGTGGAGCGGCGAAGCTCTGAGTTTGATCCTCGTTCTTTGGCACAATCCCTCAAAGATGCCAGGCTGGGTTTAAAGACAAACGGAAGTCAGAGCAGGTTCCTCTGAGTTCTCAAAAGAAACACAGAAGCTGAAGCCTCACCTGACAGAAAAACCCAGAGGGGAGTCCAGCTCAGACCCGGGAGGGGAACCAACAACCTCAGCAGAGGACAGACAGCTATGGAGGGACAAAGGAGCTGAGTCCAGAAGGGCCCGAGAAACCTGGAAAAACATCAGATTGGAGGAAGATCAGCATCTTCATGACTGCTGCTGATGTGAAGGAAACCCTGGAACCTCTGGAGGACAGAGCCCACCCAGAGGGCATCGCATTCTCTTACAGCAGCTTTAAACCAGGGAAGAAGTACCTGGGCACTGAAGGCCAGGATCCTTCCAAATGTTTCTCCATCCTGAGGGGTCGCGGCCTGGCTCTCTGTGTGCGGGGCAGAGGTCATTTCTGAGTCTTGTTCTGTGGGCTCCAGCGAAGCTTCAGTCAGAGGACCCCTGCACACTTTGGCTGGCTCTGCTTCAGATGCTGAGTCATCACCGCAGACTGGAGCCAAGTTGGGGGGGTTGGAGGGCGGGTCTTCATTTGATGGCTGACAGGAAGAAGAACCCATTCCAGTGGACTCAGCTTCCTGTAGATGTTCCTGCAGAAAGGGGCCTTCAGCAGAGACGGCTGTGTGGTTCTCCTTCCCCTCCGGCGGCTGTGCATCTGGCTGTTTCTCTGCTGAGAATCGAACATCTTGATCTCCATGCGAGGCACCGTGGACCTCCTTGTCCACTGCAGGGAGGGAGCTGCAGGGGGCTACAGGCCTCCTGCTGCCCCCTTTCTCTCCACCCTCAGGACTGGAAAAGTTCTCAAAGGAGTGGATCTTCTGTTTGATGGACATGTGGGCTGGAGGAGGTGCAGCCCGCCCCCCAAAGCTCCTTCTGAAGAAAGCAGAGGACTTCAGCTCGGAGCTTGGCTTCTTCTGGTCATCCTTCATCTTCTTCAAACTCTGGGAAAACCATGTAGGTTTGGGTGCCACTGGGGGGCCCTTCTTTGTTTCTGAAAGTGTTGGGGCCACATCTTCAGCATCTCCAGAGGTTGGACAAAGTGTGGGGTTGTTCAGTTCCTTTTCAGTCATGGCAGCAGAGACGCTGTGGAGGCTTTCTCTCCCAGGCTGACTGGAGGGGTAGATGTAGATGGGTTCTTCTGGGGGGGTGTCTGACAGGAGGATCCAGGGGTTCTGCAGAGGAACATCTACACAGACTTGTCTCCGAAGAGCTGCTTTCTGTGAGCCAAGAACGCCTGAAGGACCTGCAGAGGAAACACAGTAGAGTCTCACTGACATGGGACCTGGAGGGGGGGGGCATGGGCACAGGAACTCTGGTGCCGGTTCTGTGGTGTTAAACCCCCCCCCTCAGCACTAGAAATGCTGCCTCACATGAACCCAGTCTGAGTCCGGGGAGACCTCACACCTCTTAAAAGAGGAACGAACCACCCCAGCCACCCTACAGGAGGTCCAGCATGGACACCCCGCACAGAAACGTGATGAGTGAAGGGCGGGGCCTCACAGCAGGTGAATTTACCTGAGAGCTGCAGCTGGAGGGAAAACTCTCCGTCTGGACGAGAGGATGACTCTGCGCCGCGCTTCGCCGCTTCTGCTCTTCCTGCTTCTTCCTGTCACACAAACAGGAAGTGACACGTCAGACGTGCACGTTGCTTCTGCAGGGCTGGCGTGCTCGCATGTGCACGTTCCTCTGACAGCATGTGAACTGAGTGTGGGGGCAACACTGGCATTACTTTGGCACACCTATGGGTTTGGCAGAAAATACCTCAAAGTCTGAAATCTAAGAGGATCTTCATGGGGGGGGGGGGGGGGCACAGGTGCAAAAGCCCCCTCCCCCCACACTTGGAGGAAGTCACAAAATCTCAAGAATTTCCTTATAAGGAGGGGAGCCCACTTCCTCCTGAGACATGCTGCCCCCCCACAATCCAGTAGGTGGCAGAAAGGAGTCTCTTCATTGG
>BSAI01000210.1:117389-133930 GCA_036245035.1 Adrianichthys oophorus
TCACATGTGACGCCCCATCCTGTCACGTGTGACGCCCCATCCTGTCAGGTGTGACGCCCCATCCTGTCAGGTGTGACGCCCCATCCTGTCAGGTGTGACGCCCCGCCTTTGGCAGGAATGCTTGAGTCAGTCTGAGGAACAAGAGGGGAGAACCGCTCACCTTCAGATGGTTGTTGTTGTTGGATGTCAGCCCCTCATCTGTGAGTCCGGATAAGGGTGGGGGGGCCACTTTCTGGAGACCAAAGGATAGAGTTCAACTTTCAGAACATTTGGTTCTGATGGTGAACAAACTCTCTACATCCAGGTGTGAACAGGTGTGGCAGACAGGCTTTTCTTAAAGCTCCTCCCTGGTTCTGAAGGTCTTACCTCAGCTTGAGTGCTTGAGGTCTCATCGCTGACCATCCCAGAGGAGCTGTGAAGTTTTTGGTTTGTGTCCATGAAGCTGACGTTTCTGATGAAGAAACCCACAAACATGATGACCTGACAGAGAAATCCACAGATAGGATTTCTGCCCGGTTTATCTCTCAGCCAAACCAGAGACCAAACCCAGAGGGACCATCAGAAACTCTCAGAGGAAACGTTTATACGGTTGGGTTTTATAAATGTGAAACGGGTCGACCGAGCAAAACTCAAACAGAACACCTTCAACTCTTGAAAGCTAAGAGGTGATCTGCTGAAAGCCCGCTCCGTCTCAAATGTTCATTTTTGAGTAAACTGATGGTTAAAGTCAAACTGGGCAGGGCTGAACAATGCCACTAGAGGTCTTGGTTCTAATCAAACTCATCACAATGTCCCATTGGGACCAAGGAAGCAGTTTAGGTCGGTTCAGTAGAACCAAATCTGACTGATGTCAAATTAAAGTAACGTGGTTGGATGACATGCTTCTCACCTGTGCAGCGCTCCTCTGGTCTTTGGGTCCAGGTGGAGGTTCTGGTCCTCCGTCTTCATGCTGCTGTCAGATGATGCGTGGACCTCCTCAGCAGAACCTCTGGTGACACACATCCTCCAGAAGCTGCTCTCCTGGAGGAAGTTCAAATGATGGTGTCGTCTCCGAGCTTCACATGAGAACGTTTGTTCTTCATGAGAAGAACCTGCTTTCAACCAGAACCTTAACCAAGTTAGAACTGTTGGAGCTCAGAGACCAACCACCAACGGGAAGTTAGTGTTTTCTAATCAGTGTTTCCTCGCTCTCAGGGTTGCTGTGATGGTTTCACATTTTACCCTGCAGAGGGCAGCACCCAGTTTCAGGAAGGAGGACAGTCATGACGGCCCACATCCTTAATCTGCAGCCTGATGGTTTCCGTGGCAACACTCTAATCTTAATGAAAAGTTCTTGTAGTTTGGAAAGGATCCGTCAGGAACTTTGACCAGGAGAAGTTCTGACAGAACCAACAATGCCGTTTTACGCTGAAAACGTGACATTCAGGTCAAAACAAGCGAGCAGAGCCTCGTCTGCCCCGACCATCTGATCCTCTGAGCTGTCACTGTCCAGATGGGAGAACACATCCGAACAGATGTTCTACAAAGAACAGGATTCAGGCGGATGTTCTATGGAGAACGTTTTTCTAGAACGTTTCCAGATCTATGAAGAACAGGAACATCTTCCTCCAGACATTTTACCTTGATGCCGATGGAGATCCTGATGCCCCTCCTGAATTCTCCACCGGAGGAACGTGGGCTTTTGGCTGTGTCTCCTTCCTGAGTGTGTGGGGGGGGCTGTGTGCCTTGCTGACCACGGCTCCCCTTCACTCTGCACACGTCTATCAGCCTGGCAGCACTTCTGTCCTCTGGATCGTCTTCATAGGTTTTGGAGCGACAGAAAACCAGAGCCCTGCAGAGTCACAGGTTTGGTCACAGAGTGTGGCGTCGAAGCTGCCGCTGGCAAGCAGAGAACGTACCTGGGGAGCATGGCCATTTTCCTGGAGCTCCTGCTTGCCTCCTGGTCTCCACACCTCCTCTCCATCCTCTGGTTTGCGGTGTTGGCTCCTCCTCCTCTGCTGGGAGGATGTCAGAGTGGGAGTGTGTGCACTCAGACAGCTTTTCCCTGAAGACCACAGCCTAATGGAGAAGGCTGCTCCGGAGGGCAATAAGAAGATCCAGTTAGAGGCCAGAGATGGAGGAGGCGGCAGCAGAGCATCTCTTTCAGCAGACGCAGTCGCCCTCACTCATTCAGAAACCGTGTTCAGCTGCAGAGCTGCAGCTTTCACTGGTCCTTCAGAACAAGAACCTCATCAACATCTTTCAGAACAAACGTGTTGAAAGCAAAACAGTAAGCGTGGCCAAATCTTCAATGAAGCCTTTGGTTCCTTAAATGGGAGGAGCTTTGGAGTCAGGAGGACTCCTCTGCAGCTCCTTCCAGGTCTGGTTAAGCTCAGATTGAACTTACTTAGGAAGACTAGAAGGCAGATCCGGCAGAGAAGCTGACAGCTGAGGACCTGGACCTGAGAGGTTCTTGTACTCTGGCTGAGGTTCTGTGATGGGGGGCTGTGCTGGTTTGTCCTCCTCTGGCAGATAGAAAAGTGCAGGAGACCTGTTAAAAACCCACTTTTATGAACTTGGTGTTTTTGACATGTTCTTCTAGCAGTTTTCTGGAGGACATCTATAAAGAACACTGAGATTAAAACAACAGTATTTCTTTATTTAAACCACTGTGCATCAGAAGCAGACAAAGAATTGGAACGACCGCATGAACGACTTTGTTTTCCTTGTCTGAGCTGGAATCTGGATCAGAACTGTACAGCTGGATAGCTCTGATATTGATCTGGAGTTTTGCTGCACCGCTGATGTCGGGTTGGGGTGTGAGGGGCTGTAGCTGTCGGGAGAGCGTGAAAACAAAGGGATGATGGGAAATGAGCAGATGCAGACTTCCATGCCAGTAATCCCTCCCACAACTCAGAGGTGAATTTCTAATGAACTCCTGCTGCTCTGCAGAAACTATGTCCTAGAAAACCACAAAGGTTTTTGGCTAAAAACTGCATCACCGTTGTTAAAAGACTGATGGAACGCTTCGACAACGGATCAGAAGATGATCGGAGCAGGACTCTAACGGTACAGCTGAAGCTGAAGGTCAGCAGAGTTCTTTAATGGAGGACACGGCCCACGTCAGGACATCAAGAGAAGGTTAAAGGTCATCCAGGACCTTTGTGGTTCTCACAGAGCTCCACTGCGATGAGGATGATGTGATGAAGGATGTTGGGCAGGTCATCTGGCTGTATGACCTCAGGTGAAACTTTTCTGAGTAAAAAAAATCCTCCTGATGGTCACAGCTGTGCCAGAGTGGAGAGGAGGCGGAGCTGTGCTGGGTCTTCTCTGACCATCTGCGTCCGCTGCGCTGGTGTGGCTCCAACAACGTCCACCGAGAACTTCCCGTCTCAGAGCACAGCTCCTGTCCGGGAGCAGCGGCGCTCCAGAACCCAGTCTGATTCAGGAGAACAGCGGTTCTAGAGCAGCAGATGAAAGTTTCTGACAGGCTTGTGATGGGCCTGCAGACAGAGCAGAAGTGACTGCGCAGACTCACCACGTGGACTCCGGTGCTGCAGCTCCAGATCTTTCAGTTCATCGTCACCCAACGTGGTGAAGTGAGGTCCAGAGGTCTGACTGGCAGGCGGGCAGTTCCTCCTCCTCAGCAGGGTTCAGAGGAACAAAGTTCTTCTGGATCCTGATAGGACCACCCCCACCCCTCTAACATGCACCTTCTTTGCATCAAACAAAGCCGGCAGTCTTCAGCTGCATTTGCAGGACGCCGCAGCAGGTCTGCAGCAGAGGATGAATGGAGTCTCTGTGGCTCTCCACACGTGCACGCTCCTGAACTGAACTTTCCACGCCACCTCGGGGGGGGGGGGGTCATGACTTGCACAAACCTGTGCTTGTCTTCTGTCCACATTTGCACAGCTTTGTTGCACCTACCTCTGCTGGCAGAGGTGTGTCACTGCAGCCAGACCTGTTCTGGTCACTGACGTTTCCAACAAGCCTCAATGCCTTGCTCAAGGACAGCTGAGACCCAGTGGTCAGAATCTGGATGTTTCTGTTTTCATGATCAAAAATGATCGCTCCATGATGGCCCCAGTTCTCACAAGCAGGAGGAATAACTATGTCTGGATCAACTCCCCTCACAGTCGGACAGCCATGGATTCTGACGCTGCATCAGGTGGCTTCATCTGCTGGAGCCAAAGGAGTACAAAAACAGCTCTGACATCACAGCAAAGTGTCTGGGTGGGTCGTCTGATTAAAGTCAAACAGTCTCTGACTTACTGAGTAGTAACAGCCCAGATCCAGGCTGAAGGGCAAATCCCTCCAGAAAGGGGCCACACGGTGGCGCTGTACATTCAGGCTAGATGGCTGAAAACTCTCTGGACATTCCTCAGGAGGTCTCATCTCCTGAAGCACAACAGCAGCAAAAGCTCATCTCTCGCCCAAAACGGGTCATTTTTGCTCCAAAACTAAGTTTTTGTATCATTCAAAGTGTCAGTGCCCTCAGATTCTCGTCCACAACACACCACATATCCTCCACAACGAGGGAGGGAGCGGCGTGCACGCTGCAACCAACCACTGCACCGCTCTGCTGTGATCTCCTCACCAGCAGCATCCATTTCTGAAAAGAGGTTCTGTAATCCTGAGCCTGAAACTCAACTCCAAGATGAGTAAACTCAACACTTGCTTTAATTTGGTGAGGTTGGATTAAAAAGGGTACGGGACTGGGCAAAATTATTCCGAGGAGGTAGCGGAAGTCCCAAAACATCACAGCTCTGGAGGAGATCTGCATGAAGAATGGACCAAACGTGCTGAAGGGAACTTGGACCTCTGTCATTGAAACACATTATGAAGGACTGAGGTGAACTTCTGTTTCTGCTCTATTAGAGAAAATCCAACAAAGTGGTTTCCCGGACAGCTGAAGTTCTGATGATTACAGACCCAAGTCAGACTTTAAAGAGGAATAACCTGCTAAACCAATAGACAGGCAGATGCTTGTTTCTTCACCTGCAACAGTCTGGTTTCTGGCTGAGCCAGAGACGACCTGAACCAGGTTAGCAAATGACATCCAGGGAGCCATGGACACTGGTCATTTGGGATTACTGCATTCAACCATCACTCCTCTCATTGAATATAAACAGTGTGTCTCTGGAACCATTCCCAAATGCTTCGCTTCTGACTGTATGGTAAGTTTGGACCTCGTTTCTAATAAATAACTTGTGGAGTACCTCAAAGCTCTCTGCAAGGGCCCCGTCTTTAGAACTTACATAAGTGACTGGAGACTTCAGGTCAGCTTCCACAGCCCTGCTGACAACACATAGATGTTCATGTCTTCTGATGGAACAAGAACGACTGATGTCATCATTTCCAGATATGGAAGGAGGCAGAGTTTTTACTGAAAAAAATGACATTTTAGTGATCAGTCTGACATCTACCTCCATAGCAGTGATAAAATCTGTTCTTTCCCCACACAAAAACGTAACCAGAGAATCAAGAAGTTAAAGCTGCAGGAGTCTGCTGCACGGGGACACCGGGACAGCGCCAGCTTCAAGATCACTGCATTATCTCTTCGTCTGCTTCACCATCAATTTCTATTTTTAAATGTCTGAAAGGTCTGGCGTCGTCCGTCTTCTCTGTCCTGCTGATAAATCCCAAACTCGACTCCACCGTTTAATCTGTGGAGGCTTCTTTGCAGCATGACGGTCCATGTCGAGAACCTGCTGAAAAACCTGAAGGTTTCTTTGAAGAAAGGCTTGACCTTGACACGACCTTTTAGGACGGGCTTTACCTCTTCACAGCGCTTACAGTTTGACTTTCATCGCTGCTCATTCCTGTCTGCTGCTTCTGGTGGAGAAGCAGACAGTTCCTAAAGCGGCCATTGCACTAAGCTGTTTACAGGGGGGGGTCCAGGCCTCCTGCCCCCTGCTCCTTCTGAGGGGTTGGTCCGGGGTTAAGGCCTGGAGATGTCCAAATCTGAAAGAGTCCATTTGGATCAAACAGAGTCCATAGAGAGGGGTGTGGTCTGACTCATGTTTGTCTTTGAGGGGGGAGGACAGCCAGTTGCAGGGAGGGTGGGACAGGAAGTGGACCACAGACAGGAAAAGCTGCTCCGTCTACAGGATGTAGACCCAGTCCAAAAAAAGATCTGGGTCCTGGCAGTTTAAGGGTCACAGCATGGGTGGGGCCCCTCCTGTTCTCAGCTGCACCAGCAGGTAGGTGGGGGGGCACCAGGCTGCGTCTGCTCCCACTCTGCATTCTGGCTCTGGTTCAGTACTTCTCGATCATCTTAAAGGAACCCGTCTTCTAAGCTCGGGATGATGTGCTGGCTCAGATGGTTCTGCTACCGGTTTGGGTTGAAAAATTGCATCAAAGCAAACAGGAACAAATGACAGGCGTCTCAGCGCCGTGTCCTCAGCGGATCCAGTTCCTCCTCTCGGGTTTCAGAGAAACGGAGACAGCAGCGGCCTGTAAACCGACCCGAGCGCCACAGATGGGAACCGCTGGACTCAAGTTCTGCTGAATGTGTTACTGTCCCGAGCCCCGCGCCCGCCCCCCAGCCCCCCAGCCTGTTTCTGTGGAAACATCTTTGTAAGAATAAAACCTTCTGGACTGACAGCTGAAATAATACAAATAAATATGAATGCAATGATAAACATATAAATAAAATGCATCACAAACGAAAAAAAAGTAAAAATAAATCAATAAATAATGTGTAAAGAATAGAAAGGAAAATAAGAACCTTCTGGAATGAGCAAAGACCCGTACCGCTATGAGAACAGAAACCAACCAGCTGCATCTGATCCAGAAGAACCAACATTTGAGAATCTTCACCTCACACGACGGTTCCTGTTTGAATCCCAGCTGAGTCTGTGTTCTCGTGCAGCTTTTTAACTGTCAGGTTGATCAGAGGATCTAAGACAGAACTGCTGGTTAGGTCAAGATCAAGTGAAGGTGGAGACCGGTTCAGTGAGTAGAAACACGCGGTTCCTTCAGAACCTTAAAGCAACTCTATTTTCAGGTCAGAACCACCTTCTCTGAGATTAATGCCAGAATGTGTGAACATTTATACATGAGAACGTATGAAGATGTGAACAGATAAACATTCAGTGGGAAAAAAGTATTCAGTCAGCCACCAATTGTGCGTGTTCTCCCACTTAAAAAGATGAGAGTTCTGTAATTCGTCCTGATAGACCTCAACCAGAGACAAAATGAGAAACAAATCCCAAAAAATCACATTGTCGGATTTTTAAATAATTTGTTTGTAAATTACGGTGGAAAATAAGTATTTGGTCAAGAACAAACAAGCAAGATTTCTGGCTCTCAAACCTGTGACTTGTTCTGTAAGAGGATCCTCTGTCCTGCACTCGTTACCTGTAGTAATGGCACCTGTGATAACCACTGTTATCTATATAGAAGACACCCGTCCAGTTAGACACCCCTGACTAGTTAGGCAGCCTCCACTCTGACCCACACTCCTACACACTCGGTGGCAGAATTGCACTTCGACATTGGTGTCCACCGCCATTAAACTACAACAACAGCCTCAAACAGTCACACTCCAAATTCCACTATGACCAAGACCAAAGAGCTGTCTAAAGACACCAGAAACTAAACTGTTGACCTGCACCAGGCTGGGAAGACTGACTGTGCAACAGGTAAGCAGGTTGATTTGAAGAAAGGCTGATGTGGAAGCAATTATTAGGAAATGGAAGACCTACAAAACCACTGATCTCCCTCCTTCTGGGGCTGTCCACGAGATCTCACCCTGTGGGGTCAAAATGATCACAAGAACGGTGAACAAAAACCCCAGAACCACACAGGGGACCTAATGAATGACCTGCAGAGAGCTGAGACCAAAGTAACAACGGCTACCATCAGGTACACTCTGTCACCAGGGACTCAAACCCTGCTGAGCCAGACGTGTCCCCATGCTAAAGCCAGTACATGTGCAGACCCGTCTAAAGTTTGCTAGAGAGCATTTGGATGATCCAGAAAGGATTGGAGAATGTCCTATGGTCAGATGAAACCAGAATAAAACTTTTTGTAAGAACTCAACTTGTGTTTGGAGGAGAAAGAATGCTGAGTTGGATCCAAAGAACACCAAACCTACTGTAAAGCATGGAGGTGGAAGCATCATGCTCGGCTGTTTTTCAGTAAAGGGACCAGGATAAGGACAGCATGAATGGGGCTTTGAGAGGTCAGCTTTGGAGTGAAAACCTCCTTCCATCAGTAAGGGCGTTGAAGATGAAACATGACTGGGTCTTTCAGCATGACTACAATCCCAAACACAC
Source organism: Adrianichthys oophorus (assembly GCA_036245035.1). Lineage (NCBI taxonomy): Eukaryota > Metazoa > Chordata > Actinopteri > Beloniformes > Adrianichthyidae > Adrianichthys > Adrianichthys oophorus. The sequence continues at coordinate 125,651 of BSAI01000210.1, forward strand.
TGCCCAGGTAACGAAGGAGTGGCTTCGTTATTGCAGTTCAAGGTCCTGGAGCGGCATAGCCATTCTCCAGATTTAAACTCCATAGAAAATCTTTGGAGGGAGTTGAAAGTGTGTTGCCCAGCGACAGCCCCAAAACATCACTGCTGTAGAGGAGATCTGCATGGAGGAATGGACCAAAATACCAGAAACAGTTTGTAAAAACCTTGTGAAGACTTACAGAAAACGTTTGACTGCTGTCACTGACAACAAAGGGTATTTAACAAAGTACTGAGTTGAACTTTTCTTATTGACCAAATACTTATTTTCCACCATCATTTACAAAGAAATTCTTTAAAAATCAGTGAATGTGATTTTCTGGATTTGTCTCTCATTTTGTCTCTGGTTGAGGTAAACCTGTGATGAAAAGTACAGGCCTCTCATCTTCTTAAGTGGGAGAACACGCACAATTGGTGGCTGACTGAATACTTTCATGCCTCACTTTTATGAAGCTATAAACATGAACGTATGAACATACGATCATGTGAACGTACAAACGCATCAACATATAAACTGCCACTGAATTCATGAAAAACCACATGGAGTTCCAGAACAAACTAAATCAGATTTTAATGTCAGCTTGATCCACTCATTCAAATCCTGGTTTGCAGTGAACCCCGCCTCTGTGAGCAGGAGCTATGACAGGAAACTTAGAGGATGGAGGTTAGATTGGGAGGAGCCCCCTCCAACAAACAGCGCTTCCAGCTGCAAACATTTCATCAGATGACGTGTGTGTTCCAGGTCCCTGCCCCCTTTGCCGTCACTGCTCTGGTGGGGGCGGAGCCGTGTCCCAGTGTCTGTGGAGCAGGCGGGGCGGTGCACGTGTCAGGAAGACGCTTAACGGTTAAATAAATACATGCGGATCCAAACAGGGGAATCAAACCTGCAGGCTCACATGCGCTCACAACACACACCAGCACAGTCCAGCACTGAACCTGGCAGAGTACGCAGCCTCTGTGCTTCTGATCCACCAGGCTCCCCCCCTACTTTCCAACGTGCACGCCAACAGGAGGCAGCGTCCTGGGGGAGGAGCGCTCCCTCAGCGCCTGCGTGAGCAGCGTGCAGCCAGTGGACACAGCGCAGGCCGAGCTGCGCAGGCGCTCGCGGTACTCGGACATCCTGGCGCTGCTGTCGGGGTGCTGGGCCACGTCCCTGAGCCCCTGCGTGAGCAGCACGCAGGCGGAGACTACGCTCATGGCTCCGCCCAGCACCGCCGTCTGCACCGCCTTCCCCTCTACAGACAGGCTGGCCGCTCGGCCCAGGAACTGCGGCTCGGTGGCGAAGCCCACCAGGGCGGAAACGGCCTGCACCAGCGCGGCGCTAAAGAGCACGCAGCGGCTGCGGCTTAGCTCACTGGGCTGACTCTTCACTTCGCGCACGCATGCCAGGAAGGCGGTTCCGCTCATGCTCATGCTCTTCACGCTCAGCTTGAACTGCTCCTTGGCGAAGCGGTCCCGAGAGCGCTCGCTGGCCAGTGAGGAGGCGTCGGTCAGCGTCTTCAGGTTGGTAGAGATGTTCTGGGACAGCTCCAGGAGCAGCTGCGGCGTCAGGTCCGGCAGGGCGGTGATCCGCAGCACGCCGCAGCTGCGCTCCACCTCGTGCTGGCAACGCGTCACCTTGTAGCGATCCACCAAACCGGGCAGACAGGGCTGGGAGCCGGCGCTCTCCACGGCCGCCAGGTAGGCGGCGTGGGCGGAGCACTCAGTCAGAGACACCACCAGGTCGGCCATCTCCAGGAGGCGGTCCTCCACGTCGGTGAAACGACCCATGTTCAGCTGGCTCTGGATGTCGTGGGTTAGGATGGACAACTCTTTGGTCCTGGCAATGACCGTGTCGCGGCATTGGTCGAAGGTGTCAGCCAGCGGCACGCCGTCGGACGCCATGACCGGCCGGGTCTCACTAGACAGGAGGAGGAGGTCGGCCACCAGCTGCATCTTCCCCTTACACGCGTCGCAGACAGAGGACAGGCGCTTCCTGTGCTGCAGGCTGCCGCCGAGAGTGCCCCCTGACCCCTCGCCAGCTGATGTGCCCGCGCTCGCCATCGCCACGGGAGTCTGGAAGGGAGGCGAGGCTTCAGTTTTACACGTTCCTCAAAGTCCTGCGCTGCAGCATGGGTCCTGATGACCTTCAGTCTGACATCATCAGCTGTGCATCACATGTGAAGTCAGCCGCTGGGAGGAGTCACGCTGCATCCCTGCAGCCAAACAGGAAACGCCCACAGCCGCGAGGTCCGTCAGAGGGTCTGGGTCAGCTGATGTCCCAGGAAGGTCCAAAGGAAGACAGATCCTGGAGAGAGAAGCTCCTGCTGAGGTCACAGTTCACGGTTGCTCCAACACCTCTGAGGATCCACAAACCTGCAACCAGAGCACAGCCAGTCACCGTCAGGCCGCCTCGCCGTCACAGACACACCTGTGACCTCGGCTCACCTGTTCCCGCTCCTGTCGGACTGAGGTCACGCAAAGCTCCCCGCGCGGTCTGCTGCTGGCAGGAGCCCGAGTCCTGAAGCTCTCCTCCGGGGCAGAGAAGGGCCAACACCAGCGGTGGAGGCCAGCACCATCCTTTCTTCAGAGGTCAGAGTCGCCGTCCGTCCAGGAGATCCGCTCGGACGAGCTAGCAGCTGCTCCGGCATCGTCCTGCTCCGCGGTTCGGTTCGGGACTGGAGCCCGCCGGACGCTGCCTTCGGACATTCATGCAGAACTTCTACAAAGTCCGAACTGCCTTCTGGTTCGGGAGCGCGGTCCAGGCGGAGGAAGACCCGCTCCTCCCGCAGATTCCAGCGGGGAGGCGCGCTCTCGCTGCGGGACTATGAGGAAGCGGGGAGGGTGTGGTCCACTCACCACCGGTGACGGTACGGAGAGCGAGGCGGTAAAAGTCCACTGGCGGCAAGCTCCGCCCCCCACAGGAACACGGCTACTGCCTCGCGCTGCTGTGGTCAGAAAATCCGTTTTCGGTTCGCCGGGGGCCCAGAACTCCAGAGGGTCCAGGACCGGTGCTCATGGACCGCCGCGCTGCCAGGAGACGCCTCCGGGGCGGAGTATCCGCTGCTAGCTTAGCCTGCTACAGGAGCCGGAAGCTGCGTCTTTTCAAAATAAAAGCCCGGTGCTAGGGAACGTTTGCTGTGAGCTTCCACTGATCCTGATCTGATCAACATACACAGTCCAGATTCTGGTTCTGATTCTGTCAAAATAGGAACTAAATGACTGGCGACCAGGGAATAACTCACAACACGTTTTATGAAGTTATATTTTATACATGTGAGTGTGCCTTTGTACACATACACATGCATATGTATTCGGGTGGAATATGAAGGTGATGGTGTTTGAATGAAACAGTTTGCACATAATCAATAATTTAAACTGAAGTCTGATGAGATTTAGAAATAATTTAAAAATTAATACATCAATGGGATTTTTTTTCCATCTATTCATTCATTTATTCATTCATCTATTGTCCTAACCCACCGTATCCCTTTTGTGGTCACAGGGTTGCTGGAGCCTTTTTCTGCAACTCTTGGGTAAAGATGGATTCACTACAGACAGTCTGCCAGTCCATCACAGAACGTAAAGTTTTCTTCTGACAGTATTAAACTAGCCTTCCACATCTTGTTTTTCTTTTTAACCGAGATGTTTGACATATCAGCTGTATATTGGTACAGTGGTTAGCGCTCTTGCCTCACAGCAAGAAGATTCATGTTCAATTCCCTGCTGGAGGACTTGAAACTGTGTCACCAGTGGGGGACCTTTCTGTGTGGAGTTTGCATGTTCTCCCCGTGCATGCGTGGGTTTTCTCCGGGGACTCCGGCTTCCTCCCACCGTCCAAAAACATGCTTCATAGGTTCATTGGTCTCTAAATTGTTCCTAGGTGTGAATGTGAGTGTGCATGGGTGTGTGATTGTGGCCTCTGTGACAGACTGGCGACCAGTCCAGGGGTGTACCCTGCATTTTCAATTCACTTTTATTTCTATAGCCCAAAATCACAGCTATAGCCGTCTCATTGGACTGACATCAGTATATTGCAAGAAACAAAAAGTCAAACAGGAAAAAGTAAATGATAGCTGGTTATTAAACAGACTAAGCCGAACAAACATCTCTGTCCTTACACCCTCCTTCGCAGTGAGGAAAAACGCATAAAAAAAAAAAACTATTTTTTTTTGGGGGGGGGGGGGGGACTAAGAAACCTCAGGGTTGCCCACATGAAGGAGAGATCCTCGACCCCAGACGGACAGGTGATGTGCTAGAACTATTAAAAAGAAAAGTGAGCTTAATTAATTCTATAACTACATGGTTGAATAACAAGTATATGTCTAATAAACAAACACGTCTAGATAAACAGCTACAAGTTAAGATAACAGCTAAATATTTTAAATATAATATTTAAATTAAATCTAAAATAATTTAATATAATAAATATAAAAAGAGTTGTCGGGTTAGGCTCCGGCAGCCCCGTGACCCTAAAAGGGGTAAAACGGTTTAGAAGATGAATGAATGAATGTTTGACATATCATCTTTGTATTGAGAATAGATTAGAACTGTATTAAAACCCCAAGGTCTAGATGTCAACACCATTAAACCAGCACAGATGTAACCATCATTTCTCTGGATTAGAAACATAATCATTCATTCATTCATTTTCCAATCCGCTTTATCCCTTTCGGGGTCACGGGGTTGCCGGAGCCTAACCCGGCTACTCATGGGCGAAGGCAGGGTACACCCCTGAACTGGTCGCCAGTCTGTCGCAGGGGCCACAATCACACACCCACACACACTCACATCCACACCTACGGACAATTTCGAGTAACCAATTAACCTATGAAGCATGTTTTTGGATGGTGGGAGGAAGCCGGAGTCCCCGGAGAAAACCCACGCATGCACGGGGAGAACATGCAAACTCCACACAGAAAGGTCTTGAACTGGGAACCTTCTTGCTGTGAGGCAGGAGTGCTAACCACTGCGCCACCGTGCAGCCCAGAAACATAATCCATATGGGAAATATGAAAAGCTTTATATATATTTAATAAACATTAAAGCTGATTTAGTAGATGATAATGAAAATGAAGAGCAGCTAACAACTTCAAAAACACCAAAAAGAACAAGACAAGCTTTTCACAGAAAAATCCCAATGACCTTTTATAAGGTCCAGATTGAAATGGCTATAAGAGGATGAAAGAAACAGTAAATATTTTTTAGCACAGAGAAAATGAATAAAGAAAGAATTTCACTGTCCAAATTTAATAGAAATAATTCACTAACTGAAAATTGCCATTCCATTTCAAAATACATGTCAAATTTTTAAAGGGATCTTTACAAAAACAACTGTCCTGAGAGTTCTGATATATTTAATTCACTAACAGAAGTGAAAAATTAACAAGTGAAGAGATAAAATGGGAAATTAAAAACCTCAAACCCAACAAATCTCCAGACAATGATGGATTGAATTTGATCACATACTCTCAACTGAGGTTTCTGAATTTCTAATGAATCTGTTAACAAAAAAGATTGCCCCACACAATGAAGAAAGGCATGTCCAGCTTCCCTATATATTTTGGAGCAAATTTTAAATGATCTAATTCAAACGCCCATTTAAAGGAATTGAGGTATTCGATAAAGAACTTAAAATGTCTTCACCTGCAGACAATACCAGATTTTTTTAAGAGAGCTCAAAGAAACATTTCATCTGTTATATCTACATCTTTTAGTGTTTCTGGATTAAAACTTAATTTAAAACAATGTGAAATTTTACCTTTAAAAAATGTGCTGCTAATGAAGTTTGTGGTGTTCCTGTAAAAAAAAAACATATCAAGGTATTAAAATATCAAAAGAACATAAATGTTTAGGTGATCATTCACTCCTGTTACTGAGTCTGCCAAAAAGACGTTTAATGGCTTCTTAACCAGAGACTGACCAATACATGCTAGAGTCTTAGAAAAGCAGAAGGGATGTCTGAAGCTCCTTTGGTTTTGTCGTCACTAGATGTCACCCAAACTCAGTGTTCCAACTTGGACAAGATTATTATTCAATTTTCTAAAGAAAAACCGAAGTCACAAAGTCAGAAAAACTGTCCAAACTTTTTAGCTGATGGAGGATTCAGGGTTTTGACTTTTACTGACTTTAATCAGATTCTAAAAATTAAAAGATTTCTTAAGAATCCAAACAGTCTATGGAACATTTTCCCAAACCATCTCTTTGGTAAATTGGGTGGCTTAAATTTCAGCTAAAATGTCCGTTTCCTGTTGGGAAGCTTCCTGTCAAGTGAGCTCATTTTCATCAACAAGTTGTGTTCTGTTGGACTCCTTCATTCAAACACAACTTTTCTCCTCACAGTTGTATTTTATGGAACAACTCTTACATTTTTACATAATCGGGATGTTACAAACATTAACATTGTTAATCAGTCACTTAATGGGAAAGGAGAATGATTCATATGATCATTTCTTAAATGAATACAACATCGCCGAGCCTCCAATGCTGGTTATTAGATCCATTCACACAGTTTACATGCATTAGAACGAGCATCAAATTTGAAAATCTAAATTTAACTCAAAATATGATTTCAATGGGGTGGGGGGTGTTGATAGGAACTGCACAAACAGGATAATTAAATCTCATGTATATGACTATTCTGTACCTGAGTCAGCATAGATGGTCTTCCATGAGAAACAGACAGTGGAATACAATCTTTGTATTACCCTATAAATACATTATTAACAATAGAATCATACAAGATTATACATTTAGATTACGCGGTATGAGATTCTGTTTGCTGATTTCTCCCTGATGACTGCATAAAGTGCTCTTTTTGTCAGGCAGATGGAGAGAGCGTTGAACATCCGTTTGTGGATTGTCCCACAGTCTCTCACAACATGTTTGGGGAACATGTTACTTTATCTACACATAGAATCCTGTCTGAAATATTTATAACAAATCGGATTATGATAGAAGCTAAATATTACACATACCAAAGAAAATGGTTTAGTAAAGTCTCCTTACTGAAAAAATTGAAGAAACGGGTTTAAAAGAAACTTTAAAAAATACAAAAATACAACCACAAATTACCAACAACAATCCGACCACTCAAAGCTTTTAAATGTATTTCTTATTAGCAGACCCGTTTCTTAATTCTTATTTTAATTCTGTTTTTTATTTCATCTAATAGTTTTATGTTGGGTTGACCATTTTGTAACAAGATATTGTTAAACGTTGGAACTTGTTTATGATTAAAGATTTATGTGTAGTACAATTGGTTGATTGTGTTGTATTTTCATTCATTCATTCATTCATTTTCCAATCCGCTTTATCCCTTTCGGGGTCACGGGGTTGCCGGAGCCTAACCCGGCTACTCATGGGCGAAGGCAGGGTACACCCCTGGACTGGTCGCCAGTCTGTCGCAGGGGAGTGTTGTATTTTGAAATCCGTATATTAAAAAAAAAAAAAAAGGTCTGCTTTTATTTTGAAATCCCTAGCAGGGCTTCTTCCCCTGATCTTCCTTTTGAAGGTCTCGTGACAGTGCACTTTCAGCCTATCACAGCGTTCCATCTGTAACCATGGCGGCCGGTGGCTGGTGTTCGCGTCTTGTGCTCTGCGCGTGTTTGCTAAGTGTTAGCTCGGCACGCGCCGGTGAGAACCAGAAGAAGAAGGACATCAGGGACTACAATGACGCGGACATGGCGCGGTTGTTGGAGCAGTGGGAGGTGAGGTCACATCCGCGCTGGAGGCACGTGCTCGCTGCCAACCGAGAGAGATTGAGCTGATCTAAAAAAAAAAAAAAAGCGGTGATCTGGTGATCTGTAAATGGGTGCGGGAGACTTTCCGGAGCTGCTCGCTTTCGCTGCTGCTGATTTCACGCGCTTTCCGCCGATTCAGAAAACGGTCATGTGACCGAACCCGGAAGATAAACACAGAATGCCATTGATGCTTAAAGGAAGGCGTGTGCGTCTCTAGGTGCTTGTAGCTGTCAGTCTTCGTTTGTCTCAAACACAACCCACACACACATTTGTGTTTTTCCGTGTGTGTTTCTGTTTTTTGTGTGTCTGCGTGCGTGCGTGCGTGCGTGCGTGCGTGTGTGTGTGTCTGTTTTTTGTGTGTCTGCGTGCGTGTGTGTGTTTCTGTTTTTTGTGTGTCTGCGTGCGTGTGTGTGTGTGTGTGTGTCTGTTTTTGTGTGTCTGCGTGTGTGTGTGTGTCTGTTTTTTGTGTGTCTGCGTGTGTGTATGTGTCTGTTTTTTGTGTGTCTGCGTGCGTGTGTGTGTCT
>BSAI01000210.1:139325-153828 GCA_036245035.1 Adrianichthys oophorus
AGATGCAGACAGACGCAGACAGATGCACAGACGCAGACAGATGCACAGACGCAGACAGATGCACATCCACAGATGCAGACAGATGCACATCCACAGATGCACACAGATGCAGACAGATACACATCCACAGACGCACACAGATGCAGACAGATACACATCCACAGACGCAGACAGATGCACAGACGCAGACAGATGCAGACAGACGCAGATGCACAGACGCAGACAGATGCAGACAGACGCAGATGCACAGACGCAGACAGATGCAGACAGAGACAAAGACCTGTAACTTACCTCGCTGTTACTCTTCTTCTTGGGCATGGGAACATCCACCACAGGTAGCTGGGAGTGTCTGGGGTAGGCCCGGCTCATGCAGTTGCTGGGGGGGGCTTTTGTCCGGGATGACAGCCATGATCTTGATCCTCTCACAACCTTTGACAGAGCAGAAGGCAAACTTCTCCCTGCTGCTCTGGGCCTTCACCTTTAGGAAGAGCAGACTGCAGAGCCCCACACACACACAGACACACACACACACACACAGACACACACAGACACAGACACACACACAAACACAGACACACACACACAGACACACAGACACACACAGACACACACACAAACACAGACACACACAGACACACACAGGGTTTCAGTCTCATAACAATTGAATGTTATTTCTGTATTTTACTGCAAAATAAACAGAAAACACATCAGTAAAAACACAACAAAAATAGTGAATTCTTTATCTTCAAAAAGCCCAAGCAATAATAATTAAACCAAAATTTTACAAAATTCTCACTTATAGTGCTACTTTATAATAAAAATAATGAAACTTAAGTATGTGTTAAGCACTGGTTTGATTCCTTCCAGTTTGTTACGGACTCTTCCAGGCTCTTACTCTGAAGGATCAGCATTGCAGTTCTGGTTATTTTTCTTGTTATGAGTTGTTTTTTGATCAAAATCATTTGTGACATAAAAAGGATCATCACAATAAAAATGTGTTCACATGTAATACATTTCATTGCTGAGTAACACCAAAACGGCATCTTTAGAGTCAGAGGAAACAGATGAAAAGGTTGAAGGCGCCAAGATTTTAGGTCTGGCTGTGTATCATAAATGGGAAAGGATGTTCATACTTACAAAATGTGCATACTTTTTCAGCTTCATTAAGAGTGTATGCAGACTGGGAAAATCGTTTGTTTTGGAGTGAAATCGCTTCATTTGGTCCGGATCAAGTTCAGTACCTTGTTTGGTCTGTATTCAGACTGTCGTCAAGCAGACTTTCATTTTTCCAACTAAAGCTTGTAAACAAAACCATGTGACCATGTGATCTCTTCACTCATTGGCCTGGAATTTGGAGGGCGGGGCCAAGCTAATAGAGGCAGAAATGATGGAAGTCCTTCTCTTTACTATTCTTGTCGAGAATTTCACTGATTCAAACTTTAGATTTCGCTGATCCATTCTGAACGTCTGTGTCAACGCCATGTTCAACACTTTTTACCGCTGCTTTGGTGCAGTGGAGGCATGCTGCAAGGCAGTTACTGAGGAGACGACGGCTAAGAAGGTAGGATAAGTGTTTATGACAGATAGATTGTTGGTAAAACAGTGAGAAATGTGGATCACGTTAAAAATTGTTTTAATGAGCCTGCATTCATTCCACCACATTTCAGTGAGTTGCTGTGTCTCATGTCCTGCCCAAGGGCACTTTGACTAATGGCCAGAGAAAGCAGGAGAATCTGTGACTTTTTAATCAGGGGTTGACCGCTCCACCCCTGTGCCACAGCTGCTGCATAAAGTGTTGGGAGGCTCACATGGAAAATATTGATCAAAAACTGTTGCTGTTACAAACCCAGATTTATGATCAAACGTTGAAACATGTTTTTCTGTTGAAGGTTTGGAAGTTCATGAACATAAAATCATCCAAGTGCAAAGAGAACTAGTAGAATAGAAAGTGAACATGCACTGCTAACACTTAAAAATGGTGGGTGGGTGTGTGGTTCTGACCCGGTCTCTTCCTCCCAGAGGTAGTACCCTCTGGGAGGGCGGGAGCGCTCCAGCTTCTCACTCTGATTGGTCCGGATGAAGACGCTGGTTTTGTGTGTCTGCTTGCTGAGGCGGTCGTGGACGTCGGAGATGATGGTAAAGGTGGTGCCAGGGGGGTAGCAGATGCCCAAACTAATCCAGTCGTTCCTGAGAGAAGGAGACACAAAAGTATGAGCCTCATGTCCTTCATCAGAGACGCTGCAGCTCCGGCCTGGATCCTGTTTTCATGAACGTTTGGCTTTTCAAGGACAACCTTCAAGTCCTGAAGCTGTTCAGGAGCAGGTTCTAGAGCTGTGAAGGCCTGTTCCATCACGAAGGAGAATCACCTGCTGCTGGTTAAACCTCAACAGGTGAGGGAGGGGCTTCAACACTGCCGTTAGAAAACATGGAGGAAAGACGCAGCTGATCCCAGAATGCCTTGCAGCTACAAAGTGTCACAGCTGACGGAGCCTTTGAGGATCCAGAGACTGACTGACACGAAACCTTTGATTTAATGTATTTTGACAGAAAAAACTGCAGATCAAACAAACTTTCATGGATGTAATAACTGTTAAAAACCACAAACTAACCTGAAAAAGAAAGTTCTTTTCATCATGAAAATTAAAATAACCTTGAGAGTAAGTCATTCTCCACTGCACCACCGGCATCTTAGAAGTGATTTAACATTATTAAGAGCATGCATGTTAACCCCCCACGCATCCAGGATCCACCCATTCATCTGAAACCATCCATCCCTTCATTTATCCATCATCTCCCGTCTTCATGCTTGTCAGAATAGACTTTATTCCATTGCAGTAACATGATGGAATAGGTGCTCGTGGGCTCTGTCCTCATGCACTGCAGTCACTAACTTGTTGAAGTTGATTAGCCACACGGTGACTTCAGCCGGCGCCACCTGGTCCCAGTGGACAGTGTAACCTTTGGCCAAAGAGACCACTGGTTGGAACTGCTGGTAGTGTTTCTTCTTGCTCAGAGCGCCCTCTAGCGCCAGTGGCCTGTCAGGGTACTCATTCCTTACCATGACCATGTTCAGGCTGGCAGGGTTCCGTATCTGGATGTAAACCTGAAGCAAAAAGCACAAACATGGATTTGATACCAGGTTGTGAGATCACAGTGAGAACATCAGTGCATGTGAGGATGAATACATCTGTGGAGATGAAGCTGCCTCAGGTTCAGACATTCTGGAAGGGTTTTAGAAGCCCAGCCCTTCATGTTTGGATTGAAGAAGTTGAGCACCACAATGGCACGAGTGAACGCCTCTGGCCAATCTTCTGATGGAACCAGTCTATCGGTCTGGAGACCACCCACACATGAGCATGGAAACTCCACACTGAAAAGTCCAGCTGGGATTTGAACCACGGTTTCTCCCTGTAAGGCGAGAGTGCTAACCACTGCTCCATAACACAGCCCGACCAAATTACAATGAATCTTTAGTCAAACTGAAAGTTGATCTTATGGCAGAGCTATAGACTTCTGTAGCTCTACCAGCTTCTTCAAGTCCTACAAACACGAAAACAGGACACCTGAGCAGTGAGGTACACAGGTGTGCAGCAAGGCCACACCCACCTGGGCGTAGTGCCCGCTGCAGATCGCAGCTTTCCAATCAGGAACATCCACACAGTCTGGGTGACGCAGAAGCCAGTTGTCCTGTTTGACCAGGAATGCTCCGGGATACTCGCTGACGGAGCCATCTACGTCGTGGAAAACGGTGGTTTTATCGCCGTCCATGTGCATTTCACTGAACCAGGGCCCTGGCTCCCCAAAAAACACCCGCGAGGTCATCTGTAGATAGGACACACTGCTGTGCTTTTCACGGCATAGAAAGAATCCTGAATCTTACTGAGAAGCAATGGCATGCTGGGTATTCGGGAGATTCGGGACTTTTTCCCGGTGGGCCGCTCCATCTTTGGGTCGCCAGTTGTGGAAAAAAAAAAGCCATTTTGGTCTGGTCTGCCACTGTAGCAAGAGACAAAGTCCTGTCATGACTGTATGGATAACAAATATAAACATTGATCAAACTCCATTAAACCCTCAAACATAATTGGGATAGTAGAAGTAGAAAATGATTGTCATCAAATATTGAGTTTGCTTCTCAATGTGTGGCTGCTGCGGGCTGCTGGAATGTACCATTTCAAGTGCAGAACACCCCTCTGTAATTGGTTCAGCCCAAAGCTTCCCCAGTGGAACCTCGTGCTTCACGGTTTAGCAGAAAGCTAGCAGTTCTAACGTCTACCCTCACAGCAGAGGAATGACCGTCCATCAGAATGGATCAAAAAGGCCGGGTGGAGCTGAAAAAGACTGAAAAAGTCTGCAAAGTGCGCCATCAACCTGACTTGTATAAAAGACAGCAAACTGAACCAGAGGAGGGAACTGGCAAATGAAAAACAAAACATGTCAAACACGTCAAAGTTGAGAATATTTTACACATTCCTCATTAAAACCACATTGTTAGCAGAAAGAAATATCACTATAAAGTACTTATGTTACATGCTCTTAGTGACATGTACTTTTTATTGCATGTTTCATAGCCTCAGAATTTCAACAAAAGGAAAGTATGGATCCATCCTGCCTTGTATCAACGGTTCAGGCTGGTGGTGGTGGTGTCATGGTGTGGGGGATATTTTCTTGGCACACTTTGGGACCATTTGAGCACGGTTACAACCCTACATTCCCACTGAGTATTGTTGCTGACACTAGTCTGTTTAGTTTAGTTTAGTTTAGCAACCAGCTAGTGTTTATATTTTTATGATTGACGTTATGTTCTTATACCAGTGTGAAGCCCATTGAGATGGCGATGGTTGTGATTTTGGGCTATGGAAATAAAATTGAATTGCATCATAAATGTGCAGCTGACAAATCTGCAGCAACTGTGTGATGCTGTCATGTAAACATGGAACAAACTCTGAGGAATTTTTCCAGTACCTTATTAAATCTCTGCCACCAAGGATTAAGGCAATCCTGAAGGTAAAAGGGGTCCGACCCAGTACTAGTGTAGTGTACTTCTGCTGTTTTTTGGTCTGGACTGGAAGAGGGTTGAAGCTCCTACAGCTCAAATTGGTTTGTTGGGGGTTGAGATCCCAGACAAGACTGTGAGAGACCCTTAACCCCCTTCTGGGTAAAACTGTCTGAAAAACTGGTGTTCTATGACGTTTCTCATGCAGACTCACAGGAACATGGTCAAAGCTGATGCTGCTGACGTTGTTGTTGGGGCAGCTTTGCCAAGAGTTGTTGAGCCTAAACCCAAAGGCGCTGGTATGCCGTCCGTCCAATGCTACATAGTTTCTAAATGTACAATTGTGAACATTGATGGGCCCGTCGTAGATCTGCATGCCACGGATAGGAAAGTCCCTGCAGAGAAACACAGATAAAGCAGTTACCAAGACAAGAGATGGCAGTGATTTACTGTCAAAGATCAAGTGCCATCGGCACACCGTGGTGTACAAAATTAGTTTTTTGCTGTTCGTAAGGGAACTAGAAAGTTAAACAGTGATAAACTGCAAAAGTCACGTTTAAAAATTTGGGTGTTTTTGGCCCAGTGCCACAAAAGACAACCATTAAAACATAAAAAAACAATAGAAGAAGAAGAAGATAACTCCTCAAACTATAAACAAAAGTACGAGAGAAAGATTTTCCACATTTAACTGTCTTCATTATCTTCACTTGTCTAAAGACAAAGCTAACTTTGTTGAAGGAGGACATCAGAGCAACAGTGGTGGCGAGTTGAGAGGATGAGGTGGGGACTGTGAAGTGACCAAAAAGACATCTTAAGAGAATATGAAAGTCTGTTTTCAGAGGTAGCCTGGACGTCACCATGTTCAAAAGAACCATTCACCACAGAAAGTTTCTGGTGAAAAAAGGACTCAGAGAAAGAACTGAAAGGAGTCTTGGAGAGACAAACAACCCAACGATTGGTTGTAAATCATAGTCAAACTGAACAAAGTTAGGATTTGTCTTGATCCTCAAGATTTAAATAAAGCAATAAAAAAGAGAACATGTCAGTGGAGGAAGTACAAGCGGAAACGCAAAGATTTTCTCCATTTTGGATGGAAATTGCGGCTAATGGATGAGGAAACTCCAAACCAGGATTTTAACTTCTCTCAGGGAAGAAATAGATTTAAGAGACTTCAATTTCATCAGAACCAGAACATTTTCAGAAGTCCTCCTGCTGGTTTCCCAGAAATTCTGTTTCATCTGCTGCTGATTACCTGAATCAGGTGTGTTTAGCAAATAAAAAACATGCTGGACACTGGCCCTCGAGGCCTGGATTCTGACACCCCTGATCTAAAAGGACTTGAAGTATTTGTGAAAGAAGTAGATGACATTCTGTTTGAGGCTGAAAACTAAGAAAACTTAATAGCAGATTAAAGGACTGACTGGAGACTGAAATGAAAACATGAAACTCAACAGAGACGAGAGCAAAGCTGGACTCTGCTGGTGGAAGGAGGGGATACCAAAGAGATGGCTGATGGATGGAGAGAAGGAGGAGGATCCACTCTTACCACACGCACACACACACACACACACACACAAACACGTCTAATGTTGTGCAGATTGTTAAGCTAGGAGGTTTCCAGAATTGAACCCCAACACTCACACGCCCCGCGGCAGCGTTCTGCTGGAATGGTCCATTCCTCCTGGACCCCAGGCACCATTGTCTGTGTCACGTGTCCCACGATTACCACTTTCACCAACAAACAGGGAGTTCTGCACCTGCTGACGTGAGCCATCATCATCTGGAAACGTTCCTCCACTGAAGACACAGAGGAGAAAGGACTTCACTGTGACTCACCATCCAAATGTTCTCCATCAAACGTCAACGTTCTAAATAGATTTCATTTGAGGTTGAATACATTCTTCCATCTTTTGAAATGTTGATCATCCCGACAGCAGCTCCTCATGCAGACGCCAGAGGCCTCAGGAGTTACAAACATTAGCTTCAAAGCTGTTCCTGCTCCGGTTCTGCAGGAGGAACCATGTTTGCATGAGCTCCTTACTTACCTGTAACAGGAGAGGTCCACTAGACACCCCCTCAATCTCCTCCACCCCCACCTAAAAGCTAGACGGCAGAAACTTGCTTTTCAATCACAGTCCCATTCACCCTTAAACACAGCCACATGCAGATGATAACCTATAACCATCAGGAACAATGTGGGGTTCAGTGCCTTGGCCAAGGACACTTCGGCACAGGGGCAGGCAGGGTGGAAACCAAACCTGCGATCTTCTGATCTGAGGTTGACCGCTCTACCTCTGCCGTGACGTGGAGATCAGGTACTCCTACATCAGAATGAACAGCTAATTAACAAACGGACCTCCAGGACCTAAACTCTCTTCTCTGACTCCAGTCAGTCCAAGAGGGCTGCTCCACCTCCTGCACCACCAGACTCAGCTCAGCCCGCTGCTGACCCATGGCTGCAGAGTTCAGCACCAACCACATTATCAAGTTTCCTGAGGCCTCCTCAGCAACAATGACACGGCGAAGGAGCAGCTGGCTGGGTGGTGCAGGAGCAACAACCGTCCTGAACGTGGTGAAGCCCACAGATCCACTTTCTACAGGGGAACCAGTGACTGCCCAGCTGCATCATGGTAACTGCAGACCACAGGAGCCTTCGATGCACAGCTCGGATCATTGCCCCCCCCCCATCTTGGAGATTTTCCTTAAGCAACGCTCTAGCCAACAACATCAGGAATGACTCCGCTCCTTCTTCCCACCAACATCAGACTCTGACAGACCGCTTGGCAGCCCCTCCCAACAAGCTGTGAGACCTCTGAACCCCCCATTCCTCAAGTAGGACCCAAACCACGTCCACCCCCACCCAAACATTGTGCAATATAAACATATGCTTTACTGTACACTTGTGAATCATCTATTTTTTGTTCTACTGTTTGAATGTTCGATGAACCCCCTTGCTTTTTCTCTGGATGTTAACACCATAGACATACAGTATATATCAATGTATATACACAATGATATATACTGTATGTCTACTATATACTGTATATATCATTGCCTGACCCCTTCCCCCTGGCGTCCCAAACAGGAAGTACCTGCTTGTTCCAAGAAGTCAAAATCACATAGACTTCTAAAGAGAAATAGACATTCTAGTCATTCCATTGGTCAGAAAAACCATTCTAGCTCTGATACTTTCTTCTTAACATTTTCTTAATAATCCTCATTTCTTCATGATATTTTTTTTAATCACAAGTTATTCAAGTTATAAACTGACCGATCAGATGCCTCAGTAAAAACATGTGGTGCCCACTGGCCCCACCTCCAACACTTGATTGACAGATTCTCCTGAGCCACTTTCAGTGGAAGGGATGTGGACTTCGAACAAGCTCACTCATGACTGGTGACTGTAGTCGCCAACAAGACAAACTCTGACCGATCACTGTCGACTGGCTCTGAAATGATAGCGTCCATATCATGGACGCTATCATTAACTTGATGTTAAATTTAACACCAGAGTGTTAAAACTGTTCTATGCATATGAATCCTAGAAGAACGCAGAAGTACTGGATCTGTCTTACCTGGCGAGCGTCAGGCCGATACCATTATCAGCAAACCTGCGGAGGACAGAGGGACCATGAACGACATCTTCAGGAAACGCAGGACTTTCCTGGACATCCCATTCATTCTCCAACCGGATGAATGGGACACCCTCACAACCAGTGGCAGGTTTGCAGGTTTGCAGGACTTAAGGTGCTGATACATGTTCAAGCGGCCACTTTCAATGAAAAGTCTGTGCAAGCACGCGTAGACCAGAATTTTTTGGCTTCCACGTCTGGAACGCTCATGATTGCGCGTTGCTACACAACCTTTTAAGTCAGGTCATGGGTTCTTCGTACAAATCGGGCGTTCATTGATCGCGTGCTGAATGTTCAACCGGCTGGACATTTTCATTTATAGTTGTAGAAACGCGGCATCATGACCAATCACGGACTCTGATTTAGTTGTGACGTGTGGGTAGCATTAGCTTCAAAACATGGAAGTACCAACCATTGTAAACATGATCACACCAAGACGGACATTTGTTAAAACAAAAAGGCTGGAGCAAGATTTGCGGGATTTGGACTGCTTTGACTTTTTACACCGAGCCTGTAGCAAATATAGGTGGCAGACAAGCGCGAGTAAACAGTAAAAACACAAAAGAAGAAGCCCGTCCCTGCTGCTACCTGCGTGTCCGGCGGTGGTCTGGTATGAAAGCCACCTGCTTGCGCGTTCATGAAACCACATATAACATGTTCTTGAACGCATCACCCGCAGCATTAGATCTGCTCTTCTAAACCATATTCAGGCTCAGAAATGATGAGATCCACAATCATGGTTCAGTTCTTGGTTCAGTGCGTGGTTCTCACTGGCAGTCATCCAGCCACACATCCCCGCCCCTCAGCCAGGCTCCGTGGTCCTGGTTCTTGTACGATATGAAGTGGCGGATGAGAGCAGGGACTCTGGGTTTGGATGGATCTGCATCCTGATGGGGGCCGTACCTGAACAGAACAAAAGGGGTTTCTACATCAGGACAGACAGATGTTCTGACACTCAGAGGTCAAAGGAACACTAGAACCCTCTTCAGGACTGGCTCTGTCAAAACACTGAAAAAACCATTAACATAATAGATCCATTATTGATTCTTTTTATGGGTTCCCATCTGAAGTTTGGTTCTGAAACCTAACCATCTTAGCCCTTGAAAAAAACTCAGCAAAGGTAGAAACTGTACAGCTCCTTAAATAACAAGTTCCACCTTAAGGCAGAAACAGAAAGTTTGGTTTTCTTTTGAGCTCCTACCAGCTGGTTTTTGCCAAAAAAAACACAAGAAATTACTTAAAAGGAAAATCCATCTGGCATTTATTTTAGCAGAGTTTTAATTGTTTATGCTGGATTTCCTCCTCTGCTTTTGGATTCATGAATTTCTGGACCAAAGTTCTGTTTTCTGCAGCAGAACCAGTCAGGGTTCTAAAAGAAACTTCAAACAATGTAATTTTTTTCTGTTGGGTTTCCTCTCCAAAAACATTCATTCAGAAACGGTTCCTGTTCAGTCCGCTGCCCCTGCTGGAGGGTCAGGAACCTGCAGCCGTTAGTAGGAGTCAGAGGACCGTGATACGTCACCAGACCTGGCTCCGGTGAGGGACAATGGGGGTCTCTTGTCCCTGCTGTTGGCCGGAGTGGTCTTCACTCCGTGGTCCAAGATCATGCCAGCCTGAAAAAGAACGGGTATAAGCGGGTATAAACCCCTCATAGGTTCGAAGATAAGCTTTATTTATATTGATCATGATTGTAGTTTTTTTATTGGACCTCACGAAAAAGAAGAAGAGAGAGGGATGTTAGGGGCGTACAAAATAAAGAGGGGAAAGGGGCTTAAGGAAGTTGGTGGATGATTACAGAAGTAGGGGGGGGTGTAGAATCATAAAGCAACAAGGTGTTGGAGGCTAATTATCATTGCTGTCAGGTGTAAATGTTAGTCTAAAGGGGCGGGGCCTGTCCACACACACTCAAACATTCCTGCAGCAGCAGAGGCAGCCAGGGCAACCGACACCCGACAGCACATAGAAGATGTCTGCCCGTCGGGCAATCAATCAGTCAATCAATCAGTCAATCAATCAATCACTTTATTTGAATGGCACCTTTCATTATACATAAGTAGAGCACAAGGTGCTTTAACATAAAAACAGGTTAAACAGAGCTAATCCACTCACAAGACACGACTTAACAAAACACTCAAATATAAAGTAACAGGCAACAATGTGAAAAATAATTCCTTGAAGAGGTACTGGTCGTCAGCCACCCAGACCAGAACCAGCAGAACCGCCACAGGGGTCCCCAATGCCAGAGAGTAAGGAGGCAAAGGAGCACGGACAGTGCGAGCTCCAGCCCAGCCAGTAGAATAGCCCTCCCGTCAGCACAGGACCCCACCTTTGGAGAACCCCCCCAGCCCCAGACAGGCAGCCTACCACCACTCGGGAGTTGCATCGCAGGCTGAACCCCCCCCTCACCCGAATAAGGGGTTGTATAAGGAAGGAGGGTAGTTCAGGGACAGCTTCCAGGCAGACCCTGAAAGGTGAAACAACTATCCCCCAGCCCCCCAACCCAACCCTCTGAGGTCCCATACTGATAGAGAAGCCCCCCCTCCCACAGACAGACCCCCTAGGACAGGGCCAGCCCCCAAGATCCCGCAGCCAGAGAAGGCATCACCCAGAGCAGCTGTGGGCCCCAACAGGGTTGCCCCACCCCATCCCAGGGCTAGAGAATGAGTGATCCCACCCCCAGGTGTGGATGGCCAGCCCATCCGCCACAGAACTACAGAGCATGCATGTAACTGTCAGGGGTATTACTATCAGGGCTGAAAGTAAGCCAGTACGGTCCGGTACTGCGTACCGGTGGTGGTTGTGTGAGAAGAGATAAGTGAATTTTCATTTTTACTGTGGCTACCTTGATCATGAGTGACAGAGGCAGGTTGACCCAGCGGATTACGTCATCCTTTGGGCTTCTCAGTAATGGGGTAAAGTTTAGTTGCACCAGTTCTGATAATTTGGAGAGGAAATAAATACCAAGATATTTGATATTGCCTAATTTGACCTGTATAGAGAGTGTTTACTCTGGATTACTGTTCAGTGATAATAAAGCTGATTTGTTCTAATTCTTGAGTAGTCTGAGATGGAGGAGAATTCATTATTAATCGTTATTAATAACTGACAGAAAGTGAATTATGTAGAAAAAGTAATATGTCATCTGCATAGAGACTAATTTTATGATGGCATTTGATGGATTTGGGTTGTGAAATCATATTTTAATCCAATTGATGAAGGATTCCCCAAACCAATGAGGAACTTTCAGTTTACTCTGTCAAATGCTTTTTCCAACAAGAGTTTGGACATTTTCTGGTTTTTAATGGTGGCAAAGTCTAATATGTCTACAGGTCTGCCGACATTGTCGCTCAAGAGTCTGCTTCTGAATAATCCAGTCTGATCATGGCGAATTCATCATTCATTCCATCAGCATTCATTTCTTCATCCTTCTGCTCTTCTTCATTCTTCTGTGGTTTCTGTGACTTACTCTGTAGTTGGAGTGCGCTCTGTTGTTGATGAACTGACCCATTGGGGTGTGTTCACTTTGTCCGGGGGGGTAACGTCCTTCCGAAGGGCCCGTGGGCACGTGGTGGAAGATGAACCAAAATCCTGCTTCCTGTCATTTACACACACATTTGCACAAAGAACATGTGCGTGCTTTCACATTTGCATGACAGAAAGGGACACACAAAACATTTGTGCACATACGTGCATGTATCTGAACCTCACAATCACATGTCCTGCCCCCCCCTCACCTGAGAACCAGCAGCTGCACAGTCGATCAGGTTGTTATTGGGGTTGGCAATCCAAAAGGTGGAGGCGGCGCTGAGATGGAGAAGCAGAATGGCAGAACTTAGAACTCTTCAGGTTCCGAACGTTTCCTTGATGACGTTTAGGATAACGGAGTCTGATCTTCACTTCTGCTCGTGGAGAATCCCATCCAACCGTCATCTTCATCACTGTATGTGTATGTGTGTGTGTGTGTGTGTGTGTGTGGTTTCAGAATCAGCCGCGTCCTCCTTCAGCGACGCTCTTCTGGGGCTTTCATCAAACAGAAAGTGTCCTTTTCTCAATGCTCCAAAATCCCAGAATGCCTTGCAGCATCAGCTCCAGCTGCTGTCAGGCAAACGCCAGAACCAGAGGTATGGAGTGGGAGGAGCTCCCATGTACACAGAAACGTGCAGACACCTCTTTTACCACCCAATTGGAATGCTTCCTGCTGACAAAGCAAAAAAGGAATCGTTTCATTTTCTCTACAGTTCTTTGGTTTTGGATCCAGAACCGAACCAGCATGTTCTGGATGGTCAGAGCAGAGGGATCTGAGGGGACCCCCCCCCCACCACCACCACTGAAGATCCAGCTGCAGTGTGAGTGCAGGAAGCGGGGTTACATGTTCTCTGATAGAAAACATTTGCACTTCCACGTCAGAGTAAAGCGCTCTTTACTGTGGCCACGCCCACTTCATTATTGATCTGCATGTTGTTGACAGTATTTGACTGATTCAGGAGTTTTTCATCTCTGACATAGTTTGGTTTGCCTGGGAACCCAAATGGTTTTCTTCTTCTGTTGGTGGAGAATCAGTTTCCCAGTATTCCTGTAGAAGCTCTTGTGGCTGAAAGCAGCAGAAGGATGTGAGAGAACGTTCCTTTAATGTTCTCCATGACTGTGAAGCTGCTTGGAACCTGAGCCGTGGTTCCAGACATCTGAACCTTTGTTCTCCAGACTCAGCTAAAGCCTCACGTCTGCTGCGACTTCCCTCCCCAGGCAGCCTCACAGAATGACGCCTCACCTGCAGTCCTGCCGGGGGTTGGCCATGTACCCCGGGAACGCGCCCTCCGTGATGTTCCGGCACATCCTGCCGTCTCTGTCTGACGGCAGCAGCGTCCCGGCACGCACCAGCAGACCGAGGCAGTGCTGGAACGTGTTCCTCTCTTCTGGGCCATCCTCAGTGAAGAAGCAGTGTCCCAGAGTGTCGTAGCCCACCACATCTTTTACCTGGGGGAGGAAACCAGCCACCATGATGCAGAAGAACCTGCCCCCCCTAAAAAAGAAGAACATCTGAGCAGATCTGGCCTGACCTGCAGCCCGTTGGAGCCGTGGATGGTGAGGCAGCGCGAGAAGGAGTGGTGAATGGACAGCTGACTGACTGAGGTTGGGGGGTGGTATCCCCCCCTCTCGTCCACATCTCCGTTCATGTGGAAGTGGACCGGATAGTGACCCATGGTCTGCTGGCCCATGTGTTGCAGCTCCACACCTGACAGGTGCACGGCCCTGAAGCCCCGCTCCACCTGAGGAAGCCCCCCCCACGGTGAGGAGATGACCGACCAACCGACAGTCAACCAGCCCACACCCCCCAGGGAAGAATGGGAATGTGCAAGTGTGTCTTTATGTGTGTGAGTGTGTGGGGGTCACAGTCAAAGCTGGTGGGGGGCGGTTACCTTAAGGTGGCCCCCAAACGTGTCGAAGGTGAAAAACCTGCAAGCCTCCTGGCTATAGCAGCCGGATTCCATCTCTCCACGGATCAGAACATTCCGGGTCAGCAGGCCCACCTCCGCCCTCATGTCCACCCCGTCCACTGGCTCCCCCAGGTGCACAAACCGAGCCTTCCCTGCACACAGAGGCAACGGCAGAGCCTTGTTAAAGGGGTGGAGCTTCAGAGGAAATGATGCTTCACCTCTGCCTGGTGGAGCTATGGAGCAACCGCTGAAGAAGGCCACGTGTGAGAGAGGACGCCACTGAGCGCGCTCACAAGCGAAGCTGCATGAATGGCCTTAGAGAAAAAATGTGAGAGGGGCTGTGTGGGTTCTCCCAAAGCTGGGTCACACACAAACCCACAATCACTCACACAAACCCACAATCACACACACAAACCTACAATTACATACACAAACCCACAATC
>BSAI01000210.1:183828-197569 GCA_036245035.1 Adrianichthys oophorus
GGCTCTCGTTCTTGCTGCGGTACGTGTCGAACCTTTGAGGGGGGTGTTATAACAGAAATGTAGGCGTTTGATGGCCTGGCACTGAGCATGCTCCGTGAGGCCCACCTGTCTGCTTGCAGCACCCCCCCCGCTGTCAGGGTGGATCACGTGCACCAAGATGCCGCGGCTCCCCCAGCTTCGCTGCAGCAGGAAGCTTCGGTGATGGCCCCCTCCCGGATGCAACGTGGTGTTTAAGAAGGTCCAGGAGAGCTTGGGCCGCCCGTGGATCTCCAGCGTCCCCCCCGTCCCCACGCCAATGAACTTCCTGCCGAAGTAGCTGTGCTCTTTCTCGCTGCTGTCCAGCCTGTGAGCAGAGAGCACACCACAGCGTCACAGTCCCATTCCCACACTGGCTCCGCTCCGGAACACTGGCACCAACCTTCCACCAGCTGGAGGGGGGCAGACGTACCTTCCAAACAGCGAGATGGTGAAGTTTCCTCTGTAAGGGCAGTCTGAACTTCCTATGTGAAGTTCGCCATTGTTCCCTATCAGGATGCTCTTGGTCCGGAGAAGGATGGGCCGGTTGCTGTCGGCAACCACCAGCTTTCCTGCAGGACACAGATGTGAGGTCCTTCAGCATCTTCCCTCATCCTTTGGTCCAAGATGGATCGTGCTTTTGCATCATGAACTACAGTACAATGAAAACCAGCAAACTCGGTACAGGTCTAAGTCTGTGACCTCCATCAGACTTGTATACTTGAGGCCTTGGCCAACGAGCCGTGCAGCTCAGAGCGCAAACCGTCGATCAGACATCTTCTGTGGATGTTTGAACGTGGATGTTTGAGCATGGAGGTGCTCGAGCTTTGTCCTGCATTAACTCACCTCCGTTCAAGATCTGGATGGAATGAACGGTAGCTGAAGCTGTGAGGAGAACTTTCTGACCAGAACTGATGGTAACGTGATGCTTCTCGCTGTGTCCCGGCATCCACGGCTGGAGTCCAGGTTCTTGGTCTGGACAAACTGGAAGAACAATGACAAACGATAATATGTAGCAGATGGTTCCTGTTGCACAACGTTCTGCAGAACAAACCCCATCAAACTTTATTTATAAAGCAAAGTAACAAAAAGGGGGACCGTAGCAGGTAGCTGGTTGATAGGTCAGAGTAAGCGACCAAATCATTATACCAAAAATTCAGGTTCACCTGGCACTAGGTGTGTGCAAGTTTTGGTGGTTTTCATGCATGTGGTGGGAATCAAATTTTTGCTCAAAGACGCAGAAATTTTCCGTAAGCAGTCAGTGACTGCTGCAGGTATTCTTTTTTTTTTTCTTTCGGCTTTCCCTTTCAGAGGTTGCCACAACGAATCAGATTCTCTCATCTGAAGGTCAGATTCGTATATTTGGTTTGGCAAAGATTTTACGCCGGATGCCCTTCCTGACACAACCTTTTGTATTAATCTGGGCTTTGGACCGGCACAATCAGACCCTGGCTTGGGCCCTTCATGGTTATATAATTGATCAAAAATGACTTTCGCATGGCTCTGAAAAGTTTTGCTACTTTTTTATGTATTAATTTACAGACTCTGGCCCAGATGTTTTGTTCTTGTGTTTTTGTGCTGTTCAGTTTTTTCTCAATTGTTCCAGGTTGAACCTCACCCCCACCCCCTGGTGGGGTCAAAGTAAGGGTTGGAAGTCTGGGATAGTAAGAAACTTCATGAAGCAACTCTTTTAGATGTATTTTGTGCATTTACTGTCACACATTTAAATGAAAATGTTGCTTTTTACAACAATTATCAGGTTCGATTAAAAATAGATTCATTAAATGAAATACTTCATTACAGGTCATGATTAATGAATCGCATGACAGTACTGTGAGGAACCAACCAAACCAGCAAAAGGAGAAATGAGGAAACAGAGGAAACTATTTACCAGAAACACCACAAGCCCACCAGAAAATCACAAAACCTTAGAGAGCCCACAAGACAAGGAACCTGTAAAGAACCTGGCTGTGAGGTTCTCAGTCCTCCAGGTCATGTCATCACAGGAACCTTGTTTTTCAGCACAGTTAAGCTTTGTATGTTAATCCAGAAGATTAACATAAAAGGAGAACAAATCAAAAACATTGGAGAAACTAGAAATCTTCTTTTCTATTTCTAATATTCTATCTCCTTCTATTTCTCTTCCATTTTTTTGGTACAGTGGCCTTGAGAGTCCTGAAAGAAGCTTTTAAAATCAAATGTATTATTATTATTCACTATTATTTTTGTAAAGGTCCAGAAAAAGCAGGAAAACGAACTTGTGGTTGAAACTAAAGTCAAACATTTAAAAGAGATACGAAAAGGTGAAGCTGACAGAACTCACCTGAGCAAATGCTGGGGGACAGCAGAACTACCAGGAGAACCACAACGGACTTCATATCTGCTGAACTCCTATGAACCTACTGAATATCCCCGTTCTGCAGCAGATGAACCTGTTTGAAGAAGAACCTATGAGAATGGAGAGAACGGACGTTCTCTGGAGATGATGCAGACTCAGGGCAGGACTGACAGTGAAGCTGTCTGAGCCAATCTGCTATCCATCCAAACCAGGATCCCCTCCAGTATTCAGACCAGAATCCAAACCAGAATCCAATTTGGGATCTAGACCAGAATTTAAAACAGGATCCACTCAAGGATCCAGACCTGGATATAAACCAGGATCCAGACGGGAATCCAAACCAGGATCCAGGCCAGAATGTAGACCCAAATCCAGACCAGAATTCCAATCCAGGATCCACTCCAGGAACGAGGCCAGTATCAACTCTAAAATTCAGATCAGAATCAAAACCGGAATCCACTCTAGAATCCCACTCCAGAATCATGACCATAATGTAGACCAAGATCAAGAATAGAATCCAAACCAAAATTCAAACCAGAATCCACTCCAGGATCCAGACAATAATCAAAACCAGGATCCACTCCTGGATCCAGATCCGGATCCAAAACAGAATCCAAACCAGGATCCACTCCAGAATCCAGACCAGAATCTAAACCAGGATTCACTCCAGGATCCAGACCAGAATCCAAAATAGAATCAAAACCAGGATCCACTCTTTGATCCAGACCAAGATCCACTTCAGGATCTACTCCAGAATCCAGAGACCAGAATCAAACCAGGATCCACTCCAGGATCCAGATCGAAAGTGAAAATCGACTCAGATTTGTGTGTGTAATTCTTGATTTTTAACTGCACGGTGGTGCAGTGGTTAGCGCTCCTGCCTCACAGCAAGAAGGTTCCCGGTTCAAGTCCTGGCTGGGGGACCCTTCTGTGTGGAGTTTGCATGTTCTCCCCGTGCATGCGTGGGTTTTCTCCGGGGACTCCGGCTTCCTCCCACCGTCCAAAAACATGCTTCACAGGTTAACTGGTTACTCTAAATTGTCCCTAGGTGTGCATGTGAGTGTGCATGGGTGTGTGATTGTGGCCCCTGCGACAGACTGGCGACCAGTCCAGAGGTGTACCTGCCTTCGCCTATGAGTAGCCGGGTTAGGCTCCGGCAACCCCATGACCCCGAAAGGGATAAAGCGGTTTGGAAAATGAATGAATAACTCATTTATGTTGTGTGTAACTGTGTAATTGTGTATTCACATGTACAAAAAATAACAAAATAAAAAAAATACAATTTACACATGCACAACTTGAAATTACAGCAGCTTGAAACTAACTACACAACATACAAAAGTACCCACCGGTTGTCTGATCCTCACAAAACCCACATTTATGTACAAATCTGATGTGAGAATGTTTTCACGTCCCCAGATTGATGCATTTAAATGCTGCTAGAACGCTGGGTCATCTGAGTTTTCTTATCAGCTTCTTTGAACTTAAATTGTGAATAATATCCGGTGACATTTTCCCACTTTCTTAAACAGACGTGTCCTGATAATAATACAAAAAAGTCTAAATCTGCAGAGTGGACCGCTCCCATCTGACACTGCAGAAAGCCCAACATCAATGTGGTGGTTTCAGAACCCGGCTACAACTGTCAGCAGAGGCGGAGCCGTTGGTGAAAACCTGCTGCTGGCCACAGTGTGTGTGTGGGGGGGTGTAAAGGTTGAAGTCGACAGGCTGACCCCAGAGGACCCCCAACCTTAACAGCTCCATGGAAGCAGCTTCACATTGGAGGTGCTCCTCCCCTCAAGTGGGGGGGGGAGTCATCTGAGCGATTATGGTATGGAAATGATCTGCATTCCTGGATGTATTGGAAGAAGCCGCACATTCAAGGGTGTGGTGAGAATGCAAGTGATTACAGAGCAGCCGGCATTTCCGCCCTCATCCTGCCGTGTGGGGAGGGGGGCAGACGCCAGCCGTCCTCCACAGGCGTCTCCCCAGAGGACAGCGGTCAGACGATGCTCTGGACCGTCATCTCCTGACAGTAGATCTAGCATGAAGACAGGATGCAGCCAAGCATCAGGACGAATGAGAAGAACCAAAGCTGGACCAGATTCTGGAAAAGTCCAGACGTCAGAACTTTCTGGATCAGAATGTTCTAAAACATTCCACGCTGAACATGGATCCAGGTTTGTGTTCCAGAGAATTAGTTTAAAATGTCAACAGAATATTGGACAGATGCTCCAGCCGTGTGTCACTGAAGCATTTCTGTTTGTTGTTCTAGTTCTTTACAATGACACGAAAGCTTTGAAAAACAGGAACCAAACAGGTGAGTCCTTCAAAGAAAAGGAGGCGGGACCTGCAGGTCTAGACCAATCCCAGGTGTTGTAGATGTTCCTGCTGCGCTCCAGAACAAAGCAGTTGTTCCAGCTGAGTTCCAGAGTTTCACACGCATCCACGTCCTCAGCATGAACCACTGACAGGATTCTGGATTCTGGACCAGCACAGATGCCGGGACATTCCTGCAGCTGCTCGTCTCATGTTCATGGAACAAAAACAATGATGTGCAGAAGCAGCGTGAAGTCCCAGAATAGTCTGTAACCTAAGCCCTCAGGGGAAGCTCAGAGTGCTGGGTGGAGCTCTGCTGCAGCTCTGTCTAAACATGAGCCAGATGGACCAGAAGGAACCTGCCTTTTGTATCTGCACTTCTATTTTGGTCTACAAGAACATACTGATCTTTGTCTGCAGGAAACAAATCCAAGGACGTCTCTGCAGAAGACAGTTCTGCTGAACTCTGCAGCGTTCCAGGGGAACCTCAGAGAACCTTCTGAAGCCACAGATCCGGGTGGAGCACACGGAGGAGACTCATGAATAACTGACCAGAACAAGGAGCACACACTTTCCATTGGTCCACCGAAACACAAGCTTTTACAATCTCCAAGGAGCTGAAGGTGACCATGACCATGTTCTCCAGGGAACAGACGGTCCTTTGGATAGGTTTAAGCAATAAAAACAAAGCAGACAAAAATACACATAAAACATATTAAACCTAACTGACATGTTTTACTCAGAAATGGAATGGAAAATAAATAGGAAAAGATGAGAAGAAGCACAGACATGCATGTTGATGTATGTACTGTATGCACGCATGCATTTGTCTGCCTGTTGGCTTATAAATGGAGTATTTCCTGGAGTGGACATCCCTTCATAAGAATGACTCCATTATCACTGCCGTCCTAAAGCAGCTCCACTGCTCCCGCTCCATCCAGAACACGGTTTAAAGTCCTCTCCATTCGCTCGGCTTTCCACCAACATTCAACAGATCTGCCTCTCGCCTCCTGAACTCTGCACCACATGACCTCCGCTCCATAAACTCACAGTCAGGGTTTTCATCCAGGCTGACTGTTACAGTTATTCAGAGTCTTATTTCTGTTTAAAAATACCTGGAAGGTGTTTCCCTCAAAATCAAAGGCTTTTTAAAACCATGTTTCTGGTTCCAGAGCAGCACCTTCCTGACACACTGATGTGTATTTTCATTGTTTACATGAAACTACATTTTTAAAAACACGTCCCTCCCATCCATCCACTCTGAGTTCCTCTGAATGTCTGACCCCCTCCCAAAAAGAAAAAGACGCTTATGTCTACCTCCTACTTCTCTCTCTTACAGCTCCGGTACATGCTGTAGGTCGGTCGTCACCGCATGGATTCAAACTCAGGTCTGACTAAGACCAGAACAAAATCCACATCTCTGCACACTCCCTGATCCTCAGAGGGAGGAGGCACCCCCCCCACACACACATCCAGACTCGGCTGCGTTTATCTGCAGATCCTCACGGCGCCATAACAAACGCAGGAGCATTCCAGCGCTTTCCATGGCAGCTGATCCAGAGAGACTGAACATCTCAGAGGAGCTGGGGGAGGGGGTGGGGTGGACCACAACCACATGGTTCAGACGCTGAAAACTGAAGGTGCTCTGATGTTTCCTTCAGTTCAAACTAACCTGAAAGCCCTTTTCAGGCAGCGCATCTGGATCTGTGGAGCTCCTTCTGAAGGTTGCTGCACGCTCCACCACAGCTGCAGAACTGTGTGTCTCAGGGGAGGAGGTGGTGGATTTTGGGTGGACCTTTGACCCTTCTGGATGGTTACCTGGAGTTAGCCCCACCTCCTTACAGATCTTAATCCAGATGTTTCTCTGAAGACTCTAATTATGCTTCTGCCCCCTCCCCACCTGAAACTATGTGCCCCTCCCCCGTTTCTGGAGGACATCCTGCAGCTTCTATAAACCTTAATTCACTGATCTCAAACCCGTCACACACGTGCACATGCACTGCGGCTCCTGCTGAAGTCAGGAATAATCTGCGTAGTTCCTTCAGATTACAGAGATAATCTATGGGATTATGAAACATCTGCAGCCTGAGTGACCGGAGGTCAGCCTTCATCCTAAAGCTTCTCATCTTCCTCAGTCGGGATGTTCTCCATCAGCTGCAATACACAAACGTGCACGGTTGAGAGACAAACGTGCACAGGCAGACGAGTAGAGGGGCCATCTTTGAGATGGGAGGGGCTACTGGCAGGTCAGAGGTAACGCTGCAGACCGTCAGGACTGAAGACGAGCTGCCAGACCCCCTGCAGATGTAGACTCTTAACGTGACAATCATGAAGCTCCTCCCACCATGCAGGCTGGCGCTTCGTCACACACCTGCAGCTGCAGCAAAGCATGATGGTCCAGGAACCAGAGCAGAGCATTCCATCAGACAGGAAGCTGACGCTCCATCAGAGGAAATGCCCAGACGTTTGTGGTTCTGTGGTCTTTCAGGTTCTGCTGCAGTGAAACATCAGCTCTCAGAACCTAACACGGGTCATCATCAGAACCGCAGCTCAGGTTTTTCCACCTGGACGTCCTCATGAGATCCACCTTCAGAACCTTCCAAACCCAGAATTCTGCACCAATCTGGATCAGAACATCATGTTCACACGACCTGCTGGACAGAACCGCCACATGACCTGCTTAGTAAACGGGTCAGACTGAACCTGCTCCCACATCAGAACCTGACCTCCAACATCTAGACTGGACTGGACTCTTTCAGTTCTGGGTCTGAAGAACTGGTTTCTGGTCTCAGATTCTGGACGTAGATCAGCTGTTTGGACACGCGCACGCTCTTAGAGCAGGAGGACCAGAACCGCGCTCTATGGCCGTGCATGCACGTGCCTTTCTGCAGCCACGTCACACGGTCCCTGAGGCGCGCGCGTCCACGTCACTATCAGCTGTTTACAGCTGACAGCTGCGCGCGAGGCCAGAACGTTCAAGTGCACCGCGCGCAGAGGTCGGGGGGTAGAGATTCCACTTACCTGGGACGCGCGTGCGGCCTGGTGCGCGCGCAGACATGCGTTCCGGGGTGCAGAACCTCCGCTGCAGCGCTGCGCGCGCTTTTCTCACCTGTGGCTCCAGCGTCTTGTGGCGCGCGCTGTCTGAGCGGAAAATACGCGCTCGCTGCTTAAGGAGCCCGCGAGGAGAAGCCGCTCCCGCTCACTCCGGCGGAGCCAAGCCACGCCCCCGGCTCTGGCGTTTGCTGGGTGTTAAGACGCTGTGGCATCATGACGTCACTGGCAGAGCAGGGTACCGGAGGCAGGAGACAGAGTTCCTCAGGTGAGCATCCACAAGGGAA
Organism: Adrianichthys oophorus; assembly: GCA_036245035.1. NCBI lineage: Eukaryota > Metazoa > Chordata > Actinopteri > Beloniformes > Adrianichthyidae > Adrianichthys > Adrianichthys oophorus. The sequence continues at coordinate 191,839 of BSAI01000210.1, forward strand.
ACGGAGAAGCAGATGTGATCTGTGACGTCATGTTTTGCCTTCCCTTCGTTGCCTGAGCAGGTGAGAGAGATAGAGGCAGGTGAGCTGCAGGTTTGCCCCCTTTTCCTGAGGTCACATGTTGACCTGCAGTGATGTGTGAGGTCATCAGGTCACCCAAATTAAAACCAGAAGGGGGAGCTGAGCATTATGGTGAGTCGGATCAGAACCGGCTCTGTCAGCATCTGCACTGAATATCACCATGTGACCTACGACCCCCCCCAAGGCACCAGCCTGGGAGCTGCTGCTCTTTCAGGGGCTTCAGAGGTGACCCGTGAACATCTTATGGGGCAGCTGGGGTGCAGCGGTAGGACGGTCACCTCTGAAGATTGCAGCTTGGGTTCCGTCTTGGCCGCCCATGTGCCGAAGTGTCCTTGGGCAAGGCACTGAACCCCACATTGCCTCTGATGGAAGGTTGGTACCAGTGTTCGGCAGCGGTGCCACTATCAGTGTGTGAATGTGACTGGAAAGCCCTTTGGGCCTTCAAGGAAGGTCGAAAAGTGCTATTCAAGTACACATCATTTACCGTCTTCAGAAACACCTGTGGAGGTCTGAGCCCCCTCCATCGAGTCACTGGTCCTGCAGAGTCAGAGGTCAAAGGGCATCAAGGTTCCTTTGGTCGTCACATCCTGGCATCAAAACACCTTCTGGAGGCTCCTTCCCATCAACCCAAACAGGAGGCGTGGCCTTTCAGGTGGCTGCAGCTACCTCAATGGACATGAACTTTTCCAGTCAACCCCCCAGGTGGCGTCAGGAGGCTTTGACTGTAGGTTGGGGGAGGTCATGAAAGCTGCAAACTTCACATGTGAAGGTGAGAACAAGGTTCAGACAGCCTTCGGACAGAGGTAGAGCGGTCTGAAGCGGGTTCTATTCCATTGACCATCCATGTGTCCTAGCATAGGCAAGACACTGAAGCCTCACTGCTCCTGGTGGTCACATGTTGGCGTCAGCTTGTGAATGTGAGTTTACCTGTAAATACTTTGGGCCTGAAGGCAAGAAAACAAAGTTTTGGTTCTGAAACTTTCTTTGCAGAAATTCTTTTAATCTGCAGATTAAAGGAGAATGGGCTGCAGCTGAGTCAGAGGCGGGACTAGAGGGAGGCGGCAGGGAGGGCCTTCTTCTTCTCCATTGGAAGAGTGGAAGAGAGTCGGTGTGAAAAATCGAAGCGGTGCTAATCCTGCTCTGGACTTTTTCTTTCACAGCTCTGTATGTTTTGGTGTCATTTTAGTTCAACCAAACACACACCGCAATTAGTCGTTTCTCCTTTGTGATTGTGTTGCCAACAGTTGGTACTTCTGTAAGGAAAAGGACGCTACCCACACGCCACTGAGTCCCTGGTTGGTCATGCAGTTAAGCATCAAAAAGTTCAGCCAGCGGAACGTTCAGCGTGTGATCAATGAACGCCGGATTTGTATCTAAAGCACGTGACCGGACATAAAAACTTGTGTAGCGACACGCGATCACGAGCATTCCAGAGGCACAAGCGTGAATTTCAGGTCTATGCGCGTTTGGAAAGACTTTTCATTGAAAGTGGCGGCTTGAACGCGGGTCACCCAGCCGGTGTGGACAGAAGCCGCTGATCTGTGGCTTGGATGTGATGTCACAGAGCCTGAACTGGTAGTACTGTGGACTTCCCCGCTAAACCAGACTGGAGCAGACCCGGTTCAAGCCCAAACCACAGCAGTTAGGAACCGGTCCAATCCCAAAGAGCTGCAGCTGTTAAAGCGCCATATCTGCTGCAGGTCTCCTTTCTGAAATGACCGGTTTTTGGTCCAGCTTCCAACAGCAAAACCGTTTTTAAAAGGTGTCTGAGAATCAACGATGCCAATGTGCAACAGGCAACAAGAAAACAACAACAATGAACCGTAACAAAGACCTACAATAACCACAACCAACAATACAAAAACCGCCGTCTGCCGTGCCCGTATTGATGAACAAAGAGACATTTTCCATGCCGTCATCGTGTTATGATGCATAGATGGTTGATGCAACTGTTTGACATTCTGTGGAACAACAATCATTTGTAGGGACAGAACCACGCAGCGTTCCTGTGGATTTCTTTACGTTCTTGATGACGGCAGTTTTTCTATCAGTGTTTCTACGGTTGTTTGGTGTCATGAAAATAAACAGATTGACACAACGTTGAGAGCTCTGCCATCCTACTGTTGTTCTGACAGCAGTGGGATTTTCTTCACAATGTCTTTCCTGTTCCTGAAGGGCTCACCGAAGCTCCAGAATGTTCTGAGGGAGAACTGGGCTGAACCAAAACATTCTGATTGACATTTCTTCATCTCTGGCTCCTGGGAGGAACCTTCCTAACCAGAAGCAATCACCTCGGCCTGCTGTCAGCTTGGTTCTTCAGCCTCATGTCCGTCTACGCCTGACTGGACTGAGTTTCCTCTCGTTACGCAGGGAGGGGCTGAGTCTGGCATCAGTGCCCCCCCCCCTCGTTTGGAGGAGGTTCATTCTTCCAACATGGAGACATGCAGACCTCAGAGGAACCCAGCACCAACACAGACCCCGCCCCCTATGACCCCTATGATGATATGTATAACCCCAAACCCCAAACCCCATGCCGGAGCGCCACCTGGTCAGGGCATTCTCGGGGGCAGCATGTACCCCATGCCTACAGAGGGGGGTGTCAGGGAGGAATGATGAAGTTCTGCAGATGTAAACATTTCAACAGGCTGGGGGGGCGGCGGGCGCAACACACCCTTTTTATGAGCGAGGCTGGTATGTCATCCGTGGTTTGGATCTGTCACTCTCACACACCCACCCCACCCACGGAAAAGCTGGTTCATCTTCATTCAGGATTTGTGCTCCAACATCAGGACGGCTGTCAGACTTCACCTCGTGTCCAAAGTTTTTATCTCCACAGAGGAATCTGCATCCGTCCAGTAATCGGATTACTCCCAGGTTTCTGTTATGAGTGAGCAGGTGCACGATGTCATCCTGGTTCCGCCCACCCCAGTGAGAACGACCACTGAAAGCTAAATGAGTCTGTTTGGGTCTGCCTACCTGCCAATTCGAAAACACACATTCCTGGGTCTGAGCGACACCCCTCACCTCCACCCAAAAAACAAAAGAACCACAAAACAAAACAGTCTGGAAAGCAAACTCTGCACGGAACTCCCTCCTGTGGTTCCCTAAGGAACTGCAGCGTTTGGTGTTTTTGTGTGATCACGTGTGGGTCTGAAACCACACACACACAGACTATAAGAGGCAATAAAAAACACACATTTGTATTGAAGTGCTGACAAAGGCTCAGTGAGGATGAGGAGGGTCTGTAGGATGAAGACTTTATTGTCACGATCACAGTTGGTCACACTGATACACCTCCTTCAGGTGCTACTAACCAGCTAACTAAGTACAGACAGCTTAACAAGTGTAACGAGCACTGACAGAACACCAGGAGAACAAAAACATGATATTTACAACAGAAGACCCCACCCCTCAGTCCAACAGCCCTTCATGGGTGCTGCCCCCCCCCCCAGAGGACGGAGCCGGCAGCAGAGGTCCGGCTGGTAAAGACCCGGATCGGACTGGTCTGAACCAGAAACACAGAAGATCTGAGAAACCAGAGTCTGATGGTTTAGAAAGGAGATGAAGAGGAGACAGGAGCTCACTCTGAACATCATCTGGGCCTGACATGAGGACTCTGTCTTCTTCACGTCATCTGGTCCTCAACAGATCAAAAAACGAGGGAAGACGGACCTCATGAGGTCTGCAGGCCTCAGAGATTCCTGTTAGAGTCCATCCCAGCAGAAAGTGAAGAACACTGCATCTGAATAAACATCAACGTGGATGAAGAACAGAGAGGAGAACCCCCTCCCTGACAGAAGAACATTCAAACACCTCCTTCGAAGACCTGAGACGAACCAGAAGTGGTTCTGGTTCATTCTGACCTGATGAAACTGAAGTCGGTTCTCCACATCCTGTGGTGAATCACGTCGACCATGAAGACGAGGAAATGCTCCTGCTAGAATAGAGACACCCCCCCACCCAATAAGAGCCTGTTTGTTGGCTGATGAAGAGCAAATGTTGGTCCTTGTTTCTTCTTGACAGAGATGAGATGTTCCTGTAAACCAGAGAAACGGATGGCGTGGATGCAGCGTGGAGGAGGCGGAGTTACTCCGAGAAGTTGGGGAACATGCCCAGGTCAGCAAAGTCCTCGATGTTGTAGTTAGCTGCTCCCTGTGTGGGATCTCCAGCCATAGGCAGCATGTCCTATAAAAGCAGAGAAACGGGTTAACCCCGCCCACACCGCTCAGCCCCACCCCCCTTGCCTACCTGGAAAACTTCTGTCTGGCTAGGGTTGGTGTGTGAGTGCTGCTCCCCGGCCGGCTGGGAATGGTGCTGGTTCTGCCACTGGGACCAAACCTCGCTGGGCCGGCCCTGGAACTGCCCCCCACTCTGACTGCTGTCCCCCGACACATCTGCAGGAGAGACAGCCAGACCTGAAGAGGATCCAGATCTTCAAAGGACCCAAACCACCAGCACAATGCCCGACCGAGCCGCTACACGCCAATCATGAGTGAGGATGCAGCAGGAAGTCTGATGATGGGTACAGGTTCGCCACAGGTTGGCGGACCATCATTTTATAAAACCTTTTCTCCAAAGCTAACATGTTTTAGGCATATATGCTGGTGGTGGTCATAGCGCCCTCTGCTGCTCATCACCGACCAGGTTCTGCCGTCGTCATAGTGGTTGTAAATTCTCCACCTGACTGGACATCAAAAGCAGCATGACGGACATCCAAAGGCGGAGCTCTGTGATGTCACAGAAACTGGAAGCTTACAACCAATCACACTTGTTGCAGACATAGAAGGTGCAGCAGACCCCCCAGCGGTGAAGGACAAAGACGAGCAGAAACACAGGCTTACCGAAGGCGGTGCTACGGTTTGTCAGGCTGGAGTAGGCATTCCCGCTGGGGGAGGAGGTGGCTGGAGACGACAGGGGGCTGTAGGAGGCGGGGTCAGTCTGGTAACTGTGGCTGGAACCAATACCGAAGGGACTGGACTGGGCCTTGCTGGACTGGAGGACATAAAGAGATTGAGATCTTCCAGTTTTCGAAGGCGAGCAGCCTGACGGGGCACCGCGGTGCTGAACGGGTTCTGGCTTAATATTACAAAATCGTTGGAATGACGTCACCAGTTTCCACCTCTGGAAGCAGCCGGTTCAGGTCTGATCCAGGACCCTTCAGACTGATCTTTCAAGTTCTCTTAAGCTGCGTTCATAACAAAAGCCAATCTGGCGTCGGGAGCGTTCAGGTTCAATGTTAGTTCAGTGTACAGATGCCATCTGAGGGTGGGTGTGGTGCGTCGGTCTGACTGCAGGACATTTTGGGCGCCACAGCATGTTTCCAGAGTTAAAATCTCTGAACTTTGGCTAAGAATTCACTTCAACCAATCAGGGACTCAGCTTTGGCCAGTGATATGCTGATGATGTAATCAGTGGGTGGAGTCCAGTCTGATCGTTCTCAAATGTGTTTCCCTGTGCGTGTCTGTGTCTGTGTGTTCACGTGTGTGTGTGTGTGTGTGTCTGTGTGTTCACGTGTGTGTGTGTGTGTGTGTATCGTTGTGTGTTCACGTGTGTGTCTGTGTGTTCACGTGTGTGTGTGTTCACGTGTGTGTGTCTGTGTATCGTTGTGTGTTCACGTGTGTGTCTGTGTATCGTTGTGTGTTCACGTGTGTGT
>BSAI01000210.1:197579-214102 GCA_036245035.1 Adrianichthys oophorus
GTATCGTTGTGTGTTCACGTGTGTGTTTGTGTATCGTTGTGTGTTCACGTGTGTGTGTTACCTGTCCAGAAAAGGGTGGCCGGTTCCCTGACCACGCCACCTGTCCTGGGTTCAGTTGTCTGGAGATCTGAGCCAGGTTCTGGGTGGAGGAGCCTGATGGTTGGATGTCATTGACCCCAGGAACATGGACCACCGAAGAGCTAAACCACAAAGACAGGAGGTGAAAGTGAGGTTCTGGTTCTGAGGTCCTGAGGGGCAGAAGAGAAAATCCCAGAGATTTTACCTGAAGTTCTTTCCAGAATGACCCTGCTGGAATGGAGAACTCTGGGAGTAGATTTGCTGTCCTCCGGCGGTGGAGGATGGAACCATCATCTTCTTCTCTGCTGCTGCATACAAACATAGAGGTCAGCGGCAGGCGACCAGAACCTGAGCTCTGCGGGGTGGGGTAGTGCAGCTTACAGCCAGAGATGGCGCTGTACATTTCAGCAAAACGAGGGTCCCTTTCCTGTGAGAAGAGCGACTCTGTCTTGTCGATGGTTTTCCCCGCCTCATGGACTCCCCCGCTCACACCTGCAACCGGTACCTGGGGTGGGAAGGATGCCTGTTAGACCAACACTGACCGGGAGCAGGGAGGTCCTCCATGAAACTCCAAGAAGACCTGAGACTGATGAGTCGCCATCATGGGCAGCTATTGTTAGTGAGCAAACACCTGAACCATGTACAGACCAGCGGTCCTCAGTCTGTGATGAGCTACAGAACAACACAAACTTCATGGATCGGCCTGTAGGGGGCAGAAGAGGGCATCCCCATCCGACTAAGGGGAAAGTTAAGGGGAAATCTATTTACCCCATGAAAGCAGAAGAACCAGTTGAAGGCATCTGGAGTTTATGTAGGACTGAATGAATGTGATCTACAACTTCTGACTGTTAAACACAATCTTTGGGATCTCTGAGAGTGAGAAGAAGTGCGAGGAAGAGAGAAAAAAAGTTCTGGGTCAATTTTGAAGAATGGAGACAATCAGAGTTGGAGAAACTACAGAAAAATGAAGCTGATTAGACAATGAAGTTATGGGAAAGAAGAAGATGAGAGCTGGAAGACAGCGGGGAGATGATCTGTAGGAGTGATGGAGGAGATCAAGCTGGAGGTGGGACAACAAGGATCCGCTTTGAGCTCCTTCAGGGTTCTGTGGTGCTGGAGAGACTGACAGTTGAGGTGAGACAGGAACCTCTGTGGACCATGGCTGTGGAGGAACATCGAGAGAGGCGGTCCCATTCCTGACCCCTGTTAGAGCCCAGAACTGGTTGGACCTACCTGGGAGAGGTCGTAGGCTGTGAGGCCATCCCTTTGCTGCACCTCCAGTTCCGCCTGCTGCTGCTGCAACTGCCTGAAACACACATCCTCACTGTGAGCAGCCCCCCCCCCCCCCCCCCCCCCCCCCCCCACCACCACCACCACCACCACACACACACAGCAGCCCCCCCCACACTCACACACACTGCAGCCCCCGCAGGAACTAACTTCACATTGGTGTTGGTACAAATGATGTACTCTATCTCATCAGAGTAAGGGTTCTGGAAGGTGAAGCTGCTGGTTCGGATCAGCATCCAGTCGCGGTTCTTCATGCGGAAACGGTACATGACGGACAGAACCTGACCCTTCAGTTTCACCACCTGCAGAGGAGCAGAAGGTCCAGATCAGGTTCAGTTCTGACAGGAGCTGGGCCTGAAGAGCCTCCAGACATGAAGCTGTTCAGTCTGAGGAAACATCAAAAACTACTGGGCGGAACTGAACCGGCGGTTCTGAGATCAGAGAAACATTTGATCGTTGCATTGCCAATACTTCCAGTTAAACTTTACCCAACCAAAACACGACCACAAAAAGTTTGTTTTCTGCTTCTAGGCGCGTGACACACATGGTGGTTTGCAGACTCATTCAGACCGTGCAGAACAACGCTGGAGGCAGAGCGGCGCAGCTGCACCGGAACCAAAATAAACATCTTAAAATCGGCCCGGCAGATTAAAGAAACGGCAGATCCCGATATTTGCCAATAAAACAAGTGTGTCAGTGACCAATAATCGGTTGACCCGGAGGACAGACCTCAGCTAGACTGGGTCCAGACTGTTGGCTTGGTGTTCTTGAAGGTCTGACAGACGGGTCTGGGCCCCCCGGCAAACAGCAGAAAGGTGTTTGTTGGCTCCTCCTCTCTAACGGGGCGGCTGTGGAGCAGCGGTAGGGTGGTCGATCTATGATCAGAAGATTGCAGGTTCGATTCCCGCCTTGCCCGCCCATGTGTTGAAGTGTCTTTGGGCAAGACAGTGAACCCCACATTGCCTCTGATGGAAGGTTGGCGCCAGTGTTCGGCAGCGGAGCCACCATCAGTGTGTGAATGTGACTTTAAAGCACTTTGGGCCATAGCGCTGTATAAGTATACACCCAGCAGTGGTTTATCTGCTGGGGGGGGACAGAGGGCCACCGTTGGCGTGGAAACAACAGTTCCTGGTGCGGAGCTGCAGATCTCCTACCTGTTGGAAGCTCTCTCTCAGGTGGCTCTGGTCTTCGGGGTGACAGAACTCCAGGATGTCTTTACCCAGCAGGTCCTGCAGGGCAAACCCAACCATGACTTTGGGAGAAAACCCAGAAGACTCTGGGGGGGGCTGCTGCTGCACTGACCTGCGGCTGGTAGCCAATGACGTTGATGCAGCGTGGGTCCACAAAGGTGATGACGCCGTCTGAGTTGTGACGCGACAGGAACTCTGTGGGAACCGACAGGCCGTTCATGTCCATAGAGACCGGGGAGCTGGTCACCTGGGAGGGGGGTCAGCAGGACAGCTGCTCACACATACAGAACAGACCTGCCGCAGAAAAGCCCCCACTTTGAGAAAGACCTCTCTCACCTGCAGCCTCCCAATGGCCACCAGGCAGTACTTCCCGGTCTGCCCCGCCTCTGTGTCCTCCTCTGGGATGGTCATTCCTGACAGACAGAAACGCATCAGCTGAGACGGGGGGCACTCTCCACAGGTTTTCCTGAAGTTTAGAGGATCTGGGATCTCCCTCCCCCCCTAGCACCATTCCAGCAGTGATGTGTTTTGGTGCAGAACCATTCACAGCTTTGTAAACCAGCACCAGAAAGACAGGCACCGGGGTGTGTGTGTGTTCACCTGCAGGGGGCCAAGCTTTGATGTATCCGGTGCAGTGAACCACAGAGTACTGGGCCTCCCCCTCTTTGGACGGTCCCAGGCCATTCCTGCAAACAATATGTATCCCATCAGGCTCAGCGGGTCACCTGAAAGCCCCCCCGCCGCACACAGGAGCCTCTGCCAGGGAGGGAGGGTTTGGCTTTCTCTGAAGTCTCACTCCTCCATACCTGTATCTCTTCCTCATGTTGGACAGACGATTCAGAGAGATGTGGTCCAGCGGGGCGCTGCCACACCTGCACACACGCCAACATCAGAAACTGACAGGAACACACGTGTGACATGTGCAGGGGGGGGGCAGAGGCTGACCTCATGCGGCAGATGAAGGAGCGCCGGGATCCCATGCACATCCTCATGGATGACTGCTGGCCCTCTTTCTTCACTGTGCCTGTCTTCAAGTCCAGGATGCGCCCTGTCCAGCAGAGACAGACCTGATGACCTGAGGAACATGTTTTTCCTCAGGTCTAACCCTCTGATGGGAGCAAACGGTGACCCCGCTCTACCAAGACTTCCTCTGGGACCGTTAGTCAGAGGTTCTTGGGAGGAGTGCTGCTGCCCTGCAGTTGCAGCTGTAAAGGAGCACGTTTGTTTGTTTACTTAACCCTGAACCCTCAACTTTGCTAAGTAAACTCCCGCTGTTGGAGGGGCCACACATGTATGTATTTGCACATGAGGGTCTTTCTGTAGATGCTCATCATGATCATTTTAGCTCTGAAGAGCTTCCCAAATCTGATTAGAGACAGGGGCTGGGGGCAGTCGCTGAACGGGTTTAAAAGCAGCCTCCAAAACTGTTGATTTGGGTTCACTTTCCCGGCTTGGCAGACTGCATCCTTGGGCAAGTCCACAAGACCTGTTTGAGGCATTAACCTGTTAAAGTGAAGTTCTAACTAAAGTTCTGGAGAAAAAAAACAGTGAGCTTGAAACCCAATAAAGGAGTCTGAAATCCACGGTTAGAACCAGTACGGTACCATCTTACCAGAAAGAACCCACCTGTCATGGAGTTCTCTGATGTGCTCAGTTGCTCCCTCAGTTTGTCCACGTCGTCAGGGTGGACCTGCTCATACAGAGTGCTGCCAAACCACTCAGACTGGGGATGGTTCAGAACTGGGGTCACAGAGTCTGACACATAGATCACCCGTCCTGTTTCTGCTGCCACCACAAACAGGAAGCCATCCGCCGCCTCCAAGATGAGGTGCTTCAACTCCTGCGGGGACAGAGAATCGTGAAAGAAAAACTGTACCAGAACCAGATTCATCCGGGCCTGGAACAGATCTGTCAGGACTGTCTGGAACAGATCCATCAGAACCTGGAGCAGATCCATCAAGGCCGTCTGATTTCAGAACTGTGCAGTAAGCATATGTTGATGTTTGGGTTGGAGGAGCAGCTGAACATGTAAACTCTGGTTTGAACAGATGCTCCTCACAGAAGAAGCTGCTGCCAGAAGAACACTCTTTTTTTTTATTGAATACGAACACAATTACAGAACATATAGACAAGTGCATCCAAACCGAAGCAATGACGATAATAACAATATTTTAACACAAAATAATTTAAGTAATTCCAGCAGGGGAGATGTAGGTAAAAGACACACAAATCAAGGAATGACAGGAAATAAATCAATCAGAAAAATTAAACAAGAGAAAACAAAATCAGTTATCTAGTAGGAAAGCACAAAGTTCGGCTATGTGGTACGCTTTGGGGTTATGGATCCCTTTGACGGTGTTATAAAATTGATATAATTCAAACATACAGCCAAAGAAATTAGGAGAATGTTTTCTAATTCTGCATTTGTGTCAATAAAATTTGGTTTGAAAAAGCAGTAAATTGAAAATATTTTCTATGTTTTTTTTCAAAGGAAAAACAAGTAATTATATCAACAAAATCTATGACACAATTGATCTTTAATGTATTGTTTATGAATCAATTGTTTCCAAAGATCAAAAGAAAATGCACAGGTATAGAAAAGATGGAGGATTGATTCAGGGGAGTTGCTGCAAAAACTACAGTTGAAATCAATGTCTGAATATTTGGCTATGTTCATATTTGTTGGATAAATATTATGTAAGATTTTTTTATGTATTTCTTTGACTTTATTATTTATGCAACATTTTTTCAGATAGAATCCATGCTTTATTCCACTTAATATTTCCAAATATATTATTCCCCTAAATAACACCTCTAGGTATGGTGTTCCTTTTTTCACAGAATGTGTTACGAATATGTTTATTATTGTATTTTATATTTAGAATATCGATTCCATTAATTGTCAAAGGAGGGTCTATTTTACTTGTAGTTTAATAATACAGGTGAGAGGTAATTAGTTGAAGTAAACCTGAGGGGACGGCTTTCATTACACTATTAAATTCTCTGTTTGTTACAGGGAAGGTTTTGGTAAACAAAAACCTTTCATAGTTTAGAGGGTTTCCATTCATATCAAAAAGATCAGAAACATCAATAATGCCTTTTTCTTTCCAATTTGCTTTCAATATAGATTTTTCATTTTAATGGTTATATCTTTGTTGTTCCAAATTATGGTTTTATGTGGAGAAAAACTATGAGAATAACATAACTTCCAGGCTAGTAAAGCTTGTTGATAGAATTTAGAAAGTTTAATGGGGGTTTTATTGATGTCATAGTTACATTTTAACAGAAATTGAAGCCCGCCAATTTTATTAAAAATATTATTGGGAATTAAGTATCAAATTGAATCAGCAAATTTAATACAATTCTTAATCCAATTAATTTTAAATGTAAAAGTTAGATCTGAGAAATTGATGAGTTCATATCCTCCTTTGCTTAAGGGTGCATAAAGCAGTTCTTTTTGGAGGTAGTGCCGTTTATTCTTCCATACAAAATTAACTAGCAGTTTATTTATTTTTTGGGAGGTTGAGTCTGAAACAGATAAAGATAACGCAGGATAAACTACTCTGGATATTCCTTCGGCTTTAGTTAAGAGGATCCTACCTATAATTGAAAGGTCTCGCTGAAATAAATATAAATTCATTATTTCCTGCTACCAGAAGAAGACTCCACCCAATCCAGAGTCCCAGTATGACATCACAGTGAGATCAGCCCTGGAACTGTTGCAGCTAAAGACATCCCCCACCAGCACCGGACCCGCTCCAGGTGACATTTACCTGCTCTGTGAGGAAGGAGGGCTTGTAGGCTCCATCTGTGGAGGTGTTGCCGGTGCCCCTCATAGACTTCATGTGGGAGACAGCCATTCGAAGGATGGTCAGCTTGTCTGGTTTCCGGGCCAAGGCGCTGCAGGTTGGAACCATGTCTGACAGCTCTGTGATATACTGGGTCATCTTGTTGCGCCGGCGCCGCTCAATCTCACTGTGGTTCTCTCTGAAACACAGCAAAAAGGGGTCAAGGGGGAGTTTTAGGAAGTGGAGCCATTATCCCCGTAACCAAAACAGCTGTTGAGGCAGAACCAGAAGCATCTCTGCAGTCTCACCTGGAAAACTTGCTTGGTCCCTCCCCATCCTCATCGTCAAAGTCCATTCTGAGGGACAGAACAAAGATCAGAACCGTTAAAACACAAGTGACGATGACAGTGTGTAGGTGTGGGGGTGTGTGTGTGTGTGGGGGGGGGGGGTTGGTGGTGGCATTGTTTCAGACTTTGCTCAGCATCTTTGGGTTTTTGACTATGCTGACATTTTCATCATTATTAGTATTAATTCAGCGTTGTAGCATGGTCCGGGTGAATACTGGATTCTGATTGGCTGCAGGCTGTCCATTAAAAAGGAAGTTCCAGTCAAATAGCCTTAATGTCCTGTTTTACTGTGCTGACCTAAACACAAGTTGGTAACCAGAGCAACAGAAACTTAAAACACTTGTTTATAGATCATTTTATTAATAATAAATTACAGAAATAGTTTGTTGATCAGAGTTCATGGAGGATATTTCTTCAATCCAATTGTACTTTATTAATCCCGAGGAGAATGTATTGTTTTTCAGTACAACCCAGAACAAGACAGATAGAGAGGTACACATCGACAGCTCAAGGTTGACTGCGGAAGCCCGCAAAAATACACCATCAGAAACACAGAAGCACAATAGATTCAAAGACACAATACATGAGGTATGATGGGTAGGATTGGGGGGTGGACACCTCTGCATGTCGTCCATTAGGTGCCTCAGAGCACACATCCAGACCACGCTTGGGAGGGAGATTGCAGGAATGCAAAGGTCAAGAAGGGATGAGCACCAAAAATCGTCTCCACACAGCTACTTTTTACACTCTGTAGAAGATGATATGTTTTGATAGAGCCCAAAGGCAGCAGCATCAGCTCAGGGGAATTAGATTAGAAAAAATTCTTTCTGGCACCAGCAGGGTTTTGTCCTGCTGGTTGAGTCCTTGACTGGTCTTTCTGAGTCTTTCAGGCGAATTTCACGATGGTCCGGAATGTCGGCAAGTTTGACCAGTCTCCCTTCTGTTCGGACAGAAAGTCGCTCCAAGTTGGCATCCATCTTCCACGCAAGTTCAAGGGTCGTAAGCACTCTGCTCAGGTGGGCAAGAGTAGCACAGTGCTTCTGATCTGCTTGTGAAAGTCCGTCTCTATGAGTCTCTACTCCCCAAAGTATCTTTTCACAGAGATCCAACAGCTTGTCTCTCACCATCTTCAGCTTGCTTCTTGTGAGTTTCACCTCACAGACCGCATGCGAGGAATCCAAACATCAGGAAGAGATCCACATCTTCAACATCTTCCTCAGACAGCTGGGCCAGACACATCCGCCTCCACTGGACATGGATTGTTAGTGTATCCAACCGCATGAGTTCCGCCTGGGAATGAAGTTCTTTAGCATGGAATTAACCTTGCTTTTAAAGACCATTTAACCATTTAACGTTCCATTTTTAGTGTGCAAAAAATACAGCAGGGTAGTCAAGAGGGAAAACAGCGGTTCAATGGGAAGACAAGCGCCTTGAGAGAAACACAGGAGGGGGAGAAGAAGTGTGTCTGTCCTCTGATAGAGCACTTTAGGAAATGAATTCTGGACTTTGTTTCTTTTAAACAAACTTTAGTTTCATCCACTGGAAAAAAACACGCGGGAAGATGAGAACTTCCCATCTGAAATGATGCTTTGGATCACTGAACAAGACCTTTAGGACTGAAACCACTTTCCTCCGCTGGTTAGTCCTCATTCATCGGCTGCAGCAAAGCAAGAGGCAAGTTCTGTATATGTTACCATGACAACGCGTCAAACCGCAAATAATAGTCCACTTTTTGTGAAAAATGATTTAAACGTAAAAAATAACAAGATTAAAATATTACTAATTGATTTATTTAACATTTCTTTCATAAGTGACCATGGTATAAGAGGGATGGGAGGTGTCCATAGTGAGTGAGTGAGTGAGTGAGTGAGCAGACACACACCTGCTGCTGAACCCCCCCACCACCACCATTATCTTTGGAGCCTTGGTGCATTGCATCATGGGTATTTGACTCATGTTGTGAATAGATTCATTGAACTAGGGAACGCTTTTATTTTGTAAGACCCAGATGCATCTGTCAATAACGATAACACTCACCCAGCTGACCTCCTCTTCCCCCCTCGGCCTGGCGCTGCTCCGCCCATCCTCACCTGGCCAGACCCCACTGCTCCTGGCATCGCCACCGCTCCCGGCAATTCACTCCCCATTTCTGGATGACGCAAGCAGAACCAAAAGTATGACTGAAACCATCTTCTGCATCCTAAACTTTGTCTTACAGGCAGTGAGCAGCAAACTAAGGCTGCATTTGAAGTATGGGTGGTTTTAGCTTTACTGAAGCTAAGCAGGTCTTCAGAACAACTCTGTGTGACCTTCACTCTTAGCCTTCTGTCTTCATTCAGCTGCTCCGCTGTGATTGGAGAAGGCTGTTGCCATGGCAGTAGACTAAGGCTCAATGATTCACTGCATCCTCTGGTCTCAGAAGAATGCCAGGTTCACTAAGAACATGTGCCCAGATGTAATGTTTATTTATATCGCACCTTTCCCAGACAGCAGTCGCAAAGTGCTTTAAAGGAGAAAAATAAAACAACACATAGAAAATATGTAAAAATAACACATAAAATACAGCACAGTTAAAATTACATAAAATGATAGAATACAGTCCACCAGAGGCCCATTCAGTGTGACTGGAAAGCTTGATTATAAGAAGGGGTTTTAAATTGCCTTTTAAAAACATTGAGTCTGGTGAATGCAAGGAAAGTGGGAGTTTGTTTCACTGTCTGGGAGCCATCGCTTTGAAGGAACGGTCTCCTCAGGTTTTAAAATGTGTGCGGGGGACCATCAGCAGGTTTTGCCCCGAGGATCTCAGCCTTTGGAGGGGGCATAGGGATTGATGAGGTCTGAGATAAATGAAGGGGCCGGTCCATGAAGGGCTCTAAAAGTCAGGACCAGGATTCAAAAATGTATTCCAAAAGTGACCGGGAGACAGTGAAGGGACTTTAAAATGTGGATAATGTGTGTTCTTCTGCCAAACAGCTGAGTTCTGGACCAGCTGCAGACAGCTCAGTTCCTCTTTCTTTAGACAGGTGAAAAGGCTGTTGCAGTGGTCTAAATGTGAGGACACAAAGCCATGGATTATCATTTCTAGTTCATGTTTAGAAACCATGGATTTAAGTTTAGAGATGTTGTGTAGCTGAAGAGAACAAATCTTTAGATCTTTAAAATTATGATCATGAGACATCACTTCATCAAACCCAACTCATAGGTTTCTCTGGCTGGGTTTTGCCAAATGCCTCAGGGCACTTAGCTGACATTTAATGGCAGGGATCACACTGTCTGGGGCAATAATCTGTGTTTCCTTTTTGTCTGAGTTTAGCTGAAGGCAGCTGATTAAGGAGCTCAGTTTGTGGGTCTCAGAAGTCATAAAGAAACTGTACAGCTGGATGTCATCTGCATAGAGGTGGTGAGAGACATCACTAATATGTTGGATTAACTTCCCTTGAACAAAAGTGGCCCCAGGACTGAGCCCTGAGGTACCCCAAGGATCAGCTTTTTAGACTAATATGTTATGTTGTTTGCAGACACACTAAAACTCCTGTCAGTCAAATATGTGGAGGAGAACCACTTTAAGACTGTTCCAGACAGCCCAACCAGATCATTGTTGGCCTTGTTGTCAGGATATAGTGGTCAACAGTGTCAAAGGCCGGGAAGAGGTCCAACAGAACTAGCACTGTACAGTTTCCTAAGTCAGCAGATATCATAATGTCACTGGATACAGTGGGGCAAATAAGTATTCATTCAGCCACCAATTGTGCAAGTTCTCCCACTTAAAAAGATGAGAGAGGCCTGTAACTTTCATCATGTTAGACATCAACTTTGAGAGACAAAATGAGAAAAAAAAAATCCAGAAAATCACATTGTCTGATTTTTAAAGATTTTTTTGGAAATGATGGTGGAAAATAAGTATTTGGTCATCTGCAAACTAACACAATTTCTGGCTCTCACAGACCTGTAACTTTTATGTAAGAGGATCCTCAATCCTGCATTCGTTACCTGTATTAATGTTTGAACTCTATCTTTATCGGGGGTCCCAAAACTATGGCCCGCGGGCCAGATCCGGACCGCCTCCACATTTTGTTCGGCCCCCTGACCAATATCGAGGCATGGTTTGTTTTTTCTTCAATCTGGCCGCATGATCAAGGATCACACAGAACGTGCATTTTTATTCCACCCTTCTCCAGTCCTTACCCCTATCTAAACATCTCCAAATCCCTGTCTAATAGAACAGAACACAGAGTTCTCTTTCCACGCAGGAGTTCACCTTTCTTGGTCTGAGCGATTATGCTGCTGCTTTTCTTTTTTTTGAGAGCTTGTCAATCAATCTCCTCTGGGCTGTGTCTCCTGTGCAGAAACTGCAGATCTTCATAAATCTTTGATTATGATCAGATCTTTGTCTTTATTCTATAAACTTGGATTTATTTTTCTACAAAGGTTTTAACTTTTTGAGTTTAAACAAGAGAGAAAAGTGTGAACATGTTCATGTCTGTCTGAGAAAAGTGTCAAGTGTGTAGTGAGGAGTTAAACATCTGGAATCCTAATGCACGGATTTTACCTTCACGAGTTCTTTTTACGATAAAAAGTCATAATAGTCCGTTAAGAAACACCAGCAGGGGGTGGGGGTGGGGGGGGTGTTTTAAAATGGAGCAAAAGATGTTTGAGGAAGCAACCTTTCTCATTATAAATTCGAAGGAGCAGAAAAGTTCAAGGTTTATTTGGTTTATTGATTAGAACTGGACAGGGAACCCGGCCCAAGAACAAGGTTTACACCATTTTAAACAAAACAGATTTTTTTAAAATTAAGTTTATATTTATAAAAACACAACTTTACCAGAAACTTTTCTAAAACTTGACTCATTTCAGTTCTTCTGCTCTATGCTTCTGTGATCCTGATCGGATTTAAATGTTTACGGTTCTATGATCCTGAATGGAAATAAATGGGTAAAACTTTATAATAACTACCCATTAGAGCTAGTTAACAAGTCATTATTAAACTGTTAGTTATTGATTTATAAATGACTCCTTAAATAATGGTTTACAGTTTGTTAAGGATTTTTTAATGTCCCTTATAGATAAACAGAAGATAACTAACAAGCTTTTAGTTAGTGAGTTATAAATGTCCTCTAACCTGTATATTAATGATTTCTAACTTCACCTCATTAATTAGTAACACATAATAAAGAAGCTGTTACTAAATTTACTAACAATTTGTTAATACGTTCATATTTCATACATGTTACTGGGAAGTTATTTAACTTAGTAAATGAGGAACATTTCCAACTAATCCTAATCCTGCATGTATAAATCCTTAACAAACTGTTAACTGTTATTTATCAAGTCATTTATAACTCAGTAACTAACAGTTTCTTCATGATTTCTTCAGCTAGTCATTAGAAAGTGTTACCTTTAAATGTTTACAGTTCTCTGATCCTGATCGGATCTAAATGTTTACAGTTCTCTAATCCTGATCGGATCTACAGGTTTTGGGTTCTGCATTCTTGATCAAACAACATAAAAACTGTACTTCTAAACTTTTGTTTGAAAAACAAAATGTTAAATTCTTTTCAGTTCCTTTTGATTGTTTACTTTCTGTGGTTGTTTTAGTCGTTAGATGGTCATAATTATGGTGATCCTGTTTTCGCTGAACTAACATTCCGGTCATTAGCGTGTTCTCTCTCCATCTTCATCACACTTTAATGGTTCAGTCTGGAACTCACTTAGCATTTAGCAGCTAACTGTGTTAGCATCCCACATTTCCATCTTTCTTCCTGAGGGTTGCTAGGTTTTAAACGCGTTTGTTTTCCAGTCATGATAGTCTTCGTATCCTTACCCGAACGTCCCTATTCTGGAAGAGCACAGGTCCAGAACCAGGTCCAGAACCACGCTGGAAGTATCTGAAGTTAGGGACCACAGCTCAGGAACGCGTTACCATGGAAACCGCAGTGTCACTTATTGACTAAACAATGGCTTTCTTCCAGTTCGGACAATGGCGTGCGCGTGCGCGTGCGACGCAGCTGTTTACGTGTTAGAGGAAAAAAATGTAACCGGTACCAGTGTCCGTTAACCTGGTTCTGCTACACCCGGTTTCGTGCCGGACCGGCTGACTCTCAGGCCGCGCAGCCAGAGCTGAGGTAGGTTCGGTTGAGACCGGCCCACACTCAGGGCCTTTCACGAGCGGTCCGGGTTCGTCCAGACAGTTCCGGGCCTGCGGAGGCCCGAACGGAGAACGAACCCTTTGTGTCTCTGAACGAAGGGGCGGCGGTCAGACTGGACCGGGCCGGCAGTACCGGGGAGAACAGGAACCTTTGTGTAACAACAAAGAAGCAGCTTTGACCACAGGTTCGGGTTGAGCCGAACCGGACCGGGAAAATGAGACGCGGCAGCTCCGCGCGGTGGGGGCAGGGGATGCAGGAGAGCTGCAGCCGGACTCCCGGTCCGGTTCGGCCTATCACGGTCCACACCCGCTGGTCCGTCCAGAACCCATCGGACTTACCGGACGGGTTGACCGCGGCGGGGGTTGCCATGTTAGCTGAAAGGCTTCCAGGAGGTGACGCACAATGGACCCGCTGCTGTCCGGATCGGCTCCGAAGCTCGGTTCGGAGTCCAGCTCACATCCGTTGACGCGAACAGGAAGATGCCAAGCCCAGCGTCCAGAACCTAGCTGTTTTCGGAACCAGGACCAAAGCGTTAATCTGGACCGGAAAAAATGCGAGACGGATTTAATGAGATGCGAGATGTGATCGGAAATACCGCGAGACTTTGAATGAGGGGGAGGGGGGCTGCGGAGCCGGAGAGCTTTTCACGATCGGAGGTTCTGGACGGTGTGACGGTCCAACTCCGCAGGACTGAACCCGTCATGATGATCCGAACAGATGCAGTCCCCTCCCCTCCCCCCAGCCAGAAACATGACTGAAGTTCTTTTTTTTTTCTTTTTAAGTCACTTTCCTGGAGGGGGAGGGGGAGCTGCATCTCTGCAGTGATGCTGCTCAGTGGGGATGGGGGGGTTTAACAGCTCCTCCATCTGCCTCTCAGCTGACCCATACCCCCCCCCCCCCCCCCCCCCCCCCCCCCCCCCCCCCGGGGGCCCCCCCCCCCCCTCAGCTGTAGGGAAAGGGGGTTTCCCCGGGCCCATCAGCGGGGGGGGGGGGGGTCTGCTGCAGAATGGACTATCCTCCAGAGAGCTCTGTTCTGACCCGCTCTCCTCCACGTGGACCAGAGGTGGGCTGGGGGGGGAGCAGCTCCTCCCATGCTGACAGCTGCAGGACCCCCCCTCCCTCCCTTAGACCTGGAGTCTGGGTTAGAGAAAGTGGTTGTTGGTGGTTCCTGAGGATGAAGGACCCCACAGTGAAGTAAAGCTTCTCTGCATGCGCCCCCCCCCCTCCCCCCTCGTTGAAAGGTGGAACCTGTCTGAGGATCAGGAACCAACCATCTCTTCGGAGGTTCCTGCACAGAAGGGATGATGCAGGTAAAAGCTGGATTTCTGCTGAGTCATCACTTACAGTAAACGGTGGGGGGGTCAATCATGCTGTGACTGTAAAAAGGTGAATGTGGGTGGGACATACGTCTAAAAGGCTCCAAAGATGAGGGTCTCTGGTTCCACGGAGGATCTGAAGGAACAACGTCAGAGGCGTTCTCCAGGTTTGGCATCATCTGATCAAAGATGGAGGCCGTGGTCAGAGCTTCTTCTCAGGCTTTGATCTGAGGTTGAATTTGTGTTTATGGTTTTGAGCGACGGACACGCCCCCTCGGCCGTTCAACCGTAACAGAGAAGAGAGAATGTGAGGGCGCTGGAGACAGCACCTCCACCTGTCATCCATCTGTGTGCTGTGGGACTCATGGAGGCGGAGGACACGGCCTTTGTGGACGTGGACCAGGGCCTGACGCTGACCTGCGTGGCGTTCCTCTGCCTGCTGCTGGTGGCCATGATCATCCGCTGTGCCAAGGTCATCGCCGACCCCTACAGCGCCATCCCCACCTCCACCTGGGAGGAGCAGCTCCTAGAGGACTGAGGGCCTCCTTTCTTCTGCGTCTGTTTGGTCCTCCTCCAAACACACGGAGATCACAGCACCTCCTTTCTTTGGTTCCCCTTCTCTCTTTGGTTCTAGTCTGATTGGTTCACCTGCTCTCCTTAGTGGGTGGAAAGTCCGTCTGCGTTCAGCAATTGGACCCGGTTCTGTCCAGGATCAGGCACATCTCTACTGACCCAAACATGACCCCACCATGCTAGCCACAGCAGCTACATCAGCTTCAGCCAAAGCACAGGAACCGACAGTGCCCCCTGGTGTGTCAGTCTGACGGGGTCTCGGACTGACCAGAGACAGTGGTTCTATGGATGAAAGCGATGAGTTCTTCTGCAACAATTGTACAGAAACAAAGAAAGATAAGCACATCGGTTCTGCTAAACTAAGAGGAAGTGAAGTGCTCCAGAAGAGGTTCTCCCGTGTGGCCCGTTTTCTTACCATGGTTTTCTTTTCTATCTGAGATGTTGTCCACTCTGGTTCATTCAAGTGACCAAACTCTGCACTTTGGTTCTGAGTTCTTGCTGGTGTTCAGCTTTGTCCCAGAATCACAAATGACATCAGATCGCAGGAACGAGCGTGACCTGCAGATCAAGCACAATTCTTTAAGAACCTTTTTACCTGTTTATGCGGACCCAAGATGATAAACGAGGAGTCGGTTCATCTCCAGAAGCTCTTTGGTCCTGATCCATGATGGCAGAGGAAGTACTGCCGTGTGCAGGCCACACCCTCAATGCTCAACAACGGCAAGTTTCTACGACAATCAGGAGCCCAGAGCTCCACCCTCCAGCTGCTGTCCCAGCTGCACGGGCACGCACACATGCGCCCTGACAAGTGAACACACACCTAGACACTCGTGCACAAACACTCATCCACTCACCTGTTCGTTCCCTGCATGTCCTGGGACCACATGCAGATCTACAGATGTTCTGATGATTATCAGATCATCGCCATGGTAACAATGCAGTCATCAGCTGTCTGCGAACATTTATAGTCCGTATGAGCGACAGTCCACTGCAGGGACCCAGCACAACCCGAAGACCTGGAACCAGATCTGGACTCTTAATGCACAAGGTCTGTCTGGTGGAGTGCCATGACACCTGCTGGTAGACAGAGAGAAGTCCAGCATCTCCACGGTAATGATGTCTGCATTCAATCTGAACTGTGCAATCTGCTGAAGCGATGGTGTCTAACTGGTTACAGTCTTTGATCTTTGTCCAGCTGCTCAGGTGTTCAGATCTCAGTTTGACCTTTTTGTTGATCTTTAGATAGAACATGGACGTTCTCACCACTCCTAACATGAAACTTTGCACATGAATCTGAGACACTTTACTACAAAAGCTTTCTGTACTTTGTTCTAAAATGGTTAAGGATGTCACAATGAAGAACAAAGAGGAACCTGAACTTGATGTGGAAGAAAGATTAAACTTTCTCTGCATGATTGAATAAAAAAAAATACACACCAAAAACGTAAGCATAATGTTTTTTATTTATTTTAATTCATATTTTTTAAACACAAAATGAAAATAAACGTAAGCGTTAAGAATAGATATAATATGAAAAATGTCAGCAATACAACAGCAGAACGTCAGAAAACAGTCAACAGAACACCAGCAAAACGCCAACAGAACGTTAGAAAAGCGCCAACAGAACGTCAGAAAAACGCCAACAGAGCATCATCAAAACGCCAACAGAACATCAGAAAAACGCCAACAGAACGTCAGGAAAACACCAACAGAACGTCAGAAAAACACCAACAGAACGTCATCAAAACGCCAACAGAACATCAGAAAAACGCCAACAGAACATCAGAAAAAC
>BSAI01000210.1:224102-242318 GCA_036245035.1 Adrianichthys oophorus
AGAACGTCATCAAAACGCCAACAGAACGTTAGAAAAGCGCCAACAGAACGTTAGAAAAGCGCCAACAGAACGTTTAGAAAAACGCCAACAGAACGTCAGCAAAATGTCATTAGATTCTCAGCAGAACGTCAACAAAACCTCAACAAAAAAATCTGCGTAACATTAGCAGAACATCAGCAAAACGCTAACAGAACGTCAACAGAATGTCAGCAAAATGTCAACAGAACTCCAGTAAAACGTCAACAAAACGCCAAGAAACGTCATTAGATTGTCAGCAGTACGTCAACAGAACGTCAGAAAAACGCCAACAGAAGGTTAGCAGAACTTTGCAAAACGTCAACAGTTTCTTTTTATGAACGTGTTCCTGAGCGGTTCTTCTGTAGCGTTCCTTAGTGATTCATCTTAAGTGTACCTCAGCAGTTCTTCTGTTATGTTCCTCAGCCGTTATCCTGTTATGTTCCTCAGTGGTTCCTCTGACGGGTGTTCTGTATTACCATATTTTATGTCTGAAGCCAGCTGCATGCTCTGAAGTGCCTGAAGAACCCCGCGGTTCCTGTGTCTAGTCCCTTTACAGTTGGATGTTTGCTAAATGTTCCTGACGCATGAACGCTACGACAATAAAGGAGTTTGAACCCAGTTTCCCTTCAATGCTCAGTGGGGGTGGGGGGGACCCCAGATCAGATCAAGATAAAGGTTCTCCAGGGGGACTGGAGGGAGAACAGCTTTGATTTCACATCAAGGACTGTTGGTTGTTCTCTGGATGGACCATGGTCCCGGTTCCATCAAGGGTAAGACTGATGAATACGCGGAGGCGTTTGGATCCATATGCAGGCAGTAGTTTATTTAAGGGCAAAGACAGGAACGAGTCCAAAGCCAGGCAGGGGTCAGGAACGAGGAGCAAGACAGGTCGGCGAAGAAACAGGCAGAGGTCGAAACCAGAAAAGGCTGTAGACAGAACGCTCAGAATTGGATGCAGGGCAAAACAATACTTCGCACGGGGGTGTGTGTGTGTGTGTGTGTGTGTGTGTGTGTGTGTCAATATTCAGGAGAGAGCTCCCTCTGGTGGTCGGAGGTGGAGCTGGATGGCTGAGGTCTGACAAAGATGTTCTGGTCCATTTATAACCAGAAGCCCGAATCATCATAACCAGAACTCGAAAATACCAGTAAAGCTCTGGAAATTGAATCATGATCCCTGACACCCCCCAGATCACTTTATGCAATGGTCCTCAGCAAGAAAGGGGATGGGGGGTAAGGGGTTAGGAGCAGTCTAGAAGGGAAAAGTTTCACACAAACCAAAACATAACCAGCCTGCCACACTGATGCAATCTTCCTGTCAACCAGGAGGTCTTAGCTCCGCCCACCTCCTACTGGCTCCGCCCTTACCTTTGAGCTAAACTCATTTCTTTTCTTATTATTTGTTCTTTTCAGATAGAATGTACAGTACATACAAAAAAAAAAAAACGGGTAGGATGAAGACCAAGTCTTGTTTATCCCTACCCCATTCTTATTGTTTCAAATCATACAATTAGATGACTAAATGATGTGGGCTTAATCAAATCAAAATGAAAATACAAAATAGCAAAAATAACACAAGTTGGAACATAACACCATTATAAAATCATGCTGCACATAAATTAATCATTTGGTGTTTCCACTTAACCTTAAAGCAAGCAATACTTAAACACTTTTTCGGATTATTGTTCAATAAATTCATTTTTTTGACCCCAGCAAAGAGATTTGTTTATGAGTAGTTTTTACTTTAAAGTCATAATTTCTTCTACTATTTCCCTCATTTATAACAAAGATTTTGTAAACCACATGGCAACAAAAAAAAAAGTTTGGCTTTAAACATTACTAGCAGTGTCTGTGAAGTACATAAATCTTAAATTTCAATAACCTTGACTTCAGAAAAAGTTCAGAGGTGTGCTCATTGTAGAAGTTATATGCATTATCCGTAATAATTTTTTTTGCAAAATATTTAGGGTTCTATGTGTGAAACAAGAATTTGAACAGATTCCAGACAAAACGGAAAATACAGGAAAATCAAAGAAATACAGAATGTGCTTTGCTTGGCAATTCAACAAATATTTCACTTTATTGAATATTGCATTGCTTTTTTTTTGTGGGGTTCTGGACCCAGGACATTTGTTGGTTTTGTGTTGGTTTCCACTCCCTGTTTTATTTTGTTGTTGGTTGTTACTTCCTGTGTTCTCTCCCTCCTTATTGGCACACCTGTTTCCACTTACCTCATCCCCTCCTCCTGTTATAAGTCTTCGTCTCCCCTGCACTGGTGGTCGGGTGGTTTTTGTACCTTCATGAGTTTGTGTTCAGTTTTTGAGAACCTTTCTCAAATAAATGAGAGACTTCGTATTTACGAGTGTCGTCTGCATCTGTGTCCTCACGTCAACCCTGACATTACCACCCGACCAGTAACATGGACACAGCAGACGTGGAAACATCACGGGCACTACTCCGCCAGCAAGAGAAGCAGATGTCTTGTCTTCGCAAAGGGCTGCTGGAGTTGTCAAGCCGTCACGAGCGACAACTTGCCGCGTTGGGTGAGCGGTTTGAACAGCTGGCGGAGCAGGTCCAACATCCACTGCCTTTCCCTTCGCCACGCCCATCGCCTCCCACGCCGGTCCAGGGAATCTCGGATGGAGTTCCTGTCGCTCCTGCTGCACAGCTGGCCCGCCCAGAAAGGTTTTCCGGGGACTCCGGGGACTGCCGGGCCTTTATTACCCAGTATGATCTCCACTTCCAGTTACAGGCTCCTCATTATCCTACGGAACAAGCCAAGGTGGCCTTCATTATATCTCACCTCACCGGCAGAGCCGGAGCATGGGCTACCGCCGAGTGGCAGCGTGGAGCCCCCACCTGCGCATCTCTCTCGGCTTTCCTGGAGGCTTTCCAGCAGGTTTTCCATCATACCAAGCCAGGCAGAGAGGCAGCTCGTGCGCTTATGAGATTAAGACAGCGGGACAGAAGGGCAGCTGACTATGCCATAGAGTTCCGGACCTTGGCCTCCACTAGTGGTTGGGACACTACTGCGCTCACTGACGCTTTCGTGGAGGGACTGTCCGAGGAATTAAAGGACAGACTAATCTCGCTGGAGTTACCAGCTACCTTGGAATCTCTCATTGCCCTGGTTATCCGGATAGATAACCGTTTACAGGACCACAAGGAGGAGCATGGCAGGGTGGTTCCCCGCCTACCTCGCAGACCCACCAACTCACCTGACTGTGCTGTTTCTCCCGCAGAACACTCGTTGCAAGTACAGGGGGAACCCATGCAGCTCGGACGGGGCAGACTGTCTGTTTCTGAACGACGGCGGCGGATGGCGGCAGGTGAGTGCCTTTACTGTGGTAGGCGGGGTCATTTCTGCAGGGAGTGCCCAAAACACCTCTGCTCGTCAGTAAGAGTGGGGGCGCTGACGAGCGGTGATTCGGCGCTCACCATTCCTAAACCTGCTGCCTGCTTATTAAAGATTCGGGTAATGTTCCATGGGAGGGGGGTTTCGGTCAAAGCTTTAGTGGATTCAGGAGCAGAGCAGAACCTCATGGACGCCGAGCTAGCTAAACAGGTCGGTCTTAAGTGCGAGTTGTTGCCCCGTCCCTTACAAGTGGTCTCCCTCAACGGTCAAGAGGTAGCCTCCATCTCTTATATAACCGAACCCATTCATCTGATTATTTCGGGAAATCACCACGAGCTTACCCGTTTTTTCGTTTTTTCCTCCGCCCAGAACCCACTGGTTCTGGGTTACCCCTGGTTTATGGCGCACAACCCAGTCATTGACTGGCCCTCCAGTCGGGTCTCCGGCTGGAGTGAGAGATGTCACACCACCTGTCTGCGCTCAGCTCGGCCTCCTGGGGAAGACCCCGCTGTCCCTGTAGGGCGGCCGCCCTCACCTGACCTATCCGGGGTACCGCCGGAATATCACGACCTAGCTAAGGTGTTCTCCAAGTCACGAGCTCTCTCCTTACCGCCTCACAGGCCTTATGACTGCGCTATTGAACTTCAACCTGGCGCTACCTTGCCTAAGAGCAGGTTACATAGTCTGTCTAAACCCGAGAGAGAGGTCATGGAACAATATATTGCTGAGTCTCTGAATTCTGGACTTATCAGACCGTCTTCGTCGCCAGTGGGGTCTGGGTTCTTTTTTGTTGGAAAAAAAAAGACGGGTCTCTCCGACCATGTATCGATTATCGAGGGCTTAATGAGATCACGGTCAGAAACAGTTACCCCCTGCCTTTAATGAACTCAGCATTTGAGGCATTGCAGGAGGCCAGGATCTACACCAAACTGGACCTTCGCAACGCTTACCATCTCGTGCGCATCAGAGCTGGTGACGAATGGAAGACTGCCTTCACCACTCATCTAGGACATTTCGAGTACCTGGTTATGCCGTTTGGCCTCTGTAATGCTCCTGCTGTGTTCCAGGCAATGATAAATGATGTGTTACGAGACTTTCTACATCGTTTTGTTTTTGTATGTCTGGATGATATTTAGATTTTTTCCAGGGACGCCAGCGAACATCGGCGGCATGTTCGTCTGGTGTTCCAGCGGTTACTGGAGAATAAGTTATTTGTGAAGGCGGAGAAGTGTGAGTTCCACTCTCCGTCTGTTTCGTTTTTGGGGTTTGTGGTAGCAGAGGGTGAGGTGAGACCCGATCCAGCTAAGGTGAAAGCGGTGGTGGAGTGGCCTACACCTGCTAACCGGAAACAATTAGAGCGGTTTCTGGGGTTTGCCAACTTCCTCCGTCGCTTCATCCGTGGCTACAGCTCGGTGGCCGCGCCCCTCGGGGCTCTCACCTCTATCTCTTCACCGTTCGTCTGGACGGAGGCGGCGGAGGCCGCTTTCAACAAGCTAAAGCAGCTTTTCACCTCTGCACCGATCCTGGCCCAACCTGACCCTTCCAGGCAGTTTATTGTTGAGGTGGATGCCTCTGATACGGGGGTGGGTGTGGTATTGTCTCAGCGAGGGGGATCTGACGGTAAACTGCGCCCTTGCGCTTTCTTCTCCCGCCGGCTTACTCTGGCGGAGCGGAATTATGATGTGGGGGATAAAGAATTGCTAGCCATTAAGCTAGCTCTTGAGGAGTGGAGGCACTGGTTGGAGGGGTCAGCTACACCGTTCCTAGTCTGGACAGATCATAAGAACCTGTCATATCTGCGAACTGCCAAACGGTTGAACTCCAGGCAGGCACGGTGGTCTCTATTCTTCAACCGATTTAATTTTGTGGTGTCCTATCGTCCAGGTTCTAAGAATGTTAAACCGGATGCCCTCTCCCGACAACAGGAATCGGCTGTGCAAGACGGCCAACCAGCCTCTATTCTTCCTCCCTCCTGTGTGCTTGGCGCTCTCTCCTGGCAGCTGGAGAGGGACATTAAGGCTGCCCAAGTTCAGGAGCCGGACCCGGGAGGAGGTCCTCCTAATAAACTGTTCGTCCCCAGCTCACTCAGGTCCCAGGTTCTCCAGTGGGCTCATGCTACGCGACTCACCTGCCACCCAGGAATCCGCAGGACTGGCTCTTTTCTGCGTCGCCGTTTCTGGTGGCCCAGTATGACCAAGGACGTCCGGGACTATGTTTCAGGTTGTCTGGTTTGTGCCCAGAACAAGGTCAGTACACACCCGCCTGCTGGACTCTTACACCCATTGTCCATCCCGGGTCGGCCTTGGTCACACATTGCTCTGGACTTTGTTACCGGCCTACCTCCTTCTGCCGGGAGAACCGTTATTCTGACTATTGTGGACCGTTTCTCTAAGGCCGCTCATTTTGTGGCTCTGACCAAACTCCCCTCTGCTGCAGAGACGGCTAGATTGATTATAAAACATGTCTTCAGGCTGCATGGCATCCCCACAGACATGGTGTCAGATCGTGGTCCTCAGTTCATCTCACAAGTCTGGAAGGTGTTCTGTGGGGCTTTCGGGACTACTGCCAGCCTGTCTTCTGGTTTTCACCCACAGACTAATGGTCAGGCGGAATGGACTAACCAGGACTTGGAGGCCGCTCTCCGGTGTATCTGTTCCCAACGCCAGACCTCCTGGAGCTCCTTGTTGCCATGGGTGGAATATGCGCACAACTCCCTCACCTCGTCTGCTTCTAGTATGTCCCCATTTGAGTGCTCTCTGGGGTAACAACCCCCCCTGTTTCCCGAGCAGGAGACGGAGGTGGCCGTTCCGTCGGTTCAGCACCTATACCGCCGCTGTCGGCGTGTTTGGCAGGAGGCTCGGGCGGCCCTGTTGCGTTCAGGGGCTACCAACAAGAGGCTGGCTGATCGTCGACGCACTCCGGCACCTACTTACCTACCTGGCCAATCCGTCATGCTGTCCACCTCACACATCAAGCTTCGGACGGAGTCCAAGAAGCTGTCCCCCAAGTACATTGGTCCTTTTGAGATCCTGAAGGTCATCAATCCTGTGGCGGTCAGGCTGCGCTTGCCCAGGTCTTTGCGCATCCACCCGGTCTTCCATGTCTCCCAGCTGAAGCCGCATGTTACGTGTCCCCTGCAGCGGCCTTCCTCTCCGCCACCCCCTCCCCGCATCATTGATGGCCAGCCGGCCTACACAGTCCGTCGCCTGCTGGACGTTCGGCGACGGGGACGTGGTTTCCAGTACCTGGTGGACTGGGAGGGGTACGGGCCTGAGGAGAGGTCCTGGGAGCCTGCTTCGTGGATTCTGGATCCTGAGCTCATCAGGGACTTTAATCGGCGGAACCGGGACAGGTTTTCCCCTGCGCCAGGCGGCGCGCCTTGAGGGGGGGGTACTGTGGGGTTCTGGACCCAGGACATTTGTTGGTTTTGTGTTGGGTTCCACTTCCTGTTTTATTTTGTTGTTGGTTGTTACTTCCTGTGTTCTCTCCCTCCTTATTGGCACACCTGTTTCCACTTACCTCATCCCCTCCTCCTGTTATAAGTCTTCGTCTCCCCTGCACTGGTGGTCGGGTGGTTTTTGTACCTTCATGAGTTTGTGTTCAGTTTTTGAGAACCTTTCTCAAATAAATGAGAGACTTCGTATTTACGAGTGTCGTCTGCATCTGTGTCCTCACGTCAACCCTGACATGTTTAGAGTTAATTGACTTGAGTAATGATCTTTTTTTGCATTCCACATTATACTAGTTAACCTATTTTTATAAAGTTTATACCGTTTTTCTGCAGTAGCTGAAAATGTATTTAAATAAAATAAAATTTAAATACATTTGAAATTTAAGCCAATAACGATACAATTCATTCTTTTTTTTATATGCTTTTCTAATACGATTTGTTATCCAAGACTCTTTCATTTTTAATGTTTCCATCAATTGTTTTTAGGGGACAGTTCTTATCATACAGCAGAATATATGTTATTTAGAATGCGTCATAGATCTCATTTACATCAATAGCAGTATAGACGTGTTTCCATTCCATTTTTTTAAGTCTTCTCTAAATTGAGTTTTCACTTCTTACCCTAAAAATCTTATTTGAACTTACTTTTTAAACTGTTTTGGCTTCATATGTGAATGATACAAAAAAGGTAGGTGGTCTGTTATATTGTTAATTAAAAGACCACTCTTGACTGCATTTCCCATTAGGCCAACATGAGTGAAATTGTCGTCTCTCAAAGGTAGAATCAGAAGTGATTCTGGTAGGCTCGGTGATTGCTGGATAAATCCCTTTGCTATAAATGAGATCAAGAAAATTTGATCCGTTTTGATCCATCGGCGCATTTAAAAGATTCATGTTATAGTCTCCACAAATTAACTTCACTTTACTATTGTTCAACCTTAATAGGATTTTCAATTATCTGTAAATATTTTACACTGGATCCTGGAGTTCTATAAATGCAAGAAACTAGATTTTTAGTTTTTTTTTTTCCACTGTTCCACTAACAAACCGATTGCAGCAGACATGCATTCCACCATTTTGCATTTCAGATCTACAGAAACAAATAATGCAGCTCCTCCGTGCTGTTCATTTATCCTATTGGCAAAACAAATCATGACCATCTAAATTCAATTCCCTTTCCTTCTGTCAACCAGGTTTCACTTAAGGCTACAACTTGAAATCTCTTAATGGTTTCCAAATAGTCTTGAATTTGACCAAGATTAGAATAAAACCTTCTGGAATTAAATGAATTAGAGAGAATGTTTTATCGACATTAATGACATTTTTAAAGTCACCATCTGTACAATACTTGCAAGTATCACTGACAAATTGATACAGGTTAATCTGAGAACAAATTATTTTCAAAATCATAAAACTGACTGTCTGTGACTCCCTCTGTGGGTACTGCAGTCATGTCAGCCGTCATTGGCGGTGTGAGCCGGCACAGGAGTCCGAATGGCGGCTTTACTAAGAACTCCACGGTAAATGTCAGTGCAGAATCAAGGTCAACCAGCAGGTTGCAGCATGTACTCATCTTTTCTCTGTTGGGTTTAACTGAAACAAATCTTCAGCGGCTGCTTCAACAAACACAAACTTCAACAACTTGGAAGAGGAACTATGGATTGTATTTGCAATTGCAGAGAATGTTTTTAAATGTGTTTGTTTCTGTGTTGCAGAAACACAGATGCAGTCAACTTTTGTTTTTACGTCTACAATTGTCAGAATAGGTGAAAGATGACTTCTGTGTTCACATAAAAATGTGATGTATTGTCTGCTGGGCTTAATATATTTGTAAAGAAAATCCCTGGGTGGTCAAATAAAAATAAACATTTTGACTTCAGTTTTGATATGCATGATTTCTTGACTGTCTCTATAAAGAAAATTAAAATAATTACATATGAAATTCTTGGTCTTATACTTCTTTGCATTTCTAATGCAGGTTTTGGAGAGTCCAAATACACATTGTGTACATGAACGCATACAGGCCCGCACATGCATTTCTCTGTAAACACCTTGGACATCTCAGTCCAGAAAAGTGCAGTAATGGCAAACCGTGAGACCAATGTGGAGAACCACAGCACATGCAAATGATTATACGGGCTATTGCTACTACAAAAGGATTCTCTGAGACACATCTGAACATCCTTTGTCCTGTGCAGTGAGTTCTATGAAGGGTTTTAAACAGAATCAGCTGCAGATCGGGACTTTTGATTGGTCTGAAAGTGAGCAAATCTGTGACCAAAAAGAGTCGTCTGAATTAACACCCAAGTCTGACTCCCACTTCTTGGTTGGCAACTGAATTTGGATTCTGATGTTACTTATAAGTGTATTTATTTTAGACAGTTTTTATGATGTTACGTTCAGAAATGTGTTCACTGTATCAGTTAGTGTCAGATTTTTCTGACCCTTGCACTTATAACTGATTTCAGTTGTTGATAATAAAAATATGACTTAATCCATATTCTCCTTTCAATTTTTCTAAAGATACAAAATGTTTATCTTGAATTGTATGTTCTAAATGCGTGATTCCGTTAGCCTTCCAGGTGGAAAAGTTGAGCATTTTCTTGCTCAGGGTGTCAGTTTGCTCGGTGTGAAAGTGGAGTGATTCAGGCTGTTAACATGGTTTGGATAATGAGACATAAAGCAAATGTTCTGCTAAAGTGCTGCTAAAAAAAGGAAATCTGATTGCTCAATATCTTCACATAGTGACTGTTCCACATGCATCCATGAGTGATCTGCTGGATTCATGTAACATCCTTTTAAATATATTGTAATCTATGAGTGAGAAAGTAATCGTGGAAGTTAGGAAATTGGAACCAACAAAGGGATTGAACATTTTCTAAAGTTTTAAGCTGATTCTTGGTGGTTTATATTTCCATAAAAACTTGGAAATTGATGCATCTATTGCTTTAAATCATGTTGCAAGTGGTTATGTAGGAATCATAGAGAAGAGGTAGTGGATTTTGGGTAATATTTTCATTTTTACTGAAGCTATTCTGCCTGTGCACGATATGGGCAGGTTGTCCCATCACATTAGATAGTCCAGATTATACTTAAGGAATGGCACATAATGTCATTGAACTAAATCTGACAGACTGGATGAGTGAGTGACACCCCGCTGTGAAATATTTCCTGATTTTATATATATTTAAAGTTGGCTTTACATAGCAACTGAGTGATAAAAGCTGATTGATTCCACTTAATTGAGTACTCAGAGATGGATGAAAATGTTTCATTCAACTTTAATTTGATATCTTGAATGTTTTCCTGTCCTGGAGCATTAGCAGTATCGATG
Organism: Adrianichthys oophorus; assembly: GCA_036245035.1. NCBI lineage: Eukaryota > Metazoa > Chordata > Actinopteri > Beloniformes > Adrianichthyidae > Adrianichthys > Adrianichthys oophorus. The sequence goes on from BSAI01000210.1 coordinate 234,258, forward strand.
ACTCAAATTTTATTTTCTAATTCAGACATGGCTGCCTTTTGTTTCTTTTTTTTTTAGATGAAAAGGAAATTATTTTACCTCTCTGCTTTTGTTGCTTCCCAAAGAACACAGTGTTGGAGTATCATTAGTGTCTATAAAGATTTCCCATTCTCTTATAAAATAGTTTATGAAATCCTCATCTTTAAGCAGAGATGTATTTATCCTCCAGCTTTTAAAAGATACATTTGATATTTTCTTAGATTTAGTCATGGAAACTGGTGCATGATCAACTATTGGAGGCATCTGAATATCTCTAATATTCTTTATGGAGTTGCTGACTAACAGATAATCGAAACAGGAGTAAAAGTGGTGAACAGGGGAGAAGAAGGGAAACCTTTGGTGCTTTGGTGACAGGAGCGCTAAGCGTCACAGAGACCCACATCATTCATGTACTGCTTTAGAATACTTGCAGCCCACCGTGTGCTCTGGTGTCCTGCTGTGCAGAGAGAAAGAAAAAAAAAAAGACTTTACCTGAGCTCCATTGTAATAAGCACACACCGCGGAGATGCCATGCTTTAATGAGGCTGCTCGCGCTTTTTTCTCTTTAAACTTGTTGTTTGCCAAACGCTGAGAAAAAAAAAGAGAAGAGCGGAAAACCTCTCGAGTTGGACAGATTTTATTATATCAGACTGGTCTTACCAGCTCACATGCACAGAACTCTTTCAGAACATCTTTAGAGCCAGCCTCCTGAAATGAAGCCCGGTCCATCGTGGTCCATCGTGGCCGTTGGTGATCCCAATGGCCACAGATATCACACTGGATCTGAAACAACAATTGGTAATGGTCAGTATGCGCCCTGTCTAATAACATTCATGCATAGATCAAAGGAACAGTTTGCATGTGATGGTCATGATCCATAGGTTGGTTTTAGGAAACATCTCATGTCATATAATCAAGCACACATTGGTGGCAGGACTGAATTTAACTAAATGCCCACAAATGTTCAGTCAACATGTATGAGTGCCAATATAAAATATTTGTACTAAAGCATAGCCATGTCTGAGCGGTCAGTAGTTCACTCCGTTACAACGTCGCTCTGGTGATAGTTGTAGACATGAGCCCTATTGCCAAGGAATCATTTCATTTTTCCATTACAACTGAATCTGACTTCACAATTTTTGTAGAGTCAAATTCAATACACATCTTAGAGTTATGTGCAACTCGCATTGGGCAACTCGTGTATAAAACACATCTATGCCCTCAAGTACATAAAAGCAGTTGTAGACAGATTGAAGTTATGCTTTGAGTGTGATATCAAAGTCATACCTGGTCTGTAACTGGAGCACTGGAACCTGGAGGCTTGGATGTGGAACACAGTGCACAGACACTGAGAATAACTGGGAAAACAAAACAGATATTTGTAAGGTATAAATTATGTGATAAATCCTGACTTTCATGTTGCTATGTGACATATGTCATATTAGTAGTGTATGTAGTAGCAGTAAAAGTTGGCACAATTACACTACTCATGCTGCTTGTCATCATTTGCAGACCTTTCTTTCAGTCTTCACATACTTGTACGTATGCAGAGCTTCTTCCAGTGACGTCGTTGGTGACAATACGGTTCACAAGGCAAAAACAGATCAAATTCTGAAAAACAACATATAATGACATTTGTAAAACATTGAACAGAATGCCAAAGATCCCAGCAAAAAGAAGAGGTATTCCATTCATTAGGCGTTGAAATGAGACTGGCCACTGGTAGAATTAGACTCCATATGTTTCAATGAATGGAATAAGGAACAAATAAGTGATTGAATAGTTTGAATGAATGTACTAATGAAGGAATGAATTAACTAATAAAAAAAAACAAATGTATAAATGAGCAAATGTATGAATGAATAAACGGACGGACAGACAACCCAATGATAAATTGATTAGGATTTTGCAACAACTTTACTTTGCAGGAAGAAAGGTACAACAGTATAGTGACGTGTCCTTCAATAGCCCACCTGCTGGTGTTTTTGTTACTTAAGCAGGAACACCTTGGATCAAGTAGAAGTGATTATGTTGTCCATACAAACCAACCAACAGACCAAGCAACTAATACTTCTTGCCACAAAATAAAAATCCAAAATTCACAATGTGCAATTTTGATTCATATTTCATTCATTATGTCCTTACAGGTTACTTACTAACCGGTGTATTTTGATACTGACTGGTGTTTTCAGAGTCTATGGTATAAGGATGTCAAAGAATTAGATAAGACAAAGGACAAAGCAAGCTTACCTCCAACATTATTCATCCCTCCCATAGCACTGTCTTCTCTGCTTTGCTTCTCAAACCTAAACTTTGAATCAGGGAATTTAGTGGTAAATTACTTTACAATTGTTCTGAAGTGTGTGCAAATTTTGGTGAGTTTTCGCACATGTGGCAGGGGTCAAATTTTGACTCAAAGGCGCAGAAATGTTTCCAACTGTGAAAACAATAAGGTCCTTGCAGTCAGGGACTGTTAAAGCAGAACTGCATGCATCTCAGTGCTTGGACACATTCAAAGTGAATGACATGCAAATGTTAAAAGGACCATATCTCAAAAAACACTCAGTAAAAATGAACAATGTTTTCACCGTTTTATTCCAAGTTTAAGAAGGTATTGGAATGAAAGCCACTATCAATGTTAAAAAGTAGTGCATGTGTCTCAGAGTTTGGACACATTCAAAGTCAGTGACATGTAATTGATCAATGTACAGGCTACTGTTTGGAACAAGTTCATGTTTCTTCATGGATTTCTATCAGTAGTTTTCTATGTATCTCTACGAACTCAGAGAGCTGAGCACAGTGAATCAATTCTGTGTCAGACGAAGTGAAAGGAATTCAGACGAGGTTTTTCAATACTTTGAATTATTCTTATCAAGACATTCAGGAACTCACTCAAAACAAAATGAATCATTACATTTATTTTTTGAATACACTAGCATTTTCTGATTTTTTTTTACAAGTGTTTCTGGCCCACTATCAAACTTATAACTACCATTGTATTTTATTCATTATTTTTATCACCTAATGATATTATCACACTAATCCACACAGTTGTACGAGTCATGACCCAAACACAGATTGAAGATTTATTGTTAAGCAATATTTTCACACGTCAACTTCTACATTCACTGGTTATTTAAACTGATGTCTTATTCAGGTGCCAATTTTTGTCCTTCTGGTGTGGCTGTTGTCATGTGCTCGGAAATGGAAAAAGTTCCTGGATCCCTACACAGAAAACAATGTTAAACAAACATTTATAAAAATATGAACCTAAAGGGGTAATGACAGAGGCCGTTCTTGTTGTTGACATCATGAATGTGTCAGAACCAGAATGAGAGTTTTTCAGTGCACTGCTCCACCTGCTGGTCGACAATGATTCTGTTTTCGTCTGAATGTCCCTCCTACCGTGAGTTCTGTAGAAAGTGAGCCCCTCGCGATGACGCTGACCTGACCGCGGCCTGTGGCGGGCAGGGCTGTCTCCCAGTCCAGCTCTTTCTTGGGGGCTTCAGCAAACAATCTTAAACTTTCCATCTCGCAGGAACAGTCGGGGTTGTTTTCTTACGTTTCGTACTTTGCGCGTTCATTTGTACACTTCTCCTGTGAAGTCCTCGTCGAAATAAATCCTTTGATGATGATGTGATCAACCTTCTGGGCCCGCGCAGCGTGGATCTCTCTTTATTTCTCCTTGTAACTCTGAAACTTTACGATAATTGTTCTTTCATATTCCTTTGTTTCAGAGGAGATCTCTGTTGCACCCATGACCGCCACGAGGAGACTTGGTGGCTGTTTCTCGACATCAAAGGTCGTGACCCGGAAGAGCGGCAGGTCACGTGCTCTCCGCACCTGCGGCAGAGGGCTTGTTAAGGGTAATTAGTGCCAGCTGCACCGGTTTGGTTCTGCTCTTCGGGATGCGGCGGCGGCGGTGGAGGAGCTTCAGGTTAGTGGACCTTCGTTCTGCTCGGTTTTTTGTTAAAATTCTGCTTTTTAACCTGAACTTTGGAGGTAAATGTGATGTTTTATGGAGCTGCTCTCCTGCTGGAGAACTTTAGATGTTCCTTTATGGAGAACAATTGAGACAGATGAAGGTTTAGTTCTCGAAAGGCCTGAGGCCCTTTCTGCGGAGGAAAACATTTTAGTTGCGTTTGCTTTAAATGCTTTTAAAACGAGTTTTTTTTCTTTTTTAGATAACTTCTTAATGATTAAAAACTGAAAACTCCTTTCTTACATTCTAGTAGATGTTTTTTTCCCTTTTTCTGGATTTGGGTCACAACAGCTGCTTCCTGCTTTAACAGATTATATTTGGTTCAACTGATTCTCAGTAGAAATATATTATTGTTTTATCCTAAATACTATATTCGACAAACTGTGACGCTAACAGTATAATTGGCAACAAAAACAAATATCTTAGTGTTAACAATAAACTGATTACCTTTAGAGTTCTTGGACAAAATACTTTTTTAGTTTATTCTATTTATTTTCATTTAAATTTCTTTGTTTTATTTAATTGTGATTATTTTTTATGTATTCATTCTTTTTATTTTCTTTATTTTAATTTAGATTTACTTTATTATTATTTTTATTTTATTTCTTTGCTTTTATTTTTATTTTCTGATTGACTCGGCCCAAATGCTTTAAATCTACAATTAAAAAGAGTTTTTGCTGTTTAGAAAGTACATTATATATATATATATATATATTTCTCCCCTTTTAAAATCTGTAATGTTGACGGTGTTGATAAAACAATCTCCTCTAATGGAAATTAAGCTGAGAGTTTTCTGGCTATAGCAGAGCCTAATTGTGGCTGTCCTCTGATTTCCTTCCCAGGATTCCTTGCTGGAAGCACTGTACAGGAAAAAGAAAAGTGAACCGCAAGCGGACAAAAAGAGCAAAGAGGTACCTATTAAAACATTATGTCCAGTTGAGATGGCTGACCATGGAGCATTTGGAAGTACAGCTCTGTAACTGACAGATGAGTTTTGGTTTGAGGAAACGTTTTGCTCCCAAAGGCTTCATGTGAAGCCGTTCTGCTACCAGCAGAGTGGTGGCGCCATAGGCACTTTGACTCTGTCTTTAGCCTCAGTCATTAGACAGAACTGTAAGAAAATGAGATTTTTGTTTATAATTTATTCCTAATTAGTCAACTTCTAAGTGTTTATTTCTTTTTCCTCTCAGGAAGATCTTCAACCTGTAAGTCCTTCCTTTCTTGGTTTGGCCGCCGTGCCGATCTTTTTCTTTTCCTCTTTCTCTAAGCTTGCATTGAAGGTGACTTAATTTCCATTTATTCGATGTTTAGTGCAACAGCTGCTTAAATTTTATTGGTCACAATGAGGATGAACTTATTGTTTCAGGTCCTTTTGAGCTGAAATGCACTAACTTTTCCTCCTGCAGGTCTTCCATAACACTCGTTTAGGTCATTTTACATTTTCTGCCATTTTAGAAATTTTATTTACGTGACACAATTTTTAATGCACACACCCACATTTTATTGCGATATCTACCATCAATCTCTAATGTTTCATTCCTTAAAGGGCGCTGTGCCGCCAATGTATGACTTTCTGGCCGCCGTGCCACAATTTTTGCTTTTCTTTGGTGGCCGCCGTGCCTCTCTACTGTTTCATGCTTTCTCATGTTCTTTGATCATTTTTACAATGTTTTGATTATTTACAGGTTTTAGAAACTATTTATTTATTGTTTTTTCATCTTGTTTCAATAAGTTCCTCCTCATCTGTGGTAAAGTCACCTTCAATGCCATTTCTCTTCCGTCAGGCTAAAGTTGAGGCTCTCAGTTCTTGGAGCTTTGAGGTTTGGTCAGGGTTAGATCATCTGGAAAGTGTTGCTCCTGAAGTATCTTGATGAATTCCTTGTAGGTCTGTGGTTTGAAGGCTGTTCTCTGACCAGCAGCTGCTCCCAGGACTAGCAGAGGTTGTGGTTGTTGGGCTGGAGCTGAATCAGTAAAGGAGTTTTTGGTTTGTGAATGTCTGGTACGGAGTTTTAAACAGGGTGAAAAACTATCCTTTTCTTCTTGAGTCTTCCTCTTCTGCTGTGATTGGATCAGTTTGTACAGTTTTATTTTCAGGTAGAACGACGACGGGTAAGACCCGTTTTTAAAATTTCATTCTTGCATACGTGCGCTCGGCCCTCCTGCTGTGGTCGTTTTCGGCTTTATTGGTTTTGCATTAAAATAAATACAAAATTAAAAAACACAAATGTATCAAACCCATTTTAGATGCATCTTCCTGACTATTATTCATCATAAATTAGACATTTAATTATGAAAACAGTACACACACGTCACATTAGGTTTATTAAGCCCAAAGATTATCAAAGTCAAATAAAATTTGAATTGTTGTTTAAAAGGGGGTTGGAAGAAGGGAACTTAAATAATCCCACCCTATTGTGTTTTTTATTGTTATATTATATAAGACCAACTTCAGATCATTTATCAACACAGTTGAGTGCTTATTGTCACTTCAGCCAACATCAAATCATACATGATGACCTCTCATATCAAGCTTGTGAAATGCGTTACTTTGTTTATTTCCTTGAATTTTTAGTATTTGACCAATGTTTGGAATAGGCCAAGCACTGTTCAGTTTAGTGATGCACGCTGACACTCAGAAACTTTTCTATGTAGTTCTTTACAATTTGATCTTGACGTTTGTGGATCCCTTCAGTTTCTGCCTTTATTAACTGTGCTGGTTTGGAAAGTCAAACTTCTGTCATGGTCCAGTCTAGTTGGGACTCTCTGAAAGATGGTTGTGATAATGGCTTGGTTGTGATTAATGGTTTTGGTTCTTTGTCTTGTGGTTTTCTTTGGTTTACTAGTTTAACTTTAAGTCACTGAACGCTGAATAGTTCCAGATAATAGTCTAAATCTTTGGTTTAAGGTTTTTGTTCTTGTTCTTTTTGGTGTGGTCATGTCCATGAATGTAAAAGCCCAGCCCACAACCAGGGAGTTGTAGATTAGAGAGGACTGCATGTCTCGTCTGCCATACCACCTGGGTTTGTGATGCATTTCTGAGTCATTCTTCTTGTCATAGAACAGTCTAGGACAGGGCATTTATATTATTACAGGACATTGGATGTAACGGCAATGGAAAATACCCTTCATCCAAACTTGCCTTATGTAAAAGCCGATCATAAATGTAAACCAAAAACACCTTAAGGGAAGAAAAGTACTTTGGAAATCCTAAGGAACTGTGAAAAATGCTTCAGCTTTTTTGAGCAAGTGCTCGTTTAACTTCGGGAAACCACTCATTTGCATTACATTAACCAAAATACTACATGCAGACCACACAAAATGCTTCTGTTTTTTTGAGCAAGTGCTCACTTAACCTCAGGAAAACATTCATTACCATCACCTTAGCCAACACCAAATGCTCACCACAAACCATACCACTGTTTTTTGAGCAAGTGCTCGCTTAACCTCGGGAAAACACTCGTTTGCAGTACACTTTTTCATGCACACGACATCCAGACCCACGAAATGCTACAGTTTTTTGAGCAAGTGCTCGCTTAACCTCGGGAAAACACTCGTTTGCATCATATTTATTCTATACAGTACATGTAGACAACACAAAATGCTTCTGTGTTTTTTGAGCAAGTGCTCGCTTAACCTCGGCGAAACACTTATTTGCATTATATTACCCTAAACACTTAATGCAGACGACACAAAATGCTTCTGTTTTTTGAGCAAGTGCTCGCTTAACCTCGGGGAAACACTCATTACCATCACCTTAGCCAACACCAAATGCTCACCACAAACCATACCACTGTTTTTGAGCAAGTGCTCGCTTAACCTCGGGAAAACACTTATTTGCATTATATTTATTCTATACACTACATGTAGACAGCACGAAATGCTTGTGTTTTTTGAGTAAGTGCTCGCTTAACCTCGGGAAAACACTTATTTGCATTACATTAACCTAATATCTACATGCAAACGACACGAAATGCTTCTGCTTTTTGAGCAAGTGCTCGTTTAACCTCGGGAAAGCACTCATTACCATCACCTTAGCCAACACCAAATGCTCACCACAAACC
>BSAI01000210.1:326756-344006 GCA_036245035.1 Adrianichthys oophorus
AGCCAAACCACTGTTTTTTGAGCAAGTGCTCGCTTAACCTCGGGAAACACGTATTTGCATTACCTTAACCTAATATCTAAATGCAGATGACACGAAATGCTTGTGTTTTTTGAGCAAGTGCTCACTTAACCTCGGGAAAACACTCATTACCATTACCTTAGCCAACACCAAATGCTCACCGCAAACCATACCACTGTTTTTTGAGCAAGTGCTCGCTTAACCTCGGGAAAACACTCGTTTGCAGTACACTTTAACATGCACACGACATCCAGACCACGCGAAAAGCTACAGTTTTTTGAGCAAGTGCTCGCTTAACCTCGGGAAAACACTCGTTTGCATCATATTTATTCTATACACTACATGTAAACAACACAAAATGCTTCTGTGTTTTTTTTAGCAAGTGCTCACTTAACGTCGGGGAAACACTCATTTGCATTATATTTATTTTTATACACTACATGTAGACAACACAAAATGCTTCTGTGTTTTTTGAGCAAGTGCTCGCTTAACCTCGGGAAAACACTCGTTTGCAGTACACTTTAACATGCACACGACATCCAGACCACGCGAAATGCTACAGTTTTTTGAGCAAGTGCGCGCTTAACCTCGGAAAACACTCGTTTGCATCATATTTATTCTATACACTACATGTAAAAAACACAAAATGCTTCTGTGTTTTTTTTAGAAAGTGCTCACTTAAGCTCGGGAAAACACTCATTACCATCACCTTAGCCACAACCAAATGCTCAGCACAAACCATACCACTGTTTTTTGAGCAAGTGCTCACTTAACCTCGGGAAAACACTCGTTTGCAGTACACTTTTTCATACACACGACATGCAGACCACACGAAATGCTAGTTTTTTGAGCAAGTGCTCGTTTAACCTCGGGAAGCCACTGATTTGCATCAGATTTATTCTATACACTACATGTAGACAACACAAAATGCTTGTGTTTTTTGAGCAAGTGCTCACTTAACCTCGGGAAAACACTCGTTTGAATTATATTTATTCTATACACTACATGTAGACAACAAAAAATTATTCTGTTTTTTGAGCAAGTGCTCACTTAACCTCGGGAAAACACTCATTTGCATCACCTCAGCCAACACCAAATGCTCACCACAAACCATACCACTGTTTTTTGAGCAAGTGCTCGCTTAACCTCGAGAAAACACTTGTTTGAATTATATTTATTCTATACACTACATATAAACAACACAAAAGGCTTCTGTGTTTTTTGAGCAAGTCCTCGCTTAACCTCGGGAAAACACACGTTTGCAGTACACTTTAACATGCACACGACATCCAGAACACGCGAAATGCTACAGTTTTCTGAGCAAGTGCTCGCTTAACCTCGGAAAACACTTGTTTGCATCATATTTATTCTATACGCTACATGTAAAAAACACTAAATGCTTCTGTGTTTTTTTTAACAATTGCTCACTTAAGCTCGGGAAAACACTCATTACCATCACCTTAGCCACAACCAAATGCTCACCACAAACCATACCACTGTTTTTTGAGCAAGTGCTCACTTAACCTCGGGAAAACACTCGTTTGCAGTACACTTTTTCATACACACGACATGCAGACCACACGAAATGCTAGTTTTTTTGAGCAAGTGCTCGTTTAACCTCGGGAAACCACTCGTTTGCATCATATTTATTCTAGACACTACATGTAAACAACACAAAATGCTTGTGTTTTTTGAGCAAGTGCTCGCTTAACCTCGAGAAAACACTCGTTTGCATTACATTTTTCCTGTACACTACATGCACATTGGCAGTGTTTTTTGAGCAAGTGCTCTCTAAACCTCAGTTATTTGCCTTACCTAAGCCAGGGGGTTGCTAAGGTGTTGCCAGCTGTGTCCCAGTCTACAATAGCAATATTAACCTAAAGACAATGATGTCCAGAGAGCTCTTTGATTTAAATATTATGAATAAATTTACATAGCTGAAATAGTTGTTTTAATTAAAAAAAAAAAGGTTCAGATTTACATTGGGTTGTAGCTACTATTAAAATGATCATTAAAAAAGTAATTTTAACTGCAGGTGTTTTGTCTCCATATCTTCTTGGAGTAAAGCAGCTTGGCGGTAGCACAATGGATGGCTGGTGAAGTCAACCTCACCTTGATGACCTTGTTTTTTTTTTTTTTTTGCTTTTGTTTTAGGTGATATTTCTTCCTTGTCATGCATTTGAATGCATTTTGATCAGCCCCAAACTTGGCTGACTTGAGTTCATATGGATCAGTTGTTTTAAATGGGTCTGGAAGGTTGGGCTCTTGCTTTAACATCCTTTTGATTGGGATTCAAGCTTCTTTTTTTTACAGGTGTCAAGTTTGTTTGGTGATGATTTGTTTAGACTGAGTATGTTATAACCAGTACCTTCAGATTTTTGTTTTGTATTTAAAAGGTTAAACTGTGAACTCCTGGTTATGTCAAACCATTTGAATCAAATGTTTCACAATATTGTGCGCATTTTTGGCACATGAACACTTGTGGTTTGATCTCTTCAGAGGTCCATCTTTTATTGATGGCTTCACTTAATTCATTTCAGTGTTTTGTCCGATGGTAAGTTCTCTGCAGACATTATGTTATCATGACTGTAAAGAGGACTGGTTTGTTTCTCTTTAAGAACCCCAACTCTCTCTTTGCAGTCGTTATTTGTGTTGGCAAAAAGGCTGCAGCAAAATTGTGTTAATATGACAAAAAAAAACTAAAAATAAATGTTTGCAGGTTAACATATTTTGAAGACTCTGATCTGGTTTCCACCTGCATCAAAGAGTGTTTTTAACAGGTTTGTACTCTAAATCATGTTGGATGTTTCTTTTATCCACACTAACTGCATTTCATTCAAACGGTTTGGATGGTGAGTTGTGAGGATCATTTACTTGTATGAACTTCAAGTTTTTTAATAACACTCCAGCCTTAAAAGCACCCCTATTTTTTATTCTGAAGATGGTTTCCACATTAATTTGTTCTGCAATATGTGTCCTGCATGTCTGCAAACCGGTTGAACACATTTCCTAAAAGCTTGTAGAAGAATGGCCCAGTATTTAGGTGCTCTTCTGCGGTTCTTCTCTGGATGCTTAGGGTTTTTTTATCTTTGCTACACTGCAAAACTTTGTCTGGTGGCAGAATACACTGGCTGTGATTTTCAATTGGTATTCATACTGTTTCCAGGTATCTGCATTTCTTCATTGATGTGAACATGGTTGTCAGCTGGTATCGTCCACTGTGCACTGACATCTGTTTTCTTTACAAAAACAAACCGTGTGGTTTGATTTGAACATTTTGTGTGCAAAGTTTAAAAGCTTTTTTTCCCCAAAAAATGACCTTTTGTAGATTTGACACTTGATTCAGGTTTGGGCTGATTTGCCACATTCACCAAAACATGGTCAATAAAACAGCTTGTCTAAACATTAAAATGTCCACATCTGTTAACTGTGGGTTGAACGGGAGGTTCTGTTTCTGTGGCAGAAATTCTGTTGTGTTAAAAACTGAAACAACCTGTTCTCTGCAACAGTTACAACTGTTGTCTCAAAGGGTTTTCTTCATTGGTAATGATGCTGTTTATAAGGAACCAGAATCTGCATTTTCTGGTCAAGGTGGGGCAATTTTCTCCAATGTTTTTGTTAGACATGAAATGTTTGAATTTTAACGTGGTGAGAGGACATCTGGTACAAGTGTACTTCCATAGCAAAGATGGTTCCTACATAGATTCACCAACTAACTGATGTGATCTTCAGATTGTGGTCAAACTGTCTCATAGAAGGCAGAACATCAATGCCCTGGTATTAAAGAGTTAAGTATCATGTTTCTTAGATATGTTTTTTAAAAAAACCATTGAAAATGGAATCAAGACTTTCGATGGGTTATAATTTTTCAAGGTTCTATAATGTCAAATGTACACCTTACACTGGTACACTCAAATATATTTCAGTACAACCCAAGGTTGATTTCAGTGCAGCTGAGGTCATGCAACAGGTTTATTTTAAACGTGATATGGAAGCTTTCATGTGGAATTTTTATTTTCTTTCTTTCTTGGAAAAATTGATCAAAGATTTGTTTAGATGTTGAACTTCTGGTCTTTACCTTTGGGTTCTTTAAACATCTGCACTGAATATGAGTTCCAGGGAAAACATGGACATCAAAATGTAAAAATGAAGGTCCATTTGAGCCCAAGAGAGAACTCTAAAATTGCATGTCAGTGAGGACATTTCCATAGGCTCTACTAAAGTCTACTTGACATAAATGGATGCACTCAAAGACTGATCCTACCTGTCGGTGACTGTTGACTGTCATTACCATTTTATTTCAAATGTCTATGAATGTGGAACTGTATTTTTGCATGTCGAGGAAATTTGCTGAAGTGGACTGAAAAATCGAAAATGTAGCTAAAGTAATTGGTAAAGTAACCCTTAACCCTTTTTCACTTAGTTCTGATGGTTTAAATATGTTTTCGTCTTAAAGTTATGTTTTAGCCTGTATGTAAAAAACAATTTTATACTAAAATTATCAAAATAAAAACTAAACTTGAAACTTAAGTTCTAGTATGTATCAATATAACATTTGGAATATAACATCCTCTAGATTTTATGTCAACAAAAAACTAGATGTTTAAATAAAAAAAACAAAATAGAACCGTCTTTTAACTTGAAAACTAACAAGTGTGTTTTAATCGCAAATTAATCAAGTGTTAAGTGTAGAATGCTTTTAAATACTCCTAGTATCAAGCTTATATAAATGTTACTGGGTGATGTAACCATTACCCGAGTGAGGGTATGCCATAGAACAGATACGTATAAATTAAATTAGTGGTTAGGTAATGCAACCACAAGAAGGCACGTTCCAGTGCTTTCATGTGCCGGTCCCAAGTCTGGGTAAATGCAGAGGGTTGTTGGGTGATTATCCGACGTAAAACATAAACCACGTCAAACTTTTGTTTTTTTTTCCAACTTGTCCTGTCCAACAGCTGAGCAATCAGATATGAGCTGAGTCTCTTGTGTTAGACAGATTTTACTGTTACAATCAAAAGTATTGAAAACATAGCCAGACCAGGCCCCCCATGTTGGAATTTTGGAGAGGCCCGGAACCCGAGGGCAAGGACCGGAACCCGAGGGCAAGGACCAGAACCCGCACCACAGAAACATGTGATCCCACGCTCAGTGACTTGCCACAGAACAAGAAATCCCTCTTCCTGTGTGGGGAGAGGGTTGCCGTTTTCATTATCAAATTTAAAACTGTTGGCACTTCTGTGAAGTAAAAGGGACACCATCCCTACCACCAAATCAAAAGGGAAACCATTTATAATACAAAATCCGAGTCCCTGTTCATCTGGTTTAACTTTCAACACATTCAATTGCTGTGCGTTTTGTATGTAAAACCCAAAAATTGACTTTAACTTGCGTAGCGACTCGTTAATGCGAGAGTTTTGAACGTGGACCTGAAACGTACATTTATGCGCATTTACATAGATCGTTCATTATAAGTGGACACTTGAATGCACTTTATCAATGGCAATGTGAACAAAGCGTCATTCTTGCACTTAGATTAGATTACAAAATCTTACTTTATATTTACATTTTCAAATTTCTTAAACACAAAAGCCCAATCATATCAGACGTGAAAAATGTTCACTTTTAAACGATAAAAATCCCCAACCCCAATTTTTTTTTTTTTTTTGCACTCACCAAAACTTTTTGCAGTTGCTCACAGCTGCATAAGTCTCCAGTGACTCCCTTCAATTGTGTTGTAATGCTTCAGATCCAACTCATCCAGAACATCTTCAGATATCTGCAGCATCTAAGCCAGAGCTGTGCAGTGGATGACTGAGAGCTCTTTCCTAGCTCTATTTTCAAAATTGAGGAACTCCTGGATCTCCTGATGAACAGTGAGGTCCCTCATTTCTGTCAGACAATGGAATATGTTGATAGTTCTGTCAAGACACGTTTTCACTGTTCTTCTATTTCAGGTTGAGGTTTTCAGGTTGCTGTATAGTCTGTTCTCAGTCCACCCCAGTAGGTTCCTAAGAGTCTCTGGTTGGACAAAAAGGTCAAGGCGGCCTGTTTTGCTCCTCACGGATATCGTCACAACTCTATGAAGAAACTCATCCAGAGGTAAAGTGATGGTAAATGGTGTATACTTGTAAAGCGCTTTTCTACCTTCGTTGAAGGCCCAAAGCGCTTTACAGTCACAGTCCTATTCACCCATTCACTCACACATTCACACACTGATGGCGCTCCACTGCCGAACACTGGCGCCAACCTTCCATCCGAGGCAATGTGAATTATTCTAATGAAATTTTTCTAATGTCAGGTTTTCCTGCAGAACAGCCCTGGAGTTTATGTGGAAGAGAATGTGACAGAACCCTCTCTGTTTATCAAAATGTTTTCTTGCCCCACTGGATCCCTTTTGGGGCAGCGAGGTTTCCATAGCCCATCCAGTCTGCTGCTGTTGGACGAAGGAGGTACACACTATAGGCAGTCTGTCACAGGACCTATGGAACAGGAGCAGACACACTCGCTATACCGCTACCGAGAGAGGAGCTGGCAGCCAGATGGAGCCGGTGAGGGATGGGTAAGCAGTCTGCTTGGGCCTCCTTAACTTTATTTTAATTGAGACAATAGTAAAAGGTACCCTCATTTTATTCTTGTTTTTATTTTTGCCTTCTCGGGTCATGAATCATAAACATATCTGAGAATGGCGCAGGCAGATGGGCAACAGTGCAGAGACGGCTGCAGAAAGAAAAGGAGCGAACAGATTTCCTGATGAGCAGAGAAAGCAGCAACAAATTAGAAGAACTGCTTTGAACATGGATTACTGAGCAAAGGAAAAGGTGCTCGCGTCTCCAGGAAAATGATCGGCATGAAAGTGAAGAGGATTTTTGATACGGAGGTTGACGACTCAAAGAGAAAAGAAATGTTCACAGCCAGTGCTATTCAGAATCAAAACAATATTATCATTTCAATAAATCCTTAAATGTTCATATGTTTTCTGCATTTTGACAGGATTTCACCGCAAAATGAACCCATTTACTATCACCGTGCTGTCTGTGATGGAAGAAATCCCGGTCTCCAATAGACGCTGGTCTCTAATAAATGCCGGGTCAGCCGACATTTGTTAAGATAATTATTTAAGATATAGTTTATTGGAAGATATGCGGTATCAGCACCAACATGGAGGTTTTTGTCCACCCCATGTTCTGCAGAACTTCTGCTCTGTCTGTGGTTTGGGTTAAATCCTCTGAGGCTGAAGGTCCTTCTGAAGAACCAACCGTTCATAAAGCTCTGAAGAAAGAAGACAAATGTGTCGCCATTGAGAATCCTTTGTTTATTGTAAAGGACAAAGTAATGTCCGCAGATGAAAAACTGGATAAAAACCGTCCAACAGCTTTCTGATGGTTCTTCCAGAGGTCAATCAGAGCTGCAGGCAGGCAGGATGGTCCCCCGGCAAGAACCGAAGCCCACCCTAAAGCCGTCTCCTTGACAGAAACCTAAGAAGATGAGAGAACAGACAAACACCTGACCTCTACATCTGAGTGCCGCAGTGAAGACCAGAGTTCTTCGGGTTCTGGATCTCTTTTGTTCAGTTCGAGAAGAACCACTCTTCCTTTTGGTTCTGACCTGTGATGATGACCTCATCTCCATCATTCAGGAAAGTTCTTGTTTGTCCTCCTGTTAGATGGATGTTCTTGGATCCTCTCCATGACAGCTCCAGCATGGAGCCAAAGCTTTCAGGATTCTGTGGAACCCAAACAAGTCAGTGTCCATAAACAAATGATGGAACATTTGAGGTTCTGCACACAGACTCACAGGTCCACTGATGGTTCCGGAGGCCAGCAGGTCTCCAGCTCTGACGTTGCAGCCGTTGACAGTGTGGTGAGCCAGCTGCTGCTTCATGGTCCAGTACATGTGCTGACAGAGAAGATGGATTTACAAACCCAGCTCTGACAGAGACGCCTCACCTCTCAGGTGAAGACCCCGCCCCCTCAGATTGAAGGTGAGTCCAGGAAGATGTCTCCACAAACGCTGATAGGAATTGTCAGAAGCTTTAGAACCACAGCAACAACACCGGACTGCCCAACCCCTTTCCCCCACCCCGTGACCATGAGCTAGAAGGGTTCAGGTGAATACCACAGATCCATGCTGCCTTCAGGAGACCCCAAGAAAAGCTCAGACATCCAGAGGAACTCTGCAGGAACCGGCTACTCGTCCACATGAGGAGCTGTAGAGCTTCAGACTGCTCCACCCTAAATCTCAGGACACTCAGACCACCTCACAGTGAGGTGCTACAACCAAGAGAACCCATCAGAACCAGGATCCTCTGGAGAGGTTAAACCTCTGCTGGTCTGGAAACTCCTTGTTGTCCTCCTTGAAGAGCTGGAGATGTCTATTTTTGAATTTGGAGTCAGATGTTTGTTTAGCATTAACAACATAAATGTTCTAGAGGAAAAACCGCAGTGCAGACAGAAATGGACAAAAAGTCTGGTTCAGAAAATGGTGCTGATTCTGGTGTGGGTAGGATCTTACTTTGTAGTTTGAGTTGCAGATGGTGACTGCCTCAGTCATTTCTTGTCCTTGAAGGAGAAAAAGGAAGTGACTTCAGATTGAGAGACTGTGTTTAGAGGACTATTACCATCCAACAAAAAAACTCCCATTAAACATTGACTACTACTACCTAAGCTCATGCCATTATTTTGTCGATTCATTCATGACATTTGCTATATAAAAATAACTTTGAATTTTCCGCAACAACCATGGAAGCAGCCATGTTCGCGTTCAATGCACCTAGCGGTCAGAGTATGCAAATGTGTGTCACTGATGCGTGACGTGACTCTGGGACAAAGCATCAGCAACAACAGCTGCCACAGAAGGAGACAGGAGTCCGTTTTTCAAAGAAGAGTTTTTGGAAGATATTGAAGCTTTTGGGGTTCAACCATATATGTGTGAGCTGGAATATTCAGGGGAAGAAGAAAGATCATCAGGAGGAGGAAGTGAAAGTGACGATCAAAGTGATGATGCCTGGAGGATCGGACAGACTGAATGGTGCTCATGCGGCATGTGTGGACCAATGCCGACCGGTCACCAAAGCCATTGTTGCTGAGAGTTGGATGTTTTAGAAGAAGAGAAAATGAGGGAAGAATCTTCATAGCATCCATCACCAACCAAAAAAAAATACAAAAGATGCCAGAATTCATACAAAGTGTTGCAGTTTACTTGGAACGCAGGACAGTCTCAATTCTCAGCTGTTATCGCTAGCGTCGTCTTGGACCTCCTTTGGACCGTCATAAACAAGCTCAAAACATCATATTGTTCTTACCACAGCAGCTTGGTTTACTTCCTGTTAACACTTTTAAATCGTATTTTATGTCAAATAAGGCTGACAATACTCTAAAATAAACAATGACCTTTCTAGTCCAACACAACCGGTAGCAATCCTCATTGATCGGACACAGTAAAGCGTGAACAGTCCCGGCTGCTGTCCCCGAATGACGTATGTGTGGTACGTCATCGGCTACTCCAATTTCTGTCACTAGAGGCGCTGCATGGCTCATTTGGCAAAATTTCCATGATTGTTGCAGGAAATAAAAAATGTTTCTATATAGCAAATGTCATGAATGAATCAACAAAATAATGGCATGACCTGAGCTAGTACTAGTCAATGTTTAATGGGAATATTTTTGTTGGATTGTGATAGGCCTCCTTTAAGGATCCAAGTTTCTGAAACCAGCCTAACTGATTACAGAAACCTGGTTTTGTGACTCAAAGATGCTGATTTCAAGAGCCTTTACCTTTCAGCGCCACTGACAGTTGGATGTTGAATGTGTAGGGATCTTGGTGCTGAAGATAAGGAAGAGGTTCTGGATCCTGCAGGAGGAGAAACATCAATGAGGAGAAATCTGAATGAACAACATCTTCAGCTCAAACCTGTGAAAGAACAAAAGTAGAAGCCAAAAGTTTAAAGGAAATTCTGTCTGAAACTCATCTCTGGTCTGATCTGTGGTCTTCACCTTCTTACCAACCAGAAGCAGAAGTGTGACTGGGTTGAGAAGGACAGTCCTGCAGAACCTGGATGGACCTAAAGGAGCTTGGGTAACTAAGCTAGGGTGCAAAGTGCTAATCCCTCAACATGAAAACATTTTTAAGATCATGACTAATAAAAAAGCAACAACAGCATTATATTTTGGTAAAAATAACAAAATTCCAAAACATAAAAAACAAAAACACTTCAGAAAGACAAAATAAATGTTTCTGTACTTCAGGGCCACCATACTAAACAGACTAAAAGATGGACAAACTGAATCCCTGTTTCCTTCTCTTCAGCTCTCAGAGCTTGAAGGACCTGAGGCGGTTTGGCTCATGACAGCATCCATGTTTGCGGTCTTCCTACCTGGACAGGATTTGGCTCTGCGAAAGGTAATAGCGCCTCCATGGGGACCACCCAAGGGGAGATGGTTGTCCCGAAGTTTTTCCCCAGAAAAGGTCCAAGAGGAACATACTCCCAAGCCTGGATGTCCCGAGCTGAGAGGGAAAACATTGTGAGAAGACTCACCGAGTGGAGACCCAGAGTCTGAGGTTCCATGAAGACAGATGATGTTTTAGGAACCAGAAGAAGACTGAAGATCGGGCTCAATGTTGCTGTTGAACCCACCATGTCTGGATGGTATCTTCATCATCAGCAGTCAGCTCAGAGACTGTCATCTGAATTGCTTCCCTATCCCTCCGTCTCCTCCCCATTTCTCCAATTGTAAGGAGGAGCTGTGGAGTCTTAATGCTAGCTATCCCTCTGCAGTAATGACTTTTTGTTTTAGCATGACTTTAAAGTTATAAAACCGATGTGTATTTTTCTAGCGCTGACAGCTACACACTAACGTATATGACTGGGGACTATTGATTATGTCATCAAGCGGTAGCAACGTCTGAATTTGAAGATATTTCCATATTTCTCCGCTTGGAGAGCTGAAAGTAGGGGTAGGGAGGGGTTGGGGAGGAATTTGGATTCGGCCTTTGATTCCATCTGGACCTGAGGCTTTGCTTGGACTGTTAGGGATTATCTTCCCAAAGATCTCTGCCTGGTGCTCTGATTATCCTGAAACTCTGAGGCTCCTCCAGATGATACCGGCTCTGAGACTCTTACCGCTCCAGTCGTTCATCAGCACCATGCCAAAGATGTGCTCGTGGGCCTTGTTGATAGGAATGGGCTCCCCGAGCCGACTGGCTGCTCCAATGAAGAAGGCCTGAAGACAGGGTGG
Organism: Adrianichthys oophorus; assembly: GCA_036245035.1. NCBI lineage: Eukaryota > Metazoa > Chordata > Actinopteri > Beloniformes > Adrianichthyidae > Adrianichthys > Adrianichthys oophorus. The sequence goes on from BSAI01000210.1 coordinate 338,012, forward strand.
AAAAGGGGAATCATCAGACATCAAACTCTGGACTTTTGTCTGAAGGTAAAAAAAACAAGTTCAGAAAAATTTACATAAGTTGAGACAAATACTTGATTCACCTCTGAAAGGGACATTCAACAGATCCATTCAGTTACCGGGGTTGTAGACAACAAATCAGCAGTTTAGTAAAGTACATGTTTGTAAAGCTTTCATTTGGAGATGTCTGGAGCGCTCCTGTCCTGAAGCAGACCAGAGTGAATATCCTCCACCCTATATAAAGACAAAAACTCTACACCCTCTAAGTTATATTTTTCTCCCTTCAGCCTCCATTCAATGTTTGAATTGAATTCAGGGGTTTTCAGGACAGCCAAAAGGACAGAGAGAGAAGTTAGTTTGTTTGGAGCTCAGCAGGTGACATTACCTCGAGGAAGCAGAGAATACAACTGCTGCCAGATGAACAGAGGAGTATGGAAGCAGAAGCACACAGTAGTCGTTAGAGTAAGGTCGAAGCCCAGAGCTATGCTTCTTTGGTGGGCTGCAAGAATATTTAAATAGCAACATAACTCCCCTGTGTCAGTGTTTTGAACCAGAGTCTGTAAAGACAAATATCATTCCTGAATCATTCTAAGTTAAAGTTTAAGTCCCATCTGTTGTCACACACCAAGGTGTGTAAAATTAGTTCTCCGCATTTGATCCATCTCCTGGGGGAGCAGTGAGCTGCAGTCACAGCTGCACTCAAGAACCATTGAAGCTTTAACCCCCCAAATCCTTAATGCTGAATGTCAAGCATTGACTATGACTCTGCCTGGATTTGAACTCACAACCTTCCAGTCTCAGGGTGGACACCCCATCACAAGGCCACTGAGCTGGTCTTGGGCTGAGACAGATTTTTTAGAACCGTCCAGTGATTTTTAGGTGAAAAACGGTTCAGCTCATGAAGCAGGAAACACATTATTTTGACACACCTCTTCTCATCCCTACATTTAAGGGGATGGGGGTTAGTTAGTTCATAGATAATCCTAAAAAGAGCCCCCGATCCTTCCATTCTGGTTTTCAAAACTCCACAGTTACTAATCCAGCAGAGGGTAGGGCAGCCCTGCAGTTCTGTCCATAGTCTGGACCTGTAGGAGAAGCGCTGGAATTTTGACAGATGAACTCACTGCTGGCAGAAAGCCTTCACCTTCAGGACTGTTGCCTCACCTCAGTCTGATGGTTTTAGATGTTTGAGGACTTCTCTGCCACAGCATTGACAGATTTAAAGACTGCTTCTGGTTAAAGTGTAGTCTGTGTTTACTTCAGCACCTGTGAGAATGGAGATGCAGCGCTGTAGAGCAGACTGTCGGAAGGAAATAAAGCACCTGAGGAACGTTCAAGTGCTCTCCGTCACCCCGTCACGCTGCTGTGTCACACTTCCATGTTTTTGGGGAAAAAAATCCTTTTTAAAATTTCTGAAGCTCCATTTCAGCACCAGAACCGTTTCAAAAGAAGCGGTTTGGTTCTGGATAAAATCTAAACAGTACCCATCTCTACTTCTAGACTAAGAAGATTCAGGAAGTAAAGTCTGCAGGGCAGGCAGGGAACATCCTGGGATGCTGGTCAGACTTTTGTGATGTGACAATTGTGATGTCATCCTCAGAAATAGCAGCTGCATCAGACCAGTTCCTGTTGAAACGCAGTAACTTCCAGTGAACACTGAACTCACCATCTCCAGCTCGATGTCCAGCTGCTTGGATGGACCAAAAATGGGAGGTTTTGCTGTGAAAAGAAAAGGCAGTCAAAGTCCAGACAGATTTGGGATGTTCGAGTCTGTTCACTCTTCCTGTTTTATTGTGGATTCATGGTTTTTGTGTAAAAGGGATTTTCTTACTTTCTAAGCAAAGCTAAGATGAAGACCTCTAGAATGTCCTGAATGAAGCAGCTTCACTGCAGCTCTCCTGCTGCAGGAACCTGTGAGCTACCTGCTGTTGTGTGACGGGCGCCGGTGTGAGGACATTACTTTGGTCGGGCCTCATCTGGCCCCGAGGACGACGGATGGGAGTTCCAGAGACCACCACAGACGAGGCTCTGCCATGGTACCCCACTGGAAGCCTCAACCTGCCAACCCCCCAGGAAAGAGAAGATGTTTCAGTCTGAGTACAAGGACCGAAGCACTGCTGGGATTTCACTCACACACACACACACGAACACACACACCCCGACTGAAACAGGATCACTGTCAGAGGTTCCAGCAGAGCCCTGCAGCTCAGTGCCACTACCTAAACCCCATACTGCTGCTGCCAGGAACCCTCAACACACAGATGTTCCTGAAGGTTCTGTCTGAATGACCTGAACACATCATACCAGGAGAGCGTTATGGTAAACAGAAACGATGCTCCTGTCACAAATGTTGCTCTCTAGATGATGCTGTTCTTCCGTAAGACAGATGGCGTTCTGGATCCTCATCACATCAATAGTTGTCTAAGCGAATTCATCCGCACCAGTTTGGCATCAGGGCATTGTCCTTCCCGCGGAACATCACGCCCACATTGGTGGCGTGGTCTCTGGACGAGTAGAAGTCCGTGTAGTCACCTATGATGAAGCCAACCATAGTTTTCATCCTCTTTGTGGTTTCTTAGGTAAATCTTAATTTTATACTTAAAGCTACAGTGACACCCCCCCAAGTTAGAAGCATACCGATGTCTGCAGAAAGGTGCATGGTGGCGGCGCTCTGATGGACGAAGGCCCTGCAGGACAAGAGAGTTAGAAAAAACATCTCGGATGTTCTTCAGAACGTTCCATTTCTTCCCTCTGCGCTCAGACAGGAACCGGGAGGAAGAACTGAGAGCGCAGGAAGCCTGTTGATGATTTACCGGACTTCAGAAACAGGCTGAAGGTCATGTTTATTTCCCAAACAAGAATCTCAGTATTTTGGAAGAGCAGAACTGAGGCCTTCATTCCCAGTGGTCTTTTAATTATAATTCTGCAGTTTTTAGCCAAAACCCTAAAACCTGTCTTTGACTAGGACATAGTTATAGCTAGGACATAGTTAAATAAACTCCTGCCGCTCATAGAGCGGCAGGAGTTTATTAGAATTTCACTTCTGAGTTGTGGGCAGGACTGTTGGTATAGAGTAAGCCCGCCCCCTTCCCCATCAACCCTTTGTTTACATGCTCTCCTGCTAGCTTACAGCCCCTCACACCCCCATCACTGTTGGACATCACATTTTGGGTTATATTTCCACAGCAGTTCATTCTTAACTGGGTCCCTGTGATACCATGTTTACATGGTTAACTCAAATATTAGCTCGGGTCCTAAGAGGTGTTAACATGAATGATAGTACACAGAGATTATTTTCGAAATATTAGATGATCCAAAAAGACGCCGTACATAAAAACTCCAGATCGACTGACCTGCTGCGAAGGCTGACATCGTCCTTCAGCGTGCTCTCATTGGTGGACAGCAGCGTCTGCAAGCGCCTCCTGACTTCCCTCCAGGCCTCAAAGCCAAGATCCATGAAGGCGTTCAGTGTGGGCTACAAAGAGAAGTTTCAGACCAGTTCTGTTGGACCTGTTCTACCAAGCAGTGCTAACCCAGTTTGACTGGTTTCTACGTGTGTTTTTGGAAAAAGTGAAGTTCTAGAAGATGAAATTTTATGTTTTGTTGTTCATGAAAGAAAAAAAAATGTTTTTAAAGGTCTTTTAGAATGAATGACCCCACCCACAAAAATAGTGGGAGCATCTTCATGCTGAACACTGACACAGAGGATGGGAACTTGTTCCTCAAAGTTCTGATGTCGATGTTTCTGTAAAGGAGGTCAGTCTGCTGAATGGTGTGATGGAAATCATACATTTTGGCCTTCTACTTTATTCTAATGTCTTGACATGTACTCAGATTGATCTTTGTGCACAGTTTGCAGCTTAGATAGTTCAAGATTTCTTTTCTCTTTGTCAGGACATTGTGATGATGGTATTCACAACATTTTGACTTTGTCAGAACGTCTTGTCCATGCTAGATATGAATCCGTACGTCCCTATCTTAAGTTTCTGATGAGATTTTGTGTCACTGCCCCTTCATCCCTCCAGAGCTCTGCAGACCTCTCCATGCTTTCCACAGCATGCTTCTTTTTCTTTGTTGAATAAATGCTCTTAAAACAGCTTGACGAATATTTCTTCATTACACTGGATCTACAATTTTCCACCACAATACCTGTGCAAAGACCTCCTTGTTTCTGGACATGATGGGTCCATAAAACAGAGACCGGATCACACTCAGGTCCAAGATCTGGTCTCCAATGGCAACTCCGATCCGATGTTTGGGCTGCAGCAGAAAACAAGAACACAAGTGTTTGAGAGTCCCTGTCCGTTCTGCTGCTCTGAAGGTTGTACTCCTGCTGACGGATGCACAGCATAACCACGAGAAACTAAAGGCTGCAGCAGGATACACCTGGAGGAACATCGAACAGGTGAAGACACCTGACCGTCAAATAACAGAAGGTTGACCTCAGACTAGAAGACTGCTTCCAAATTATGCTGATGAAGATTTAGAACTTTTCTTGAAGTAATGGAAAACGGATAACTTCTCTGACTTGGAATTCATCTCCATGAAAACTTTCAGGAAGTCTATTGAACTCCGACAGCAGGACTTACATTGTCAGCCGTGGAAAAGACTCCATATGGAAGGTTTTGGAAGGAGAAGTCACAGTCGGGATCCACCTTGATGAAGGACATGTTTTCGGGTGCTTGCTGCCGAGCTCACAGAGTTCAGAAAGATGAAGGGCTGACGCCTTCCAGATGTGGAGCTGCACAGAAACCCCTCCTCCCACAGCTCAACCAATCAGAGGCTGTCTCTGGTGTCCTCCCTGCTGCAGCTGCTGAAGATGACTCAGCAGAAAAGCAAACTTCTGGGGGGGGGGGGTCTGCCATTCCCTATATTTTACTGAAACTGAACAGACTTGGGGGGGTTGATGAATTAAAGCTCACAAATGATTCAGTTAATCATTTTAGGACGGTTTTAGATCAGTACTTTCCCATCAGTTCAGTCCTGGGGGGGAACTCGGACCCTTCGGGTTAACGTTTTAAAGTTGTACGGACATTTGAGCATGCGCGTGTGTGCCTTCAGATGATCCGGATTTGCGACAGTGTCGGAAAGTTTCTGCTCCATGGAGGCCTTGAACCCCGGCTGCATGCGCACGCGCGGGGGTAGGGGCTCGGTTAAAATGTAACCGCTCAAACCGGAGCGGTTCGGATTCGCCTGGCGCCGGTCCAGGGGAGCTAAAAAAAAATGTCCGCCCTCAGGGCTGCCAAACACGCGCTCAGGCGGGAATTAAAGCGGCGCGTGGCCGCGCTCAGCCCGGATGAGAAACGGCGGCAGTCCCGCGTGCTCGCGCTGAAGGTGAGAAAAGCGTGTGTGTGTGTGTGACTGCACTGATACACGTTAACGCGGTACGCGGCCACGCACGAGCTCAAAATTTTATGCCAGCTCAGCGCATGCGCGAAAGCCGAAAATGACTGTCAGCGAGCAAAGCTCGTTAATATCAAACCAGAAGCTCATGAATTTCACAAACTTCACTTTTTTGCACAAGTTTATGTATTTCGGCAGACGGAAATTACGCCTCCTCCAAACATGGAGGCAGGCTCCACCCACCGGCGCGTTCCGTCCAGTGGGTGGAGCTCTCCGTCAGCTTCTGCACAGGCTTTTGATCCAAATGAAAACACCAAAGAACACTGAACTTCCCGAATAAACCCATGAAGAGTAAATGTTCAAAAGTTAGAGAAAAAAAGAATTTCATAGAATGGTTTCCATGCAGATGAGTTTCAGATTTGACTTCAAAACAGGAAGTGAGTGAATGTTTCTGATGAAGGGGTCCATGAGGAGGTTCTGCTGAGGAGGACAGAGGCCTTCAGGATGGGGGGTTGTGGTGGTGAGGAGGAGGAGTCTGTGAGGAAGGAGGCAGCGGTCTGGAGCTCATGGAGGGGGGGTGTACAAGTGTAATACACGAGTGTGTGCAGATACACGGGTGTGTGCGCAGATACAC
>BSAI01000210.1:344016-362435 GCA_036245035.1 Adrianichthys oophorus
TGCGCAGATACACAGGGGTGTATGCGCAGATACACGGGTGTGTGCAGACCAAGTGAAGATCTTGATATGGAACCAGAATAAGTGAGTTTTCCAGATGTTTTTCAAATCATTTCTGTATTTATTTACTGTAAAGTTCTACATCAAGTGGTTCAAAAATTCCCACAAAGTTTAGAAAGTTTGTTTCTTGACTTTACAACTCTAAATCTTCTTCAGAGTTTGTATTTATACAAAGGAACATAAAGTCAGTCATAAAATATAAACGAGCGGGTTGCCAAACTAAACTGAACAGACTAAACTAAACTGGCATCCCTGCCCCCTCCTATGTGAGGAAAATGTCATTAAAACCCCATCTTGGGGAAAAAACTAAGAAAATTCAGGGATGTCCATTAACAGCTAACATTAACAGCACAACAACAATAGTGAGCAATATCAGAGGTACTCATTTGTGCAGTTCCGAGCCAGAGATCAGCTCAGACGAGAAAAATAAAAATGTACATGAAGGGGTGAGGAGGAGTGGAGCAGTGAGACTTTGGCTCCGCCCATTGCAGTTCCTACGTTACAAACCTGAGCTTCTGCAAACAGCAGGTTTTTCTCTTCCCCTCAGAGTTGAATACAGAAATAGTCAGAAATGCAGTTTTAATTTAAAATTCTTATATAGATGTTCGCCATCATGAGAAAATGCTACAAGAACATGTCAAAAACAGCAAAACCACCATTTTCATCGGAGTGGGACTTTCACCTCAGTCCTACTGTTAAACCCTAACCTAACCCTAACCAGTGTAGTGACTGTTAGCCTGGTTAGCCGTTTGGTGCTCACATTGGATCATAATTTTCCAGTGAAAAAAAAACCTTCAGACAAAGTTTTTTGTCTTTAGTTTGGAAGGAAAACTTGTTCTAGTTTGTTCCTTTAGCTCCTTTGCTGAGAATCTGTGAAGAACCCGCAGACGTTCTGAACTCCTCTTTGCTTTGGCTCTGCCCCTCGCTGCTGGGTTGGCTCCTAGCTGCTCACCCACCCCAAGTATGTGTCGTCTGAGCGCGTGGCGGTGTTCCTCAGCATGGACGATGAAGTGTGCACCAGAGACATCATCACAGACCTTCTGGGGCAGGGCAAGAGCTGCTTCATCCCGCGGTATGACAGCGGCAGCTCCCACATGGACATGCTGAAGCTGCACAGCCTGGAGGACATGGACGCCCTGCCTCTGACGGCCTGGAACATCCCACAGCCTCCGGACGACGACCACAGCCGGGAGGAGGCCCTGAGCTCAGGTCAGACAGTCTGGAGCCGCTCCTGGTTCCCAACGCTTTTCTAAAGCTCTGTTCTTCTGCAGGAGGTCTGGACCTGATGCTGATGCCGGGCCTGGGCTTCGACCGAGCCGGCAGACGTCTGGGGCGGGGTAAGGGCTTCTATGACACGTACCTGCACCGCTGCAGCAGACACCCCCGCGGGAAGCCCTACACGCTGGCGCTGGCCTTTAAGGAGCAGCTGTGTGAGGAGATCCCTGTGGACGCCAACGACGTCCTCATCGATGAAGTCCTGAGTGAGGAGGTCCAGTAGAACCTGAGAGCTGCTGGTGTTTGGATGTCCAAGTTCACGAGCTCCTTCATTAAAGTTCTAAAACAGGAGAACGTTGTCTCTGTGTAAAGCTGAGGTTTCACCGGGGGGGGGGGGGGGTGTTCTTTGTTGGTTCTTTAATTATTCTCACATTGGGTTTGGCAATACGGCGTGACAAAATCTCAGTTTTTTTCATTTCAAATTTGAGCATTCAACCACACGCAGCTACATGAGTTTGAAGGCGGTAGCTACCAAAGCTGCTCTGCAGAGAAAGTGGAGTGTTTCTCCTTATGAGATGCTTATGCAGCAGTAGCTACATTGCCTCCAACCCCCACCACCCCACCACCACCACACACAGACACTTGTTAAAGGTCATGACCTTTTCATACAATTAGGTGCTTGTCAACATCCATCAATCGATGAAGATACAGACTCCTCATTTTTCATAAGCCCCCTTCGTATCCCTGAGAGATGCTGAGGTCCAGATGTTCCAGTTCTGCAGCTTATTCAAGAGAACAGCATCAGAACTAGAAATCCAGCTGTGAAGCACAGATGAGGGGAGGATGGTCTGGTCTTTCAGACTGATCCATGTTCTTCAGTGGAACTACTATCCCACAATAATGCCGGAGATAGGGCTGGGAGATAAATCCATTTGAATTATTAATTTGAATGTGTTATTTTAGACGGTTCTGAATTTTAATTCCCCAGCTTTCTTGGGCTTCCGTTTGGAGTGAAGTCATCCCGACCGTACAGCAGTAGTTTCTACACGCCTAGAAATACAGATACACACAAACATAGTCTTTCTCCATCGTTTTCAGAACTTCAAAAGGAAAAAAAACTAAAATAATCAGAAAAACGCATTCTAGTTTTAAATGATGATTATTGGGGTGGGGGGGGTAAAATGTTAAAATAATTAATCCAGTTATGTGTCAACAGTCCAAAGGTTTTTATTATCAGTTATCTCATGATATCAGAACATGCCTCAGAGCTACAGGTATCTACAGTTGAAGGTTCTTCTCACACCAGGAGCCACAACAGGGGGAGGAAGAGGAGCAGATACATTCAGAAAGTCATGATTAGGATTATTAATACATTCGGATGAAGAGCAGAACCTCCCCTCTGAGGAACACGTTCACTCAGATGATTCAGAAAACAGACTGAACCAAAAGATATGGAGAACATCTACTCTAAAGATCCTCCATCAGACCTTCAGGAACCGCTACATGGACATATGGGTGCAGTCGCTGACTTCATACAACAGCTACTATAAGGTTTACACCAACATGGAATCAGAGAAAAGTTTTCAACCAGAGCTGGAACACCTGCTTCCCTCAGGATCTCATGGTGCAGATGGGAACAACAATGACCAGGATGACGGTGCAGGCCGCCGCTGTTATCAGCGCTCCTATCTTACACGCCTTGGACCTGCGTAACTCCGCCTCCTTCTTCTTCAGCAGCGAGTCAAAGCCAGGCGTGTAGACATCCTCCATCCAAAACTCCAGGTTACCGGGATTTAAAGACTCCTGGACCTGAAGGAACCAGAAGAAAACATAGGTCAGAGGAACTCTGACCAGACTAGAACTGGTTCTGCGTCAGAGTTTGGTTCCATTTAGTTTTAGTTCAATTCGTCACTAATGCTGGTGAACTCTTCCTCTGACAGCGGTTGAACTTATCCTGGTACCAGCCTGTTCCATCAAAGATGGGTCAGTTCAAGAGGCGACATCGATTGGCTGGATTGGTGTTCTGTCATTCTGGACAAAGTGGAGTTTTTCACAGAAACCTGCTCAGTTTGATACCAGCTGATGTCTTTGAAAACACGGGTTCCTTTACAAAACCGGACTGTGGTGACTCCTGACAGGATGTGCCAAAAGGTGACCGACCTTCAAAACCTTCTTCCTTGAAGGGTTTCCCCGCTCCTCTGACCCTCTCCTGCATCCGCTCACACAAGTGGCTTCAGCCACGTTGATTAACGTGAAACCTTTCAAAGAAGAAGATTGGAAGTCTAGTCGCCGTGACTCAACTTAAAACCAGTGTCACCTGGATGAAGAACCTTCACTAACAAATACCGGAAGTTTCATCTCAGACAGCGTTAGCTTCATTCCTGATTGGTTGGTTTTTTTTATAGATGTGTTGACTACCTGCAGGTCAACTTTGGTCAGCGGGTTTCCCTTTTCCCCTAGGTTTCGTCTGTTCTCTTCCATGGTCCAGGACGGTTGACTCCGCCTCCCTTCTGCCAGGCCAGCGAGCCTCAGGTCCGTGTACATGAGGTTGCCTTTGGCATGGGCCTTCGCTGAGGAGAAGGAGAGCGGATGTGGTGGAAAGACCTGCTCATCAAGGTGAGATTTTTTGGATGTTTTTGGGGGCCGCTGTGATGGGGGGAAATCAAAGCGATGGTCCCGCTCCACCTGGAAAGGCAAAGAAAAAAGGGGGGGGGGGTGAAAACCGAGGAAAAACTGACACAAACTCTTCCTTTGAACTCCTCCAGACCAGGACTTCCAGCAGTTTCTGAGCCTGCTACCCCGATACATGTCAGTTAGAGCCTGGAACATCAGGCAGAAGATTCATCATCATCTGAAGACCCAAAAGTTTCAGACTTTTTCCTTTGTAGTTTCATCAGAAAGGTAAAAGTCTGTTAAAGTTTGGAATTCTTTTAGCCTGTGGGGCGTTCCAATAATCCCTTCATTTCTCAAAAATGGAAAGAACACTGGAACCCAAAAGAACCCCTGGTGACATCAGCATGACAGAAACAATCGGAAACTTGTTCTGTGGTCCTGCTGGTCTGCAGGACGTCCCGCCTCTCTGGGTTTGGATTCTTCTGGGTTGAGTCTGAGTTCTGGTTCTGTTTACTATGAGGCACTAAATGGAAAGAATGACCAAAACGACACGACAGTTTTAGGATATTTAGACATTTCTTCTCTTATGAGCTGCTCTGACCTCACATTATCTCTGTAGGTTTTAGAAATAAAAGATTTCTAGACATCAAAACAACATATACATTTGGGCTTAACATTTACTGTTTACATATAACTTTACATCTATTTTTCCTTGATCTATATTTAAAATCTAAAAGTACATCATTTCAAGTCACAGACAAGTTTCTTCTTTCAGATAAATTTGGTTGAATGTAACTGCGGCACATGTGGACAGAAATGTCTGAATGTGGTCTCATTGCCATGTCTATCAGGTGAGTTTGTACATCTGGCGCCCCCTAGTTCACTGATCTGGAAGCGGTTTTCTGTGGAACACGGCGCTCTGTCGGAACGTTTTAGTAAAACTTTGGTAATGAACGAAGCCGCATTGCCTAATGGACTGTTGGAGCATTCTGGGTACTGTAATCAGGAGCCTGGCGGACTGAGAAAGTTCTGACTGTTTGGCTTCATGTGCCTCCCACTCTGGCACCTGAAGAACCCGCTATAGAATCTCCAAACATCTGGATTCAACGTAGGAATTTCCAGAAGTTCATCCTTTTCACTGAACCGGCTTTGATGAAAAAGAAAGGAGATCCACACAGGAACCTTCTGCACAAAGCAGACCTACTTTTAGAACTCGGAACATGAGAGCAGCTGGTGTCTGCAGCAGTAACCTGCTCTGCTGGAGGACGCCCGCTGTGCCAAAGCTGCACATCACATGAATTATTCATGACGGCCTAGTAAAAAGTGGCCTCCAGATTCATGGATTCACATCTCTGAGGTTTATGTCCGGATCCCTCTAAAGCTCTGACAGCTGAAAAACAAAAATCTGATGTTCAATCAGACCAGAACTCCTCACAAGTTCTGACGATTTGAAAGTTGATTCAAACTAAGCCTAAATGATTTATGAGGTTTGATTCCCAGCAGAAACAATGAAAAGAACAAATCCTTGAATCTGCCTCTGACCTCATCCCGGCGGGATGTTGCAAATTTATGGGAACATCTGAGCAAAGGTGAGGTGTACCTGGACAGACCAGGACCCAGACGGACTCCTGCCATCAGTGCAGATCCACAAACATCTGCCAACCAGACTGATGAGAGCTGATGGAGACGCTGGACACCAACCTCTGCACCTTCAGTTAGAAGCTGCACAGGAGAACTCCTACTCCTAACTTTGGAGGTGAAGCATAAAAACTGCAGAACCAAAGACTGATGATGGAGCAGAACGACGAAAATGAAAGGTTTCAAACTTATGAAAAAGCTGAAGGTGGGCTTTGGTGGAAGACAAACAGTTCAGGAAAAGCAGGAGTGATGGAAACTAAAGACAGGATGAAGAGCGTGGAGCACATGCTCAGGTTCCTTCTTCCAGAACTTCTCCAGGAGCCACCATGTTCATCATGGAGAGCGTTCTGTCAGCGGCGGCGGCGGCCGTACCTCTGCCAGTGTGCGGTGCCTCTCCTTGCTGTCCGGCTCTCTGCTGCCGTCCTTGAACTCTCCAGGGTGGAGGGAGTGCGATGGAGTCCTCCAGTTAAACGGAGAACCGCTGATGCTGGCAACTTTGGACTCAGTGGCGCTGCTCTCCTCATTGAGGGGGGGGGGATGGCCTTCTGCTGAACATGCTTCTCTTCAGCGCCTTCATCCTCAAGCTGCCACTGGTACCGTCCTCTGAGCGCCCCCACTCGCCTGAGCGGCCGCATTCCACCTTCACATTGTGACCAATGGTGTGAAAGACGTGGGCGGATGGACCTGAGGTGGGATGTGGGAAAGGCCCAGGTTTTTCGGGGGTCCTGTTGGCCCCCGACACCGAGCTCTTCTCCGCTTGTCTGTCGCTGGTCTCGGGCTCCTGAATCTTCTCATCCAGCTTGTTGAGCTTGGACAGAACCTGCGATATCTCACCTCGAACCCCTGACAGGGACTCCAGCTTCTTCTCGATCTCCCCGATCCTCACCACCAGCTTGCAGACGCTCAGCTTGAGCTCATCATCTGTGTTCTCCAGGGAGTGGAAGAGCCGGTCCACCTTGGACTTGGCTAGTTTGATTGTGTTGCGCTCTGGCGAGCTGTCGCCATCCGACTTCAGGGTCACCTGAGAGAGTGATCCGTTGCTGTTGTGGCGCGATGACTGGACGATGCCCAGAGAGTCACAGACGCTCATGTCGTCCAGAAAGCGAAAAATGTCACTGATGTCATCACTGATGAGCTCCGAGTCCTCCTGGGAGTGTTTGGGGTTTGGTCGTTCCCGGCCCTGCAAGTCCCTTAACTTCCTCTGCTCGGTTTGAGTCCCCACGCTGAAGGAGCTGTCTCCACCCTGAAAGGATGCCCCGCCCATGCTTTTGTCCCTGAAGGCTTTGGCTGCTCCTTGAGCCATCACCGCCACATCTTTTGTCTGCACTCCGTTCCCCAATTTTGCAGAGTTGGGGGAGTTCACCGCCGGTTCTGGTTGGCAGTGGAAGTGCTTGTCACTACTGATGGTGCTGATATTGCATCTGTGGGTTCCTCTAAGGGGTTTGTTGTTCAGGTAAGGCCTCTTAAAGTCAGGTGGGCCTTCTTCTGTGTTGAGGCTGAGGCTCTTCACAGGCCACGCCCACTGACTCCCTGACTTGGTGCTGTGCTTCAAGCCGATGGGCCTCTGGGACACTGGAGTTGGACCGAAGTAGGTCGATGTTTGTAAATCATCCAGACTCTCGTGCTTCACCCTCAGCCTGTCCTGAAGAGGGGAGCCAAGTCCTGGTTCAAAGTAGGGGTTGCTGTACGGCAGTTCAAAGCTGTGGTTGAAGAAGGTGGGGGGCTTCTGAAGGTCCCTCCGGTGGTAGGCCTCAGCAGCTTTGCTGGCCTGCTTGCATTCAGCTGTGATCACCTGCAGCGTCCAGACAAAGAGGGAGTCACTGTTTAGCAAGAAGCAGGGAAACAACAAGCAGAAGAATTCTCTGAGTGGAGCTCCAGCAAGACCTCTGGTTCTCAGAACCACAGCAGCAGCTGATGCAGATGGACCTGGACCTCATCTGCTTTCTTACAGCTCTCTGATAGGCTCTATTATCACAGCAGCACAGGTTCTGCTGCTGGAACCGATGAAGCAACCATGAGTCTCCAACCCATGTTCTCCAGCTCTGCTGGTTTCCTGGCATCTCTGGTTTTGTCTGCTGATCTGGATCAGAGAGTTTAAACCCAGAACAGACCTAAACCAGACAGTCAGCAGGAAGAACAAGCGTGGTGGGGGACACCCTTAAGAACCAGGGCTGGACAGCTCTATCCTACAAAGGTAGTTATGGTCAACCTGTAGAAGATCTGAGCTACAGAAGCAGACAACAAGCTGCACAGGAAATACTAAAATAGGAGAAACATTTCAGCATTTAAAGGATAAAGTGAATTATGGTTCTAACATCCTGAGTTTAGAACCGTAAAACAACTCCTGTGAGTTTGGATGAGGTTTGTCAGTAAAGGGCGATCTAGAACTTGCAGTCTGCATTAACGATCCTTCTGTTCTCTGTTCAGAACAAACTGTTTCTGGAGAACAGGTGGAGGCTGCTCTCCAGTAAAAGGAAGCACCTGGAGACCCAGACCACGATCATCTTCTGCTGGCTTCATAGATGTAAAGCCTGTCATTTATGGTCATCAGCTACCAAACTCTGGCTGATAAGAAGAATGAGAAACTTCTTTTGATCGTGACACCATCCTGAGGCTTTACGCATATTTACTTTTGGGTGAAACTGTTGCTATAACCCAAGAGGGGCAGCTGGGGGGTCTCTTTAGCTCTCCACCTGCTATAAGCAAAACCTTTTTGTATTTCTGGGTTAAATGTTGTGATTAATGATCGGAACATTTTTTTGAACCCGAACAATCTTTTCAACCCTTTCATACCTGTGCTTTTACAGGTGACAAGAAGTCACCTTTACGGGATAAAAGGGCCTACATCCTGCTATTCTAAGCCTTTTAGAATAAACTACATCCATATATATATGATAATATATCACCTTTGGGACACTAAAGAATTAATTATTTACAAAATATAAGTTATTTTTGTGAACTATTTTCCTATCCGGAAGACGCCTCGATCTCTGAGGCTCCGCCTTTCACTAATTCTGGGTGCTGCCCATTCCATGACATCATCCCAGAGCCGGCCTCAGCAGCGTGTCTGGGTTTCTCCCACAAAAACAAACATCTAAACTTTCATCTAAACGATCACCGCTAGCTCCGAGGAGAAAGAGTGTGCCTGTGAGTTAGGCTGGGGGCGGGGCTGGCAGTGCAGACTCCTAATGGAAAGGGATGTTCTCACTTTGTGATGTCACAATGTCAGGACCCACTTGTTTTGTGGATTGGGAGGGGCTGGTGCTCAGAGAGCCGGGTTTCAGAGGAATACTCAGAGATGCTAAATGGATCAAAAATTTGAGGGTGTTTTCTGTGAGGAGTTAACATTATAATACGCTCAAAGCTCAGAAAAGTTGATTTTGAATGATATAGGCTCTTTAACATAATTTCAATAATTGTGAAAGTTGTGAAGGGTAAAGGGTTGCAGTAAAGAATCTAGTCTTGGTTTCACTAAAGTAGGTTGGAAATGACCTTAAAGACCCACTCAGATGAAAACAGTGTTTCTAACATGTTCTTGTGGCATTTTTCTGATGATGGAGGACATTTGTAAAGAAATCTAAGATTCCAAATTTCTTTGTTAAAATTGTTTTGAATCAGGAGCAGACAAAAAAAAGCCTGATGCTGGGCAGGTCCACAGTCTTGCTGCTCCACCCCATTCTGATGCATCCACCTGCAGACAAATAGATCCATGAACGTCTTTTCCTGGTCTGAGCTGGAATCTGGATCAGAACTGTACGGCTGGTAAGCTCTGATATTGCTCGCCATTTTTGTTGCACCCCTGATGTTTGGCTGAGGGTTTTAGGGGCTGTAAGCTAGCAGGAGAAAGTGTAAATAGGTGGATGATGGGAAATGGGGGAAAGTTTACTCAGTGCCAGTGGTCCCGCCTACATTTCTAATGCATTTCTGATGAACTCCTGCTGCTCTGCAGAAACTATGTCCTAGAAAGCAACACAGGTTTTTGATATATATTTTATTTATTGTTTATTTATTATAATCATAATTAAAAGACCACTGGGAGCGCCTTTACAATCGATCAGAAGAGAATAAGAGTTGGACTTTAAGACAGTTTCGGTTTCCCACCTTTTGCTGTTATTCCTGATTAGAGTGAAGCTCTGAGTATAACTGCAGTCCTGCTAGTTTTGTTTGTGTGTGTGTGTGTGGGGGGGGGGGTCTTCTCTGGATGTGTAACAACAAAATGAAGGTTTCTGAAAGGCAGATGAAGGCCCCTCCCCTCATCAGGAACACGGGAGGGGGGGTCCGTGGTGACGTCCTCTGTGTGCACAGATCACTTTGCATCAAATCACATTTCTGTTGCTACTCTTGTGTGGGGGAGAACTCTGTGTGTTTTATGTTTTTAAATGAGAATACTGTTGAAACTATTTCCAATGTTCTGGTTCTTAAGTTTGAGAAATGTTTTTTGTTCTGTAAAGGACTTGGTGTTCCATGTTTTCTGAATGAAGTTTTTGGACTTGAACTGCACTTTGACAAGACCATAGTTTGATGTTCAGGAAGAACTTCATGAGCTGAAACCTCTCAGACCTGGAAAGCAGAGTCTGAGCTTTAGATCCAGACCTTCTGCAAGGAAATCCAGAACAAAAACCTTCTGAAACTGACCAAAGGATCTAGAGTTTTCTGGAAGGTCTATGGAGGATCTGCTTAGTCCTAAAGAACTGATACAGACTGATGGACTTCTGAGAAGAAAACTAACTGCGGACTCGTTTCTAAATAGTTCAAATGTTTTGCAAGTTAAAGTTCTGGATCAGATGAACCACAGATCTACTCAGAAACCCAAAGCTCTTTGCAAAGACTCAGAGCTGAGGTCTACTGGTGAGACCTGGACCTGCTCAGCTCACAAACCTGGGGGGAGAAGGTCAAGAGGCTGTGGAAGTCCTCCTTGAAGATGTTCCTCCTCTGACTGCAGGAGTGGCTGAAGCCGTCGGGGGCTTGCAAGGACTCCGGCTCGGTGGTGGACCCACTGTCCATGTTCATGGAGAAGTAAGAGCTCTGCGGGGACGGGGGGCCACTCTGGGGCAGAACTTTGTCCTGGGGCCCGGGCTTCACACCAGGACGCAGCAGGAAGTTTGGGTCCGAGGACCGCAGAAACTGGCAGCTGTTGGACTGGGCCGGCTGCTGAGCAGCAGAGGAGCCCTGGGCCTCCAGGGGCTGCTGGAGTTTGTGGTGAGGATGCTCTAGGTGGTGGAAGAGGCCGGTTCTCCTCTGGTCGTCCTGGTAACTGAAGGCTGCGCCCGCCTGGAGCGGCTCCTGGCTCTGGGGGTCCTGGATGGCTGCAGAGGGCATCTCCTTGGCGTCTCGGTCCATCTGGATGAGGTTGAAGATGCTCACGATGTCTGCGGCCACCGTCAGCTTCCGGGCCTGCGGTTCCGGCGGGCTGCGGCGTATCTGGTCCTGGAAGAGGGCGGCGGGAAAGGAGGGCTCCAGGCAGGCCATGGAGAACAGCAGGCTCCGGAGCTTGGCCAGGTGCACGAGGTCGAAGCGCGCGCACAGGGAGCCGCACAGGTCCTGGTGGGTCCTGCTGGAGCTTTGGGAGCCCAGCTCGTCCAGGATCCGGCTCAGGAACAGGGAGTACTCCGGGACGGGGTCCATGACTGCCGGCGGGAGAGGCGACGAAGACGGTCCCGCCTTTGGAGGCGCGCTCACCTGCTGGGGGGGGTCCCAGCGTGGACGCACGTCGACATTCATCTGAACTGCGCGTGCACGGCGCATCCTCAGTCTGACAGAGAGCTGCTTTGATGTGGGTTCGGGTTCAAGCGAGCCCAAAGCCGCCGCGCGCTGGTGGTCCGGACGTGTCCGCCCCCGCCCCCCACCACCACCACTGTCCGATAATGGAACGCGCGCTCAGCTCGCAGACCAGCTGCAGAAGCAGGGTCCTACATTCACCACTGACCACCGCCGTCACTGAGCATGCGCAAAAGATAGCCCGTTTCACCCCAAACTCCTGATTTCAGGCCGAGCGCTTCACGTGCACACGCACATGCTGACAGACCTGAGTCTGAACAGCCCGAAGCCACAACAGCTGCTTCCGAGAGACTGGAGCTTTTATTGTGAAGGAATAACGTGGCACTTCCGCCTGCAGCCACCACGCGGAGAAAGATGGCGGTTCGTTGCTTCCAAGACTGTTTTTTTATTTGCAAATGTGTGACCAGACAGGCAGCAGTGACTGTAAAAAGTACGTATACATCACCGAGGAAAAAGAAATAGAAATAAAGTGACAAAATCACGACAAGAAAGAAAACAAAAACACGCACACGCACGTCTTCCTAGAAAGAGGTCCATTGCAGCCTTGGTATGCATATATTTTAAAGCAGTGAGATCCTTTTATGATAAATATTTGTTAAAAATGATGAAGTTACGCCGTACTTTTTTACATTTTAAGAAGGAATATAAACAAAATGTTTAAAGTCCACGTGAGTCCTTCCGGTTGGTCCCAAAGATGGTGGTGTCCAAAGTTTGGTCCATCAGCAGCTGTTACTGAGGAGAGTCCGGCCCAAAGCTCTTTCCAGAAAGTCTTGGAGTTCAACCATGAAAGAAACGATGTTCGTGCTTTCCGTCTCAGAGTCACAGAAAGTACAGCTGTCCTTTTCTACATTGAGTCTCATTGTAAGCAGTTCACTGGACGGGTTTGTCTTGTTCATATTTTATAATGAATTTCTTTTGGGGTAACTGGGAATTTGATATAAATCATAATTTTTCCTTCAGAAAACTTTTGAAGGATAAAATTCCTGTTCTATTGCTGTGGATAGAGATGATTGTTCAGATGTTTCCGTTGTATCTTGCTTGATATTTCTTTTTCTGTAAAGTTTTGATCAGTACATAGAGAGTAGGTTAGTTAGGACGATGTGAGCTTTAATGTTGAGGGAATTGCTTTGATTATTTTGTTAAATTCAACTATTTAGCACATTATATTATAGGTAAAGCAGTTTATAAATGAGTACCCTGATTGTCCATAAGGTGGAGCAAAGACCAAATACTTCCCATTATAAGGACCATATGAGGAGTGAGTTATGGTTGGACATGAGTTCCCCGCTCAGCAGAACTTGCTTGTGAAAGGAGGATAATTTAACAGCAGGTTTTCTACATGGTAACCACATTTAAGGACAAATTCAATTCCTCCCATGTTTTCAAATAAATGTTTGGAGACAAAAAAACAAATACGGTTGTTACTTACTAGAAAGTATTTGAACCATTTTACCTTGAGTACATCATTGAGAACTTTAAAGTCAATTGCTTGCACGTCGCCTTCTTTGTAATCTTTTATGATAACTCATTTTTCCAAATAAGGTTAAAGTTTAGATGATTGATTGTCTTAAAAGCTCTATCTGGTATAGCCATGGAGTGGACTGTAAAAAAACACATCTTGATAGTGATTACATTTTTGTTCAGTTCATTGAAGGTTTTCTTGAGTCATAATTCATAGTAATATTGTCAGGAGTCAACCAGCTACCTCTCCCTCCAGCCACCAGAGGGAGTCTTCTCCTGAATATTGACTGCCTTCCACCTTCCTCACTTCTTTTCCCAGCATGCACTGCCTCCGGTCCACTGTCAACCCAGCTATTCATCATTTAGTCATCACTCACTTAAGCCATGCTCAGTCAGTCAGTGCATAGTCTTGTTTCACTCCCAGTGTTACTAAGTATTTCTTACCTCTTTTGCCTTTGTGTTTGACCTTTGCCTGTTTACTCGCTCTCCGTCCTTCCCCTGTGTTTTGAACCTTGCCTGGATTTTGGATTACTGCCATGTCTTGTTCCTGCTCCAAAGCATTAAACCAGTTGCATTTGGATCCACACGTTTCAGAGCCTTTGTTACAAATATGCAATTCTCAACTAACAATTCAATTTGCAATATGATCATGCAATTTGCACTCCACTGGGTGGGTGGAGTGCTCCTGCCCCAGGTGGAGGAGTTTCAGTATCTTGGGGTCTTGTTCACGAGTGAGGGAAGATCAGAGCGTGAGATCGACAGGCAGATTGGTGCGGCGTCCACTGTTATGTGGTCGCTGTCCGATCTGTTGTGGTGAAGAGGGAGCTTAGCCAGAAAGCAAAGTTCTCAATTTACCGGTTGGTCTCTGTTCCAATACTCACCTATGGTCATGAGCTCTGGGTCATGACCCCAAGAAAGAGGTCCAGATACAAGCGGCTGAAATTAGATTCCTCCATACGGTGGCTGGGCGCTCCCTTGGATAGGAGGAGACACCCGGTCATTTGCCTTGACCTTTCCTCTGGGTCCATGTGGACGAAAAAAAAAAGTGAAAATAGTCATTTTCATTTGGGCTAATGCTAACTAGCATGAGAGACATATCTAATGACCGCCGTCTTTATCTTTACGACCTGTTAGTTGTGTTTTCATTCCTCCACAGCAGAGCGTTTCTACATTTCTGTCCATGTCATTTTCAGTGTCAGGTAAAACAGTCTGACAGGCGAGGTGATGGTTCGAGCACGCTGCTGCCGCTCTGTGAAGAAGGCAGAGGCTCCTCGTCAGCTGGGAGTAGAACCAGCAGTCTGGAAGTCACTTCAGAGTTCGGTTAAATGTTCAAAGTTCTGTTGAGCGGGTTTTTAAATGTTCCAGGAGTAGTACACAGAGATTTGCTAAGTCATTGCATTCAGTTATCCACAACTGGAAATAAAAGAGCGGTCTCATTTTAAACTGGAAATACGTCACACATCTCTGTGGACAGAGCCCATTACACATCTACAGAGAGATCTGAAGATGGACGTACACCCACACTGCCCATCCAACCTGATGGAGCTTGAGCGCTTCTGCAAAGAGGAATAGGTCAAACTGTCCAAAGAAAGGTGTTCCAAGCTTGAGGCGTCATATTCCAAACCACCTGAGTCTGTAAATGCTGCCAAAGGTTCAACAACTAAGAATTGAACAAAGGCTGTGAATACTTCTGTACATGTCATTTTACAGGTTTTTTATTTTTAATACATTTACAACAATTTTAAAAAAAATTTTCAACATTGTCATTATGGGGAGTTTTTTTTAAATAAAATCAGAAATGAGTTCAGTCAGTGAAAGCCCAACGTATTTCTGTGTAATATAGTGTCATCATTCGGCTGCTAGATTTTTTTTTAATCAACCGGCCAACCTTACCAGTGACTCAAAAATTAAATTTCAGCCCCTGTGTGGAGATATTTGAGTCATTTAAAAATTCAGTTCTTTTGAAAGAACTCAGGCTGCGAGCCAACATGGTGGCTCCACGTGGACGATCCGGTTCTGCTGCAGGTTTCTCCATATCTTCCACGGAGAACACGTGTCCAAACAGATGAAGGACAGATCTGTTGAAGTGAGACAGGATTAACATTTTTACCATAAATGTAAATGAAACCTTTTTCTAAATGAGTCCTTTAATGACTGAAGTTTGTCATTTCTTATGTCAAACAGAACAGAACACAGGTTGATCTTATTGGACTGGATATGGTTCTGTATCCACAACTTTATGGATTCAGAGCCAACAGGAATTTTCTCATAGTCCAGGCTTTGGTTTGGACCCCCAGATCGAAGATCTTCCCAGGTCAGCACAACCTTCAGCTGGTCTGTAGAGCGAGGGCTCAGGACCTGGACTTGAGCTAATCCACATCCGGCTCTCCGTTTACCTCCAAACTCTGAGTGTTTGCTCAGGAATTTGGACCTGAAGGTCACAGCTGAGACCAAGAAGACGCAGAGAGTTATGCAATCACAGAGGCACAGGTCCTTCAGGGTGGGTGGGGTCACCCAGCATCGAGCAGTACAAAGAACCGGGTGGAGAAAGGAGATCTCCATGACAAACAAGGATGTTGACTCAGTTTAACTTGATCTGCTGAAGCACTTTTGACACAGAACCGATGGAGTTTGAAGATCTTACCTGACCAAGCCCATTTAGGTTCTGATGTTTGGCTGGTTTGCACGCCAACATCCATCTTCTAAACTTCTGGTCCAAAAGACAAAAACTGTGCGACTTTATTGGGTTTAGAACCTGTAGAAGGTTTGTGAAGAAAGACGAGACTTCAGGTCTGCAGAGGTTCTCATTCATCATTTTCACAGAACTTTGGTTCTACAGACAAACTGGACACAGAGTCTGGCCGCTTCCATCAGCCTCTCATTTCTGATCCTTTCCCTCTCTGCTCACGTGTGCTGAAGTACCTTTAGGCAAACACTGAACCCCACATTGGTCCCAGTGGTCCATGGCTGTGAGAACATGTGCACAGGACTGTGAAGAACTTTGGAGAAGCTGGAAAAGCGCTGTGTGAGAACCAAACCAGAACTTCTACCATCATCGTGTCATTCCCCCTGACTGCAGAACATAAACTGAACACAAAGGAACCAGATTCAGTCCAGCTGCTCCGGTTGGTGGATTTACGGTTCCTAACCGCTGGATGGAAACTTCAGGGACCGATCACCTGAAGCACAAAAACCCAAAACCAGATTACAACAAAAACAGGAACAAAGAAGAAACTGCTCTGGGGACCTGAACGTTTCTGTTTAAATGGTTCACTGTCAACGTTCTCATGGCAGTAGATCTTCGTCCTCATCGTTTCGGTTCATCATTGTCTTCTCCAGTCCCTGGAAGTCTGAAGGCGTTCCTGCGGGTCAGAACCCGAGGTTCTGACATTCATAAGGTTGTTACATCTTCTGAAGTGAACCCAGGGCGGACATCCTGGAAGAAGCTGAGTCATCGAGCTGTACCTCTTGGGGAGGTCTTCCATGTGAACAGCGGCCCTCCTTAGAGAAACACCTGAGGCTTACCTGAGAACAATGCGCGCTCTGAAGCAGCAACAGGACAAACATGCCGTTTTATCATGGAGTGTGTGCGTGTGAGAGAGAGACTGCTAGAGGTCTGGTGTGAGGGCCAGCGAGGATTCGTCATCTTGCTGGTTTTCCAAACATTCATGTTCTACCGGGATCCGGTTGGGATCAGCAGATCGAGAATCTAGCCTGTGAGACC
The DNA here is from genome assembly GCA_036245035.1 of Adrianichthys oophorus. NCBI lineage: Eukaryota > Metazoa > Chordata > Actinopteri > Beloniformes > Adrianichthyidae > Adrianichthys > Adrianichthys oophorus. The sequence continues at coordinate 360,503 of BSAI01000210.1, forward strand.
CACTAAAGTCACCAGTTGGAACTGAGGCATTCAAGTGTCGGTGAAGTGAAGCTATCCTATGTTTCATAGATACAAAAATGAGACTGAAGCTCAGTTTTCTGGAATAAATTCTAATACATAAAGATTTTGTTTTAAATAAAGTGGAGAATTTCAATGTAAAAATAATGAATACTGAAATATTGAAATTTTGTAAAAATCAGGTGATCATTGATGTGACGTCATGTGACGTCTGCTGGCATGATGGAGGAGTCGTACCGAAACACGTCTGTAAAATTTTCATGTAAAGTTTGGGGGTTTTTACACTAAAGAGGACAAAGGTCAGTTTGTAAAACATGGAAACTCTGCTGTCAGTTCAGATGAAAGGACTGTGAGGGTTTTCTACTTGTTCTGTTTCTACGGAGGTGTTGCTGTGTCTTCATTGACCGTTCATGGATCTACTGGAACTGTAGTCAGTCAGTGAAGATGGAAAAACTGTGGAGAGCATGTTCAGGATTTGTTGTTAAATGACCCAAACAACAGTAATGTTTATGCTCTGTTTCCTGCTGAAGTTAACCAGGAAGATGACAGACTTCTGACATTGTTTAACGTCATAAATATCATTTCTTTCTTTCTATCTAAATATTTGTTTCTTATCTCCTGTTCTTAAATAAAGGTAGAAATGATGCCGATTAAATGCAGACTATTCTGATTTTCGTTTGTCCAGTATAAAGACAAACATAGAACTCATTCAGACATGTTTATGCTAAATAGTCTGAATGGTGGTTTGATCTGGTTGATCTTGGAATCAGATCCATGGCCCAACAGGATCATAGATACACTCTGTTTTTAAAGCACTCTCTCACTTGCCTTTGCACGTGTGACCTTCAGGAACATCCCGTAATAATCCACAGTAACTCCTGTGGGGGTCTCTGGACTGTTTTAGAGTGTTCATGAGCTCAGACTGTTGTTGGACAGAAAGTCCAGTTCTCAGTCTTCTCTCTGGTTCATCTGAAGCTCTTCTGTCGGGTTCGGGTCAGAACTCTGCGCAGGTGAGTCTGGTTCGTCTGCACTGAACTGGTTCATCCACGCCTTTGTGGAGCTTCCCATTGCTTTGGTGTGCTGCCATGTTGGAACAGGAAAGACCGCCCCACCATGATCCTTCCTCCACCAAACTTCAGTGCAGCCAGGAACCCAGACTCCAGCCATCAGATGCAGGGGAGTGGTTGTGAAGTTTGGAGGGCTGCAGTGACTCTGCAGAAAGTCTGAGACCTTTTAGCCCCCTCCCAGCTCTGCACATACGAGCTGCTGTCCTTCCCAACCTCACGCCTGCGTCTCACCCACCTGCCCCTTACTCGCCCTTACGTGTTGTACAAATGTTCTCTATGACCTGTCACCCGCAGCATGCCCATAGGAAAACGTCTCTCACCTTGATATTTCCTGTGGCTCACCTGTGTGGTGTTCCACATGTCAAAGTAAACAATGACTTTTTATTCTGTCTGACAGAAGAAAGAACTCTTCGTTTGTTTTAAAGACAAACTGAAGTGGGTTTTCCTCTGCGTCTGCCCCCAGAACTAAAACAAGGAAGGGATTCCACCAGACAGCAAAAGGCTCCACCCCCTCATTCTAGTTTAGGAAACTTCAGGAACACATCAGGTCAGATGAGAATCAGGATCAGGATGCCGGTCTCAGGTCTGATGCTGGTCTCGGTGCTTCAGTCTTTGGCCGGGCTCCGGTCGGTGTCTAAATGTCAGACAGCTGCAGATGAGCTGAAAAGCTGATGCATAAATAATAAACATCACATGAACCAACATTTTCATTTTCTCAGATCATTCAGATTCAGATTCAGGTTCAGATTCAGATTCAGATTCTGGTTCAGATTCAGATTGAGCAGCAGGTTCAGATTCAGGTTCTGCAGCAGGTTCAGATTCAGGTTCAGATTCAGATTGAGCAGCAG
>BSAI01000210.1:362445-388195 GCA_036245035.1 Adrianichthys oophorus
AGATTCAGATTTAGATTCTGCAGCAGGTTCAGATTCAGATTCAGATTGAGCAGCAGTGATTCATGATAACATAGTTGAGATTTGTTTTCATCACTTTCTTCAGCTCTTTTTCAGCTTTTTGTGGTTTGGTTGAGGTTTCTTGAGCAAAAAGGTTTGAAACATTTTCAGGAAAGTTTCCATTTCCTTGGACTGGTTTCTACACAGATGTAACCAAATTTAAACCTGTGGTTTATGTTTGGGTTACTTGGATGAAACACTAATGAGACTAATGGGGAGTTGTAGGCACCACTGCTTTGTGACAATCTCCTTCAGATGTTTCTCCATCAGTGGGAAGATGAAAGTGCTCCAGGCAGGTCAGCTCCGTGTTTGCAGAGTAAACACGCGGTTATCCGGCATGACTCCACCTGGACTGGAAACGTATAAAAGGACTCGACGTCCGGCTGGGTCTTCACAAAGGGAGTCTTCCATTGGGCCAACATGGCTGCTGCAGGACCCCGGTTGCTGCTGTGGCTCTTCTTACTGAAGCTGCAGGAGGGCTCCTTCTCCCAGAACGGTAAAGACTCAGCTGAGAACACCTTTCAGCTGCAGCCGCAATGACATCATGATGACATCATCAGCTCCATCTGCTTCTGGCTAGTGAAACTTTTAGTTCTGTTTCCTCAAACAGCTTCTGGAAAGAAAGAAAGGCAGAAAGAAAAAAAAGGCAGAAAGAAAGAAAGAAAGAAAGAGAAAGAAAGAAAGAAAGAAAGAAAGAAAGAGAAAGAAAGAAAGAAAGAAAGAAAGAAAGAAATAAAGAAAGAAAAACTTTAGAAATTTGTCTCAAATCAGTTTTTCTGTGTTTTTTTAAAGCAGGAAAAATGTTTTTCTAACAAAATGTAAAAACAGAAAAATCAAATTTGACTAAAACAAAAGATGCTGAAATTAATATGAGTGAGAAGGGATCCACTCCCATCAGAGACAAACCACAGATTTATCAAAATCTGAGTTTCATTCAGGCCTGTTTTCCTTTCGTTGCCACAGTAACAAGCGCCCCTCCTCTGCTGACTCCAAACATGAATTCAGGTAAAATTACAAACTCATGAAACCCGTCTGTTCAGTCTTGGATTTTCTGTTCATGTTCTTGGTCTGATCTTCTCTTCTGATAATGAAGCCAACGCCTCCCACATCGGACGAGTCTGCACAACATGGGGGTACTATCACTTCAAGACCTTCGACGGGGAGTTCTTCCAGCTGCCCTCCACCTGTAAACACATTCTGGCATCTCAATGTGGCGGGAGCTATGAGAGCTTCATCATCCAGATGAGGCGCCGTGAGGTGGGCGGGGCCCCAACCATCAGCAACATTGTCATGAAGCTGGAAGGTTCTGTGGTGGAGGTGTCCAACAGCTCTGTGGTCGTGGATGGAGAGACGTGAGTCCAAACCTAAAGAGACTCGCAGTTACTTGATGTGACCTGATGTGACCTCAAGAGACAGCAGTGACCTGATGTGACCTCAAGAGACAGCAGTGACCTGATGTGACCTGATGTGACCTCAAGAGACAGCAGTGACCTTAAGAGACCACAGTGACCTTAAGAGACAGCAGTGACCTGATGTGACCTGATGTGACCTCAAGAGACAGCAGTGACCTGATGTGACCTCAAGAGACAGCAGTGACCTTAAGAGACAGCAGTGACCTGATGTGACCTGATGTGACCTCAAGAGACAGCAGTGACCTGATGTGACATTGAGAGACTTGCAGTGACCTAACTGACACAAGTGACTCGCAGTGTCTTTACAGGGAGCTCAAACGACCTGCAGCTCAGGACTTCTTTTTTTTTTTGCAGGGTGTCTCTGCCTCACATCTCGTTTGGCGTGACCATCAGGAGATCTTCCTCCAGCATCTTCATCGAGGCCAAGCTTGGAATCAGAGCTGTGTGGAACCTGGATGACTCTCTGGATGTAAGAAGGTCTCACGTGTCTCTGTTTCTCCAGAGTATGGAGATACGTGAAACTCCGAGATAGCATGAAGCAATAGTACTGTTGCCATAGTAACCATGCAAAATTATGCGCAGTTCTGGCATAGTATTGAAGATGTTTTGTTTTGTAATCTACATATTCAGACCTCTACAAGTCCAAAGTGATTTTAGTTCAGAACCTCTCACCGTGAGTGTGGTTGCCATGGTGTCAGGATCTACGACCACAGACACAAAACAAAAATCCAATGAGTCACATGACCTTGATCCTTGAAAGGTCTTTGCCTCCACAAAATGCAATCAGTTTGTTTCCACTGGCCCCTGGTTTCCATGACAACACCAACGGTTCTGTCTCTCTGGACTGTCTCGACAGATTGAACTGGACCAGAAATACCAGAACCAGATTTGCGGCCTGTGTGGGAACTTTGATGGGATTCCTAACGACTTCACAAAAGGCGGTGAGTTTGGACGCAGATCTCCGTCTGTGTGGGTGATGTAATCTACATCCTGGTTGATTCAGAAACTTGTAATAAGCTTTAAATCCGACAAAGTTTTCATGAATTCTCCTTTTACGGAACCCAACCTTTGAGTGTTTGTTGTGGCGGAACTTCAGTGGATCCACAGCTGGGATGGGCCTTTCAGCCGAGTCATATTTCAGATGAGTCCTTCTCCCTGTGTTGTTCTGTAGGATCTCCACTCAGTGTGGCGGACTACGCTGAGATCTCCAAGGTGAACGAACCCACAGAGACATGTTTGGAGCCAGATCTCAGCCCGGTCCAAAGCTGTGGAGATGAGGTGATTGCACTGCAGACACACATGACCTGAGACGTGTTCCTGCAGCTGAGTCATTCTTACAGGAGCAGCAAGGCAGACCAAAGACCGCTTCGTAGATCACATGTGGGTTTGAGCACATCTATATCTACAGCAAGAGGACATTTGTCAGAGCGTTTTATACGTCCCAAGGCACTGATGAATGCCTCATCAGCGCTGAGCATCATCAAAAGAAAAGGCCAAAACGTTTCCTCAGACTTGACGTTTCTGAATTCAGCTCCAACGTTCTTCAGAAGGATCCATAGATTCAAGTCCATGACAGAAATACACTCCTCCCACACCCCCACCCCCTTTCACATTTTTGACCAATCACAAGTAGCTGCTCAAGTCCAAGTCCCAGCTGTCCTAACGGGGGATACAGGCTGTCTGCGGGGGACAAATGGTCCGACCTGTACGGGCCACACAGGTGACCCACAGGAAATATCAAACATCCTGAAACTAAAAATGGATGATTGTTCTCATGGTGTTCTTGAAAGGTACTCCATCTGATCCTTGATGGAGCCAAAGCCTTTAATCAATTGTGAATCTTTCTCCTCAGCATCTCTGCGAGCATATCTTCTCCAGTGTTGCGTTCAGCAGCTGCCAGAACCTTCTGGATGTGGACGCATTCGTAAAGGCCTGCGTGTCAGACATGTGCATCTCCAACAACACAGAACCAATCATCTGCAAAACCATCTCCGAATTCTCACGGCAGTGTGTCCATGCAGACGGCAGGCCTCTGCCGTGGAGGAACGAGAGCTTTTGCTGTAAGGAAGCACCCCTACCCCTCCCACGGCCCCGAGCTTCAGCACTGAAACTGTGTTTTTTCCAGATGAAGAGTGTCCCTTCAACATGGAGTTTGTGGAGTGCAGCAGTTTGTGTCCGGACAGCTGTTCCAACCCTCAGGCCAGCCAGACATGCGACGGCCACTGCCACGACGGCTGCAGCTGCCCCGCAGGTACGTCACCCCCCCACACACGAAGTCAGAGCCCCCCACCTGTGTGAAGGTTAAAGCTGATCACTGCGCCTCCCTCAGGAATGGTTTGGGACGACATCCAGGACAACGGCTGCATCCCAGCTGCCGAGTGCCCTTGTGTCCATGACAACAACATATACCAGTCAGGAGAGTCCTACACGCTGGGCTGCAGGTCCTGGTAAGACCGCTGGTACTTTGTGTTAGAAATGGAAACCTGTGACCGTAGGAGAGGGACAGTCTGTGGTGGTGTGAACTCTTGGTTTGAAGTAGGGTCACTTTTGGTGGGACACACGTTCTGGCAAACGTTTTGAACAGAATTTTCCTTCCAGATGTGTTTGAACTTTAAACATTCTGAAGAAATGTCAGTTTTTAAAACAGTCCTTCACAACCAGATGGACCATGTTTGACTTGCTCAGTAAAAGTGTGTTTGTGGGACAGCGTTTGTGAGAGCGGACACTGGACCTGCTCAGAGGAGAACTGCCCGGGAACCTGCTCTGTGGAGGGAGGGGCCCACATCAACACTTTTGATGGAAAGATCTTCACCTTCCATGGAGACTGCTCCTACGTTCTGGCAAAGGTTTGCATCTGTGTGTTGGAGCCAATGAGCTTTATTTATGGTGACGTTACGCTAGGCTGTTACCATTGTCCAGTGGGCATAAAGAGTGACGCCATATTGGTCATGTCAATAAGCAGTGGCTTAGCAGACACGGTAAAATCACCACGAAATGCTTCATTTTGGTACGATTTTAAAAAGAAAAAAAACTCTGATCATCACAAAAATAAGACCCACAACGTGGCATTAATGTTTTTGTTCAAGATGCAACAGATCAACAATATTTTAAACTTTTCTATAAATAAATATGCCATTCTGTAGGAAACACAATGCATACCTGATGCATGGTTGTGATTTTAGTCAAATCATCAAACAGACTAAGATTTACACAAACTATTAGACTACTCGGTATGTTTTTATAAACGGGTCGGTGGGTCGGCGACATTGCCGCAGACCACTTGCGCTCGTTCTACATGGGCCGGTCTCCACTTTGGGCGGTGCGACACCGTCCAAGCGGACTGGGAACAGTGTGCCGTGGTCACAGTTACATCCATAGACCGTAAATAAAAATTATATACAGTCCATGGTCATGTCGGGCAGGAGAGAGGTCCCTCTGACCACTTCAGTACATGCCCTGGTGTGACACAGTCAGGGTGGGGAGGGTCACTGTAAAGTGCATGACGCCAGGGCCACGTGTCACCTTTGACACTGAGCCAGTCACAATGCATTGCAGCTGGGGAAATGCATCCAGAGGGGGGTGGGCAATGCTGGATCCCACCAGCCTCTATTACAGGGGTGTCAAACCCCACACCTCGAGGGCCGGCGTCCTACATGTTTTCCAACTAACCTGCCGGTGAAGCTCCTTATTGGCTCAATACACCTGATCCAGTTAATCAGCAGCAAATTCAGCAGGATTTCTGGAAAACCAGCAGGAGACTGGCCCTTGAGGACTCGAGTCAGCCCTGCTCTATCAGAAGGACTCTACCCATCACCACATGTCCATTGTCTGCCTGCCAGATGGGATTCAGCACTGGGTTCTTTCCTCTTTCCTACTAAGGCAATCCTAGTTAGTTTCTTCTCTTCCACTTAGGAATCTACTTCAAATCAGAGGGTCATCTGGTCCGATCTGTGGTTGAACACACAAATACTAAGGTCTTCCTCCAAAAACAAAAAAAGATGCCAGAAACCCTGGAAATAATGTCATGTCTAATACTCCCATTGACTTTGAACAGGCTTGATTTGCATTCACATCGTTATCATCACTACAGTATCCGCCTAAATGCTCACTGTTCTGACCATAAACCCACTCAGATCTTCCTAAAATGTGTTTGATAAATTCTCCTTTATTAGCCGACAGTAATCATTTACCTATGAAAAGTCACATCCTTATTTTTGCAGCTCTGTCTGGTCAGTTGCAGTGCAGCAGTGAACCGGCATCCTGCCCTTTCCAATATGGCGTCCAACTTTACAAAGAGAACCCCAAGTGCAGCGCCTCCATCCTGCATAACTCATAGGTTGGAGCCAGCAGGTTTGATGTTTCTGTCAGGTTCTGAAGGGTTCTGTGTGTGTTTCTGCAGAGTAACGGGACTTTGTACACGGTGCTGGCGGACCTGGTCAGGTGCGGTCTCACCGACAGCAGGACCTGCCTCAGAGCCGTGACGCTGGCCCTGAAGGACAGTTTGGTGGTAAGACCCTCAGAGCTTCACTCTACTGCCCCTTCATTCATTTCTGAATTACATGTTCTGTTTTGATACAGACAAAAACCCAGTCAGCAAGTTTCTTTTACAGTTAATGTAGTTATCATAGTACAGGATGTGAAGGTTTATAGACCCAAAACAGATGAAACTATTTAAATCCAAACTCGTTAACAATGTTGTTTCAGGTCCCGTCTTCATGATATCAACATGCGTTTAAGTCATGTGACTGGTTGTCCAGTCTAACAAACTGTCTGTCTTAAACTCACAGGTCATCAGCATCCAATCATCTGGACAAGTTTACATCAACAAGATTCTTTCCCAGCTTCCTCTTTTCACACGTGAGTTCTGTGCCAAACAGCACCCCCTGGTGTTGTTTCACAATAGTTAGCTTTATAGATTCAACTTCAACTTCATAGAAAAGGGGCGCTTCTGCCAAACCAGCATCTCCAAAACACTATGTTCTCTGAGACCTTAAGGGCATGGAGGATCCTCCTGTAGATGGTTCTGGATTGCAGATGGATCAGGGCCCTCCATGTTCTATGATCTGTGATATTTCTGTGTGTTTGCAGCATAAACATTCACAATGTAAATGTGCCGAAAAACAGTAAGAAGATGTCACGGTTTGGAAACTACATCCTGAAAATAGAAAAGGGGATTTTTCCAAATGCAAAAATATTTCCGGTTTCAGATTTCTAAAACTATTCCCTGATGTGACCGATTCATTCTGCTGCAGATCTTCAGACTAAAGGTTTTTACACACGTCAGGGAAAAAGTTGGAAAACAGTTCAAGTTTTTTTTATTCCTGAAATGTTCTGTTTGACTTTGAAGATCAAAGATCTGCCTCGATCTGTGAGGTCTTAAGTTCTGAGAGAGAATGTCTCTCACATCTTTCACCTTCACAGCTCAGCTGAGTATCTTCAGGCCGTCCTCCTTCTACATCTTCATAAGCACCGATGTGGGCATCTCTGTGACAGTGCAGCTCTCCCCCCTGATGCAGGTCTTCATTTCAGCCGACACCTCCATCAGAGGAGCCACCTCTGGTAGGTCTGCCCCAGAACCATTGCCCGTGCTCCCTGGACCCCCCTCTTTGACCTTAGGTGTCTGTGAGCAGGTCTGTGTGGAAACTTCAATAATGTGATGAGCGATGACTTCCGTGTGAGTAGCGGCCTGGTGGAGGGGAGCGCCGTGGCGTTCGCCAACTCCTGGAAGACCAGAGCCAGCTGCCCTGATGTCAGCGCGAGCTTTGGCCCCCCCTGCAGCCAGGACTTCAGCCGGGGTACGAGCAGCCTCAACCTCAGACACCCCCCCTCACACCATGAACTCACCTGTGTCATCTACTTGCTGTTTGTGTCTCAGAGAGCTTCGCCCAGTTCTGGTGCTCGAAACTCAGCGATCCAGAGGAGGTGTTTGCGGCGTGTCACTCCGTCATCAGCCCTGGCGTGTACAAGGAGGTGGGCGTGCATGCTCAGCACTTCCTGATTGAATCGGCTCACATTTAACCCCTGCCTCCCCACAGAACTGCATGTACGACACCTGTACCTGTGAGAAAAGTGAGGACTGCATGTGTGCGGCGGTGTCCTCATACGTGTATGCCTGCTCCGCCGCTGGTGTCCACATCAGTGGATGGAGGGACGCCATATGCGGTGAGTCTGAGACTGCAGGGGGCCGGCCCCTCCTATCAGAGCCCCCAGACCTCACAATATATGATATATGTTGCCTCCAGCAGGGTCAAGTACAGGCCCTCATGAAAAATACCCCCCCCCACCCCACCCCCCCGCGCCCTCCACCCCTGAGCCACTAACCCCGTTCTGTTCCCTGACAGGAACATTTGAGGAATGTCCCGAGGGAACGCTCTATGCCTACAATATGAGCAGTTGTGGCCGTACCTGCCGCTCACTGAATCAGGTGGATTACTCATGCCAGGCCCATTTTGCCACCGTGGATGGCTGCGGCTGTGCAGACGGGACCTACATGAACGAGGTGGGCGTATGTGTGAGCAGCTCCAGCTGCCCCTGCTACGATGAGGACACCATCATTCCAGCCGGACAAGCCATCAGCAGGGATGGCTCCACCTGGTAATTACCGAGTGCTCTACTGCCCTACAACCTCACAGTCAGCTCAGCTCCCCCCCCCATGCAGAGCAGGACCATAGACCCTAAATGGTCCAGTGGGTCTGAATGAAGGTCTTTAGCATCTACCTCCATGTCAGGCTGATGTGAACGTTCACGTTTTCTCGTCTGATCTACATTTTTTTGGTTTCCCACATCTGATCTGATCACGCCCACACAGATGCATGACAGCATCAGAACGTTTACCTGAATCGGGTCAGAAAAGTTGTGGCGCCTTTACTGCCAGGACACTGTGTGGCTGTAGGTACCGCTCACGCACTGGTTTCATGTCCTGGAGCGAGGCGCATTCTGATTTTTTATCTCTGGGGGTTGGAGGGCACAAAGGTGAAGGCTGTGTCATTGGATCAGGTTGACTGTAAGACTGAGCCCCTCTTAGATTCAGGTGTAACGTGTTCTTGTCCCCCCTGACAGCGTCTGCAGGAATGGAGCTATGACCTGCTCAGGAGGAAGTCCATCTCACAGTAGGTTCCTACGGGGAAGAAGCTGCTTCTTTCTCGGTTTGTTCTCTGTGAAGTCGGTTTTTGGTGGTGACTATCGGTTCTTCTCCTGAAACCAGCCTCCACCTCCTGTGTTGCTCCCATGAAGTACTTCGACTGCTCCACAGCGCCCCCTGGAGCCACGGGGGCAGAATGCCAGAGGAGCTGCAGCACGGCGGACATGGCTTGTGTAAGAGCTTTTCTTAATCTGATCAAATTCCCAGATGTGTGGAGGTTTGGCTCACAGCACTCTCTCACCTGTCCAGGTGAGTCCGAGCTGCACGTCGGGCTGCGTCTGTCCGGATGGCCTGCTGTCAGACGGAGCGGGCGGCTGTGTCAATGAGACCAGCTGTCCCTGCATCTACAACGGACAGGTGTACCAGCCGGGGCAGACTCTGACTGTGGACTGCAACACCTGGTACGTACCTAGCGCTCATCCCTGCATTTCAGCACAGCAGCTTCTTCTGCTGAAGGTTCACCTGAGTTTGGATCATTGCTGCTACCAGAGAATAGGAGAAATGATCTTTTCTCTGGAGGACCCTGGTGCGTCTTCAAACCTAGGAGAGCAGCCATGTTTGCAGATGATGTAGTGCTTTCTGTTTTCACTTGGAGATGTTCTGGTGTGTCCACAGTTCATGTGCAGGAAGGAAGTTCACGTGCACAAACAACGAGTGTGACGCTGTCTGTGGAATCTATGGAGAAGGTCACTACGTCACGTTTGATGAAAAGAGATTTGACTTCAGCGGACAATGTGAATATACTCTGCTGCAGGTAAGATGTAGCTCCGCCCATTTTCCCTGTTGTGATTTTAGTAGCAGTAGCCGTTGTGATATCATAATGCCACGAGCCCCACCCAGCATGCACAAGGCGCTCATGAGAAGATGACATCTTCCCACTTCTGTGTTGTAAAGAGTTGAAATTAAACGAAAGGCCATAAAGATTTCAGCTTTCATTCTTTTCCCAAAGACTTTGCTTTGAAAAACAAATGGACTGAATTTCTTGGTCACAACGCCTTCAATAAACATTTGATAATTTGCTGTCAGCACTTTGAAAAAAAATGTTTTGTGAACTGGAAGGAAAAAGAATGAGGCTTTTGTATTAAATCAATGTTGAAGGACAATGTTGTATCCTCCATTAAGTGGACAACCTGCATATTCACTGGTAGCTTTTATTTTAGACTGATGTTATTCGCACATACTAGAGCAAAAAGTGATGGAAATTCCCGTTGGCCACACACAATACGTGCAGCCAAAATGCACATTGCTGCATTGCCCACATGTATTTTAAGTGCGTCCAAGGCTGGATTTTGTTGTTGGCTGCACACATTTAAACTTGAAGATTTACGCTAGCGAGACACAGCTATCATCATCAGAAAGGGGGATCAAGGGTGGGGCTACTCAGCACAGCACCAACGGCCATGCCCACGTAGAGGAGATTTTGAAAACAGAGGCTTTGAAACAACATGAAATATGGCTTCTTAGGACATTTAAGTTGTGGGATTTTTGTTAAAAACTTCAAAATCATCATTAAAATCTAATGGGAATGTTTAAAAACAATTGTCATAGGAAGACTTTAAACCCAGACCAAAGAGTCTGTGGGAGATGCTTCGTTTTCACAGACAGGAGCTGGAGTCATTTTTCAGGCTTCAGCGATGACATCATTCATCTTAAGATCTCATTAGAAAAGAGTCTGCAACATTAAATAAAGCTTTGTTTGTGCAAGACTCCTCAACCATCGCATGTCTCACTCAGGACCACTGCAGCACTGGCCAAGGAAACGGGAGCTTCACCATAGTCACAGAGAACATCCCCTGTGGAACCACCGGGACCACCTGTTCCAAGACCATCAAGATCTATTTGGAGGTAAACGGCATTCTGCAGACACATGCTCCCAGAACCAAATGCTGACACCCACATTAAAAATGGACAGAATCCATAAAACTGAAGTCCAGATGAGGTATGTGATCCTGTTGGAGGTTCATAATAGCAGCCGCCATGAAGATGAAAGGTCTCAGCAGCCTCACAAACTTCCATGTGTGGAGCTGGTGTGTGAAGGCTTAAGTGTCTAAGAAAGAAAAATGTTCAGGCTCACCTTAGCGACTCAAGTCGTCCACATTCCCAGCATGATCACACAAACCATCTGTCTGTGACAGATGTTCCCTCGAGATGTTCCCTCCAGACCAGAGATGGGCAACTTCAGGCCTTGAGGGCCGGTGCGTCTGGATAATTTCCAGATGTCCAAGCCCTACTTATGACTGATTCCCTGGTTGTCCAGCCAATTTGAACATGCCAAAGCAGGGTTTGCTGGAAAACATGCCGGGATGTGGCCCTCGAAGCCTGAAGGTCCCCGTCCCTGTTCTAAATAATTCCTCTAGACATTCCACCACAAGTTGTTTCTGGACTTGATGCCAAAAACATTTCTGAGATGTTTGTGTCTTTAGCTCCACTGTCCTAAAATCTTTGCAGTTGCAATGGCAACATCACATAAAGACCAGAGTCGTCATCAGTTTTGAAACAATATTTAAAGTAGCTAAACTCCATGTTTAATGTGTCAATGTCAGGGTTGTCGTGAGGACACAAAATGCAAATGGTGCCTTTAACAGCAATATCTCTGATTTATTTCAGTCAGAAAATAGAAAACAGCACATGAACTCATGCTGCAACCAAAACCACTTGACAACAAGTGCAAGGAAGACAAGGACTTATAAACAGGAGGAGAGGATGAGACAAATACCAACAGGTGCATATTAGGGAGGGAGAGAACACAATAGGAGGGGAGAGTCAAGAGACCTGAAACAAGAAGATGTGAGGAAACAGACACCAACAACAAAATAAAACAAGAAATGCATAACAAACAAAAACAACCACCATCCTGGGTCCAATACCCCACAGTCAAATGTTTGGGGGTTTGGAGGAAAACAACCACCTGAAGTTTCTGTTTAGTTTCTGAAGATTCAGGCTGTGATGATGTTCTTAGTTACAACATGAGGAACTCTGTTAGTCCACTTGGTCCTCAGCATCATGACTGAGTCTCTATAGATTCTGAACACTTTCCAACAAAGACCCTCCCAGTTGACCAAAAAAATTTCCAAAACAATATGTCTGCTTAACCAAGAAACTTGAATTTCCTTTCATTGTGTCTTTTTTCCCATCTTGACGTCCGCAGGAGAATGAATTCCAACTTAAAGATGAAAGTTTCCTTGTGATAAAGGGGAACATGCAGGTTCTTCCTGCTCAAGTCCAAAAAATGGGCATTTACCTAGTGGTGACAATCAAACCAGGACTAGTTCTCATGTGGGATCAGAAGACCAGCCTCTTCATCACACTCAGCCCACGCTTTCAGGTAAGTCAAGGAGGCCAGTGAAACCTGATGAACTTCAGCTACGTGTAAAGGATGTTTTCTAAGTGTGGGAGTGGAGACTCTCCAGCAGACAAAGTAAGTTCTTCATCAGACACCAGTAGAAATGGATTTCTGTTCCTCAGGGCCAAGTTTGTGGTCTCTGTGGGAACTATGATGGCAACAGCAAGAACGACTTTACCACACGCTCTCAGGAGATGGTGGCAGATGTTCTACAGTTCGGTAACAGCTGGAAAGTCTTGTCTAGCTGCCCAAATGCCAAGCTCCTCAGTGATCCCTGTACCTCCAACCGCTACCGGGCAGCCTGGTCCCAGAAGCAGTGCAGCATCATCACCAGCAGCACCTTTCAGATCTGTCACTCAAAGGTACCTTTGAGAACCACACGCTCTGCTGAGAATGTCCACTTTCTCAATTGACATATTTGAGCTTTTTCTGACATGAATTGAGCAGGTCCTCCTGATCATCCAGCTGGTATCTTGTCTGTGTTCGAGTACGTCAGACAAAATGGAACCCCAGCTGGAGTACCATATAACATTTCCAGGATTCGGACAGGTTTGCTAAAGTGGACATGGCTTTGTGTTGAAGGTTGACCCTGGTCCATATTTTGACTCTTGCGTGAGGGACTCTTGTGCTTGTGACACCGGGGGGGACTGTGAATGCCTCTGCACTGCTGTGGCAGCCTATGCCAAGGCTTGCAGTGCCGCCGGGGCATGCGTCAGCTGGCGAAGTCCCAAGCTGTGCCGTGAGTTTGGCCAACATCCGACTGTAACACTGAGGTGCAAGTGTTCCTCTAAAATGAACACTTTGCTTTTTGTGATACAGCTATCTTCTGCGACTACTACAACTCACCTGGAGGCTGTGAGTGGCATTACAAGCCGTGTGGAGCTGACTGCATGAAGACCTGCAGGAATCCTTCAGGAAACTGTTCCAAGACCATCACCAATGTGGAAGGTACAAATCTTTGTAGTGGTCGGTATAAATATATGAACATTTTTATTGCATGAAGAACGAGAGCCCATCTACAGCAGAGCTGAGGTTGAGACAGCTGGTGAAAAACGGCAAAGCCCAAAAGATTATCAAAAAGCCCCTCCATCTGTCATGTCCTGACCTTCATCTGTGTGTTTGTGAGCACAGACAGTCTGTAAAAACTGTCAGTGTTTTTAAAATGTTCTTGTAGCATTTTCTTCATGATGGAGGATATATATAAAAATATTTAAGATTAAAACTGCATTTCTGAGTATTTCTTTATTCAAATCCTGTTGTATCAGGAGCAGATAAAAAATCAGATGTTTGAAGAAGCTCGGGTTTATAATGCAGCTACTGCCATGGGCGGGTCAAAGTCTCCCTGCTCTGCCCCATTCTGATGGATCCACTTGTAGACAAACAGATCCATGTACATTTTTGCTTTCACTTGTCTGAGCTGGAATCTGGATCAAAACCGTGCGACTGAATAGCTCCAAGGTTGCTCACTGTTTTTTTTGCTATGCTAATGTTAGGTTGGGGTTGTCAGTAGGGTTGTGAGCTAGTGGGAGAGAGTGTAAACAAAGGAATACTGGGATATCAATGAAGGGTTACTTCTGCGCCAACAGTCCCGCTCACAACTTAGAGGTGAATTTCAAATGAACTCCTGCCGCTCTGTAGAAAATATGTCTCACGACACAGGTTTTTTATTTTGGCAAAAAACGGGAGGATCATAATTAAAAGACCACTGGGAACACTTTGAAAATAGATAAAAATATAGTTGGAGTAGGACTTTATAGTGATTATGAAGTGGAGGTTTGATTTGAGGACAGATTATCACTTCAGTTTTATCTTGAGAGACAGCTTTGATCGAGTGGACAAGAATCTAATTTGCATCATACTTTCTTCATCCCAAGTTTCCTAATTAAAACTACAACAACAAGATCATTTCTGTTGCTACAGCTTGAGGAAACATCTTATTCCATATACTGTATTGTCTGGATTTTATTAGGAATGTGATGTGCACTTCTCTGTCTCGTATTTCATCGGTAAGTGACTTTGGAGCAAAGGATGTATTCTGCTTTTGCTTCTTCTCCTTGAATGAATGTTATCTTGATTTTTTCAGGTTGTTATCCTCGCTGTTCCCAAGCTGAGCCCTTCTTTAATGAAGACACCATGAAGTGTGTAACATGGGAGCGGTGTGGCTGTTATGATGACAAAGGCACTCATTACAATGTGGGCGAGCAAGTTCCAACCAACAACTGCTACACATGGTATGCCTGTTAAGAAATCTAACTAATTCCCGTGAGCCTCTGTAATGCTGTACATCTGAACACGTCATTATTTGATCAAAGATTGCTTTTTTAACTGAAGAAGGCAATGCTGTGATGACAATGTCTTTGATTTCAAAGCTCTTGTACTGCATCAGGAATACAATGCAGCTACAGTGTGGAACGTAAGTATGAATGAAGAAGACTGGTACAAACATTTATGAATGCATAAGTTTATCCAGTCTCAGCAGTAAAAACGATTAACTTTTCAATCTACAGTGTGTACTTGCATGGTTAATGGAAAAATATACAAATATGGTTCAACCGTCTACAACACAACGGATGGACTTGGCAACTGTATAACAGCAGAATGTGCAACTGATGGAATCATACGAAGAAGTGTTTACCCTTGTATGACCACCACTACTGCTAGTCCAACCACAATTCCATTTACATTTAGCTCAGCTGGAATGCCTACAACAGGTAAAAATCTCTTTACTATCGAAAATAGAAATGTCAATAAATTACAACAGAAGTTGAGTTGTTCATTAAACTGAGGCTTTTTTCTGTTTTCAAACAAAGTTCTAAGCACTTCAGCAAAACTAAATACAACATCTGTGCCAATGACTACTGCAGAGGCAACAACAGAAAAGAAAACATCCAAACCAGCTACTATTAATACAGTGTCAGAAAGTCTTACAACCAGCATCAAACCTTTGACTTCAAACACATCAAAGGCCACTACCAAACCAGCCAAAGAAGTTACTACTGCTATGCTAACTTCCTCAACCAAGGCTGTGTTTGAAACATCAGCACAAGAGACAACGACCAGATACAAGGACAGAACAACCACTGGTTCTGATACAACCTCTACAGTTAAGACATCCCCTCAAAGAACAACAGAAGACACGTCCATTACAAATAAAAAGTCTACTGCAGGAACAACACAAGTTGCTCCTGTCACACATACCCTTCCGGGTACTTCAGTCTCAACACGGCTGCCAATTGAGAGTTTAAAAACCACTGCAGTTATAACAGAACCCTCAGCGCTTACAACGCCTACATCAGAGATGCATACTACTACTTATAAAGGTAGTACAAATATAAAGACGACAAAAGATGCTAAAGAAGCTACCACTGTTCAACAAACCTCCTCCACCACAGTTATCTTTGAAACCACAATCCCAGTGCCTGAAACCACAACATCTGGAAAAGAAACCCCTCTCGTGACATCTCGTCCTTCTGTTAGTACCACAACCACTGAAACACCTATCACTACTACTGGCGCTATTAGCACAGCACCTTTGGTTTCAACAACTTTTGAGGCTACAACAACTAAAGCTGCTAAAGAAGTTACCACCACCGCCCCAATAACATCCTCCTCCACAGTTGTCCTTGAAACCACAACCACAGTGGCTGGAATCACTACATCTGTAGAAACTCCTCTATTGACATCTCGTCCTTCAGTAAGTACCCAAACCACTGAAGGACATGTCACTACAACAGAAACTGTAAAAACAACACCTGTAGTTTCAGCAAACGTTATGATTACAACAAAAGCTGCCAAGGTAAATGCCACTACTCCATCATCTTTCTCCACTACAGTTAGTTTTGAAATCACAACCACAGTGCCTGTGTCTACAACCTCTGGCAAAGAAACCTCTCTCGTGACTGTTACACCTTCTGTTGGTACCAAAGCAACAACAGTCGGATTAAACACCACTCATAAAAAACCTTCAGAAGGAACAACACAAGTTGCTCCAGTAACAAAAACACTTCCTGGTACTTCAGTATCAACACAGCTACCGCTTGTGACAGGTAGTTTTAAAACCACTGAAGCTATAACACAGCCCTTAATGCTTACAACAACTATGTCAGAGATGAATACAACTACAAGAAGGATAAAGACATTAAAAACGACACAACCTGCTAAAGAAGCTACCACATTCCTGATGACTTCCCTTCCTACAATTATCGTTGAAACCACAACCCCAGTGCCTGAAACCACAACATCTGGAAAAGAAACCCCTGTAGTGACATCTAGTCCTTCTGTTAGTACCAAAACCCCTGTAGGACCTTACTCAACTGTGACTTCAGAAAAACCTTCTGGTACAACCATCATTGATCCCATCACAAAAACCCTCCCAGGAACAACTGATTTTTTTCCTTTTTATTCAACCACTCAACCAAGTAGAAGCACTTTTGTACCATCTTCAGCCGTTACCACAGCACCAACCTGTGAATGTGTTGTTAGTGGAATTGCATACACTTCTGGTAAGTTTTGTCATGTTTTTTGTTTTCTTTTTTAAAAGTATTTAGTCATTTTTTCCTCTAAAAACTCATTAAATGTCTTTACTATAATATGTTAAATGGAGTGCACAACATCTAATAAAAAATTCAAAACAGGAAGTTGGCCATTTTTTAAAACTTTTTGTTTTCTAACTAATTTAAATTTCACAAATGTTTTTTATTCTACAGGTGATATAGTCTACAATGTCACAGATGGTTTAGGGTGGTGTTATGTTGCATTTTGCAATGAATCTTGTGAAGTCGAGACTTTTTCCAGCCTGTGCCCAACAACACCAGAACCAAGCAGCACCACACCTTCTGCGACACAGGTGTTTGGCACCACATTAGAGGCCTCAATTTCCAGCACTACTCTTCAGACAACAAGTATTTCTCACTCCTGGTCCACCAGCACAAAGTATCCATCCAGAGCTCCTCTTAATTGCAACGATGTCTCTCCACCTAAACAGGTAGAATATTGTAATTGGTAAATGATGTATACTTGTATAGCGCTCTTCTACCTTTTTTGAAGGCGCAAAAGGACTTTACAGTCCCATTCACACACTGATGGCGGCTCTGCTGCTGAACACTGGCACCAACCTTCCACCAGAGGCAATGTGGGGTTCAGTGTCTTGCTCAAGGAGACTTCGACAGAAAGCAGGAATCGTAACTGTAATGTTCCAATCAGAGGTCGACCGCCCTACTGCTGCACCATGCCTGCCCCCTGATGTATAAATAAAGTATAGCATCACACTGATTTCTAAAGGCAAACCTGAAGGCGTTTTTGTCTGTGAACGACAATGCAGAAAAAAAGCATCAACCTTAATGCGCCAAACCACCATGAAACTCCATTGTTGATCTAACTTTCTGACTCTCCGTTGTCCTACAGAATGGAGAGTCCTGGCTGGTGGGTAACTGCTCCACCGCCACCTGTTCCAACGGCAAGGTCACCACAACACCAATCATATGTCCTTCTTTTCAAAAACCAATCTGTGCCAACGGACACAAACCCGACCAGGTCTATGACGCTGATGGATGTTGCTTCCACTATGAATGTGACTGTAAGTCAAAGCTTCTGCCATCCATAGATATGTTTACGTTCTTTTTTGGGTTTCACTCTGCTTTGTAAAATATGTGAAACTGTTATAAAGTTGAAGTTTATTGTGGGATTTGGATTATTTTTGAAGAAAAAAATGTTTTTGCTGTTTCTGAAAACTGTGCAGGTGTTTGCAGTGTCTGGGGAAGTTCCCACTTCCTGACTCTAGACGGGAGATCCTACAGTTTCAACGAGACCTGCTCTCATTATCTGGTGAAAGAGATCATCTCTAGGTACAACCTGACCATCTCCAGCAACCGGAACTGCAGTGCTTCAGACACCACCCTCTGTCCACTCGCTGTTTCAGTCACGTACCAATCCTTTGCGGTGGTTTTGACTCAGAGTGTCGGAACCGACATCCACCTGGTAAGTTTGGTTCAGACTTGAAGATTATATTGTCTCTCAATTTCTGATTCTTAGGAGATTAAAACAAACATTCCCTTTTAGGATTTGATGATGAGACAAGAACCTGAAAAGGGTTTACTAACCGTATTAACTTGTGAAGACCGAGGTCGTTGGTGGTGTCATGTGACTTGCTTCAGTGACACTCCTTTAAACCTGGACTGCAGTGTCACTTTTCTCACTGTAAATTTTTTGTCTTTCCACCCTCCTAAACCATCCATCTTCTGAACCTGCTCAATCTCAGTTGGGTCACAGGGAGCCTTTCCTGGCTACTGTTGGGTGAGGGTGGGGTTCACCCTGGACAGGTCACCAGTCTGTTCCAGGACCCATCTAATCTATGAATACAAAATATCATCATTGAACTCAGTTGGTTCATACAACATAAATTTACAGTCCAGGTTGTTTAAACAAGTTGATATACATCAAACCAAACACAAATTATGATCATCAGTGTAGTAATCTTCCATGTCAGAGCAGATTGTTCCCATAAAGCCTCGTATTTTAAACTGTAATGTACATACGTGACCTGCAGATTCCAGATCCATGGAAAGGTTTTCAGAGGAGGAACTGGACTGAAACCGAGCAGCAGCTTTGCATCTTCATCATCATTTCTGTTCAGTTTTTAAAGTTTCAGTTCTTTATCCACGAAATCTGTTGGTTTTCTATATCAAAACTGAATCTGGATAAACTGGATTATTGTCATTTAGAATTTCTGACTTTTATCTTGGGTTCTTGGTGCTGGACAGAGAATGATCTGGTGAACGTTGTCTTTTCGTGCAGATGGCCTTTATCAACCAGAAGCGTGTCTACCCGGGCTACAGTAACACTGTGCTGCAGCTCCTGGGCACGGATATGGTGATGGGCATCGTCATCCCAGACATCAACACCACAGTGGTTTACAGGGGGTCCTCGTTCAGCATCGACCTGCCCCATGCTCTGTTTGGGGGCAACACTGAGGGGCTGTGTGGTGAGTAAGGCCTGATGACAAACGTTTTCACTGCTTTATTGGATTTAAGGGAAATACTGTGGATGCAACCCCTCCTTCCCCCGGACTTCAGTACAGCTTTACTGCAGTAAAAAAAAGTCTTCCTGAAGATGGCGCTACATGAAGACGAAAACCTGTTTTTTAGAGCTATTTCATGACCGGACATGACCAGCATGGCTCAGGGTCCTCCAGGTTCTTCACAACCAACAGCTCCATCAGAAAATACTGAGATGATGTTGTCCTCCGGAACTGAAGGGGGTGGGGTTCTTTCAGAGAGGATCCTGATAGCTGAAGGCTCTGCACACACTTACACACACACACACACATACACAGGTTTAGAAAACAGATATACTTTGAGAAAAAACCTAATTCTGATTATTCTGTCCAGTAAAAGCCCAGTATTCACATCTCCAGATGTTTGACAATTTCTGCTCCCCACCGCCAGGCACCTGTGATAACTCCCAGGTTAACGACTGCAGAGCCCCCAACGGACAGGTGGAGAGCTGCTCCGACTCTGCCAGCCAGTGGAGCGTCCCTGGGAAGCCCTGCATCCCACCGTTTTCCCCGAACACCACTAACCCACCCCAATGTGAAGCCGTCCTCTGTGAGGTGCTGACCAGCAGGTGAGAACATGCCCACCACCCCACGTGAAGCCTTCCTCTGCACGGTGGCACTCATCAGTGAACTGTTTGAAAAGGAGTCTGGTCCACTGCATCCGTTTCTGCATTTGAGTGTTGTTTAGGGTCCAATAGAAGGCTTATGTAGAACTGCAGCCTCTGGAGGATCTACACCTTCATGTTGGTGGGACTCCAGAGACAGCAGCAGTTTCAAACATGTCCTGCTGCTTTGTAAAGGTATTTTAGCAGCTGCTCTCTGAATCTGATGTATTTGTCTGACAGAAATCATCTTCATTTTGTCTTTATCTGCTCCAACCCGTGTGTGCTCTGAATCAGACACAAATCTCTTCATAGTACCATGATCACACTTAAGTTTTCCTGAAATATCCAAGAATTTCATCCCTTCTCCAAGATATTTAACTATTTCAGCCTTTTCACCAGCGGAGATCATGTTTCTTTCCATATTCCTGGAAAATGTTGGTCTGCTTAATAATAATTAATAACAATTATTACAGGAGATTGATGTCAGTGATCCAAAGGGCACAGAGACACAATATAATCCATGAGTTTCATTGAAGAACAAAGAATTTGATCTTTTGACACCAATTTGCATCATAATTTGTTATGTTCATTGGTCACTCAAAATTGTCCCTAGGTGTGCATGTGAGTGTGTGATTGTGGCCCCTGCGACAGACTGGCGACCAGTCCAGGGGTGTACCCTGCCTTCGCCCATGAGTAGCCGGGTTAGGCTCCGGCAACCCCGTGACCCCGAAAGGGATAAAGCGGATTGGAAAATGAATGAATGAATGAATTTGTTACGTTACTCCGTTACTGACAAAACTAATTCAATTACAGTACTTGTAACTTTGCAATGCGTAACCCGAACCCTGCTGACCAGCAGGTGAGATGCGTCCCACATCAGCTAAAGCTGGAGATGTCCAACACGAGCTAACATTAAAGAGGAAGAAAACACAGCTTTTCACAATAAATCAGGAAGTTTGTCTTCCAAAGCTCATTAGACGTAAAGTTACAAAATAAATCGTCTGTCGGCTGTTTCTGTTCCACAGCGTCTTCTCCGCGTGCCACGCGCACGTGCTTCCCGGACCGTTCTTGGCAGCGTGTCAACACGACGTGTGCAGCGGCGGGAACGGCAGCTGCTCCAGCCTGGAGGCGTACGCCACCGAGTGCGCCATGGCGGGAGTCTGTATCGACTGGAGGAGCGCCACCGGCGGGCTGTGCGGTGAGACATGCGAGTCCAGCATACAGGAGGAGGGGGGGCTCTAAAACCCACTGATGTCACGTTTCTGTGTTGCAGAGCACGAGTGTCCGAGCGGGAAAGTGTACCAGGCCTGCGGTCTGTCCGTGGAGCCCACCTGCAGCGACAGGTACGGCGGGCGTCATAACGTCACAAAGCCCCCCCCCATGCCTGAAGGATGACTTGGCTCGTTTTGTTCCTCAGAATCCAGGACAGCGGAGCATCCGGCAGCTTCAGGGGGGAGGGCTGCTTCTGCCCCCCCAGGACCACCTTGTTCAACAGGGTCCATGACACCTGCGTGACCTCCTGCTGTAAGAACCTCCGTCTGACCCTTGAACTCTGTCGTCATTTCCAAGGATCACGTGCTTAACAGAACCTTTCTGTGTGTTTCAGACTGTGTGGGACCGGACGGACGACCCAAACAGGTGAAGCTGATGAAGACCATCACAAAGGTCCAGCTGTGCTGCTGGGAGTCTGACCTGCTTCGTTTGTGGTCCACAGCCTGGTGAGTCCTGGACCAGCGGCTGCAGCAGCTGCCAGTGCGACCAGGACTCAATGAGCGTGCAGTGCACCCCCCTGCCCTGCCCGGAGGTCCAGAACCCGGATTGCAGCGAGCCAGGCCAGCAGCTTGCCAACAGGACGGATGGCTGCTGCACAGCGCCCACATGCGGTCAGTGATCCTGCCATCTTCTGATTGGTTTAGGACAAGGGTCATCTCCAGATGGACTAAGCTACTGGGAACTCTATCAGCGTTTTTCTAAACAGGAAGTAGGGGAGTTTCTTTTTCCGTTAAAAGTCATGGAGATGTTGATTTGGTGATCACATGACCCATCATGGCATGAAAGCAACTCAAAATACTGTTACAGTGACACAAATAGTTGTACGTCTCTGTAGACTGAAGTGTGTAGATGTTACAGGACGCTCGAGCATGAACAGAAGTGTGGAGATGTTCTGAGAGAACTGGACCCTGGACCTGAAGGAATGCCCAGATGCTTTCCGTCCTGACATAAGCAGCTGAAGCTGAATGAAGCAGCTGAAGCTGAATGAAGCTTGCAATGGATGAAGTGACTCGATGAACCCTGTTAAGCTTTATGAAAATGATTCAATAACTTACTCAAGGTAAAAAAAGAGTCAAACTGACAGGATTAAGAAGTTGATTTGTAAAGAATCTGTCAAGAACATGAAGATGTTCTCTTCTTTTAGTCAGAATGAAAACAGTTTGTTTCTAAAAGTTTCAAAAAACAACCTCGATCCCCAAATCAAAATGGATTTTCTGCTGGCGCAGCCGTCAGGAAGCTGAACTTTCCTGGTCTTCAGCTCTCATGTTGTTGTCTCTGCAGAGTGTAACCTGGACCTGTGTGCCCCCCCCATCACCTGTCCACTGGGTTTCAGACTCAAAGCCGCCAACGGCACCTGCTGCCAGAGCTACGAATGCGGTACGCTGTCACACAGAACACACCTGTGAAGGGCCGATCCACAGTTTAACAGGTCACAGCACCGGAAAACAAACATGGCGTCCAGAACAAACAGCGTCTGGGATTTTAGGGTCAGTCCTAGAGATCCTTCAATCCTGTCCACACACTGATCATGGTGGACAAAGATCTTTTCCAATCCTGAGGCCTGGAAGTTGCTTCACTGAAGCAGGGCCTGGATGTAGAAAGGCTGGAAGTTCTCAGAAGGTAAAAACAGCTAGCATTAGCATGCTGCATCTATTGCTGTTTGATTGTCAGAGAAGTTCGATTTGAGTTCAGAAAAGCAGCTCCAGCTGCTGCTCAGTAGAACCCGTCCAGGTTCTCCATCTCTGAGGAGGTGTTTGTGTTCCACGCCATTAGCTGTTAGCATTGGCATGCTAACTATGACTACATTAACCAGTTTCTGCGACTTGTCAGAATGTGTTTTTGCCTTTTTCAGACAATTTTGTGCAATCGTCATGGTAACGTAAACCACCAACAATGAACTCCAGACAGCTGTTTATTCTGTGGTGACACCATATGAGGGGGTGCAGCTATAACTAATTCATTCAAAACCTTTGCTGTCCAGCTTCAGTAACGCCTGCATTGTGTCTCTGCAGTTCCTAAAGGCGTCTGCGTCCTCGATCAGGCAGAGTTCATGGTACGTAACGAGGAGCTCCTCGGTTCTCCTGCCATCTGTCAATCTTCTCTGATCACCAAGTCTTTCCTCTCCAGACGGGAGCAAACGTGCAGACGGCAGTAAGTCTATGCCAGGACTGCGTCTGCAGCCCCCAGACGGACCCCCACACGCAGCTCAACATCATCACCTGCACGCCTATTCTGTGCAACAGCAGCTGCGCTGAGGTGAGCTCCATGCATGTCGTCTGGAAACCTGGAGTTTCATAGGTGTTCATCACCCCCCCCGTGTCCTCCTGCAGGGCTTTGAGTATGACACCAGCGGGGACGGGTGCTGCGGGGAGTGTGTGCAGAAGAGCTGCATCATCACGCTCCAGGACCAGTCGACCCACACGGTGGAGGTGAGAACAGTTCTGAGTGCTAAAGGCAACGATGACGACGATGATGAAGGTGTGACCTCTGACTGTGATGCAGGTCAACCACACCTATGTGCCCCCTCATGACAAATGTGCCCAGTTCACCTGTGAGAAGATCAATGGTCAGTTTGTCACCAAGGAGACCAGGACCAGCTGCCCCCCCTTTGACTCGGCAGACTGTGAACCGGTATGTTGGTCGTAGCGCCTCGGTTCAGCCGTTTGGCCCAGAATGTTTTTAACCGGATCTGAACCTGCAGGGAACAGAGAGCACGGACGCCGGCGGATGTTGCAGGAGCTGTGAGTGTGTGTGAACGTTTGTCAGAGCTCTGCCGGGACCCGGTGTGAGCATGCGTCTGTGTGCAGGTCGACCACGGAGCGACTGCAAGGTTCGCAGCGAGCAGAACAGCATGGAGGTGGACGGCTGCGTGAGCGCCGAGCTGATGAACCTGACGTCCTGTGAAGGCAGCTGCAAGAGCTCCTCCAGGTGAGTTCACCTGGCTCTGGTCACTTTGTTCAGGTTCCGTCTGACACATCCGGTCCTGGCTTGATGTGGTTTCCAGAACAGTCGGCTCTGTCTGGCTCTGTTTGGCTGAAAGCTCACATGAATTCTGCTGCAGCCAAAGATGTAATGAGGTGAAGAAACCCTGTGGTCATGTGACCATCTGGTCACGCAGTGTTGAAGACTGGGTGTGACATCATCAAACTCTTTCCTCCCTAAAACCAACCCTCAGCTCTGAACTCGCAGGATTGGATGGTCATTTTCATCTCAGATACAAAACAAAAACCTTACTGCCAATCCCATTTGTAGAGAGAAAAGGGGTGGAGCTAAAGTATGAGTGTGTTTTGTTTTTGTTGTGAATTTGGGTTTCGTCTCAGGCAAATGGAAACTGACTGGATTATAATCTTTTTCATCCATGAGGAGCAGAACCAGCCACTAGAAGTCTTCCTTCTTTTCCTCCATCAGAGCTCTTTTCAGATATAGCGCCCCTATAGGCAGCTGTTAGAACTGCAGGACTTTTCCAGGCGATTTGGTGTGCCTCAGTCTTTGGTAAAACCAATGAAAACTAAGTCAAACTGGAAGGGGCAGGAATGCCCCCTCCAGTTGCAAGACCACCCTCATTGGAAGTTAAAATATGGACTAGAACAGAGCAGGTATGGTTTTAAAAAATGTTTTTCTGTGAAGACGTTCCTAAAATCAGCAGGTTTTCCTCAAAGGACCCTCTCACTCTCTCTTTTTATAAACAATTCTACCTTTAGTGTCCAACAGGTTTCTCTTGAAAACATGACAAAACTGTAAAAAAAAAATCAAATTTCCTCATTTGTTCTGGAGGAGATCAGAACCGAGTCAAAGAAGAAACCTTCAAGGGGAAAATCAGTTTATGGCTAACATTAGCATGCTACTGTGCTATCATTAGCTTTCTGATGTAACTGTGCTATCATTAGCATGCTAATCTTACCGTACTACCATTATACGTATACAGCTGTGCTAACATTAGCATGCTGATGTTTTTTTAAGTGTCATCTGTGAATGGACAGAAGCCAGGTCTTTGCGACATATAAACATGACCTCTTATGTTGTAGCTATTCTGCGGAAGCTAACGCAATGACGTATCAGTGTGAATGCTGCCGTGAGGACGCCACCAGCAGGAGGCAGGTGGAACTGACCTGTGCCGACGGCTCCAAAGTGCAGCACACCTACATCTATGTGGAATCGTGCCGCTGCAGCAGACAGAACTGTGACGCCGTGACGACCAGAGCTCAGCGCCGTAGGAGGCGTTGACCTTCTGCTTCTTGATTTGTGACATTTATTTATAGCATTCACTCGCAGACGGAAGATTTTCTTCATGATCTAAATTAAAATGTTTCTGCATCATGAGTTCTGTGTTGATATTCTTTTGAGGGAGCAGGTCTTCGTGGTTACCATGGTGTTGTGGTTGAGTCAGAAAAGTATTGATGGGTTCATGGAAGAACTGCAGGTAAGTGTGAAGGTGGAGAAGGTTTCTGGAGCGGTATTCTCCCTGCCTGGTCCTGCTGATGAGATGAACCCTCCCTCTGCTAATGAGGCGTGGTGTTTAAGGGCGGAGCCTAAAGCAGCTGACTGTGGGGAGTTTAGGAGAAACTTTAGGACAATGCCAGGCATCACAGATGTTCAGGCGCCATTAGGACTGAGGTCTGCCAACTGATGTCTCTGCTTTTTGGGTGAGACATTCGGGACTGGACCCCCCCCACACACACACCAACAACCATGACGGGAACAGAACAGAAATGATGCAGACAGAGCTAACTCAAAGCCCTCCCCCATTATAACTGTCAGGAATCCAGGATTTCTGGGAAACAAAGTGGGTTAGCACAGTCTAGCTTCGTAACACTAAAGCCAAGAAAACTCCAAAATCTGTTTCATTCATAATTATTTATCGTCCTCCTG
>BSAI01000210.1:418195-437855 GCA_036245035.1 Adrianichthys oophorus
CAGTCAAAAAAACCAGATCAACAGGGGACGGTCCTCCAAGATCATTTGGTCCAAACACTAATACTTCAGTTTTCTTTTCATTGAAACCCAGAAAACTTAGACCCAAACAATCCTTAATATCCCAAAGACATGGTACAAGCAGACTCGTAGAAACCGTCATTCCTTTTCACTGGCAGATAAATCTGACTGTCATCAGCATATAGATGAAAAGAAACATCATGCCTCCTGAGAATGGACCCTAATGGAAGCAGATACAAGGAAAATAGAAGTGCCCTAAAACTGAACCCTGTAGAACTCCAAAAGACACCCGAGCTGTTCTAGATTTAAACCATCAACAATAACACACAGAGTCCGTCCTGTTAAGTATGATGTGAACCATTCTAGTGCAGTACCTCAAATCCCCACCAGGTTCTGGAGCCCAGACATTAAAATATGGTGATCCACTGTGTCGAAAGTTGCTGGTAGGTCCAGCAGAACCAGGACTACATGATCTCCGGCATCAGTAGCCAGGAGGATGTCATTACTGACCCTCAGTAAAGCCGACTCTGTACTGTGCTGGGCTTTAAACCAGACTGGAAGACTTCAAAGATGTTATGAAAACCCAAAAATTCCTCCAGGGTGGCCCCACTGAACGAATTTAAAAGAATCAACGATCTCTAAAAAGTCCTTTACTAACGGCTTATCAGGACAACACACATGGATATGAAAATCATCCACGATAAGAACATGATCATAATGAAGCATGAGATCAGCCAAGAAGTCAGAGAAATCGTTCCAAAAGTCCTTGTTGTATTTGGGAGGTCTGTAGATGGGACCTTCCCACCTCAAATGATGTCAGTTCAAAGCTTTATTCTTTGAGTAAAAACTAATCAGTGGATGTTAGCATGTGATGCTAATGCAGAGAGCAGCAGGACTGCAGAGAAAAACGTGAACAGAGGAGGACGGATGCCTGCAGGGCTGCAGGCATGTCTGTGGGTCTGCAGGGAGCGGTTCTGCAGGTGAACTGGTGGGTTTGGAGGGATCTCCATGCAAGTGTGAAGCTCCGTCTTAGGTTCTGCTGTGAATGTCTGAGCGATCCGGCTGTTCTGGAAGACGCTCAGTTTCTTTGTGGCCTCAGGGTGCATCCATCCCTTTGTATATAAAGTTAGAACTAAAACATCTTTTAGTTACTGTGGAGCTCGCCTGTGGAACAGCCTCCCAGACTGTAGAAAGGCTCAAGACCTACCTTTTAACTTACTGATATTTAAACAATCTTATGTTATTTATCTTTTAACTTCTTTATTTATTTATTTTTCCATTCTTACTGATTTATATCTCTTTGTTTTTACTTATCTATTTTTTTAAATAATTCAGTTACCTATGTATTTTTTACTAATCACTTTTTTAACTCTATTTTTTTACTTTTAAGTACTTTTATATATTTTATTCCTTTTCCATTTAGTTTTAACTCCAGTGTTTTCCTCAGAGGGACCTCCAGATCAGTGACAGTCTTCTTAGTGAACAGGGATCTACACTGGGATCTCCTGGGTCTGGCTTCTTGCTTTGATCAGAGGGATCCTATGTTGGGTTCCTCTGTGAACATAAGTGAGGGGTCACTGATATGGACAGGTCCATAATATATCGTTTCCCCAATTATATTAATTCTCTTTTCATATTTTGGTGTCTCATTTTATGCCTTATTGTGTTGTATGTAAGTGTGTGTGTGTGTGGGGGGGGGCATTGAATGTGTGATTAATTTTGTCTGAATGTTTGGCTTTTAAATTTGGAAATGTTTTTCATGTGAAGCATTTTGAGCTTCATTTGTTGGAAAGGTGCTCTATAAATAAAGCTTGATTTGATTTGATATATAGAACTGAACTGAGTGACACCCCCTCCTGCATTCCAAACAGGAAGTACCTGCTGGTCCCAGAAAGCCAAAATCCCATAGACTTCAATATAAGAACAGTTACTACTCAGTCGTTCTATTTGTCAGAATAACCATTCTTGCTCTGGTACATTTTTCTTAAGATCTTTTTTTTTGTCCTGTTTTTCATTATTTTTTTATCGCAAGTTATGCAAGTTAAAAACTGACCAATCAAAAGCTTCAGTAAAAGCATGTGATGCCCACTGGCCCCACCTATAACGTTTGATTGACAGATTCTTCTAAGCCCACTTTCAGTGGAAGGGGTTTGGACTTCAAACAAGCTTACTCATGATTGACAACTGTAGTTGCTATAGAAACAACTCTGACCAACTCGGACCGATCACTGTTGTTTGGCTCCGACAGGAGGGCGTCCTTATCTTGGAAAAATGGCGACTGAGTTGGCTTCATTTTCCTGGAGCAGAAAGTAAAGCATTTTTCATGGTTGACATCACAGCCGCTCTGTCCAGTTCTAATATACAGTCAATGATCCTTCACTGTCTCAGACTGTCTTCTGCTTCATGCGGAAGGACAGTGTTCTTCGTGTGTCTTCTGTTGTGTGGGGTTCTTGGTGTTGTTGGCAACATTCTTGTTCAGTTGTTAGAAAGTTTTGACAACAGAAAGTTTGTTTTTCTGTGGTTGCTCGGCTGTGGTTTGACATTTTCAGATCTTACTGGTTTTTATTACGCCTGTCCCACATCAGTGCTATAATGAACAAATATGCATCTTTAAGATTTGATGGTTTTTCACCCAAACATCATTTATAGCTGCATGGAGACTCACCAGGACACCACCCTTCTTATCAGACGCTCAGAGCCTTCATTCCTTCAGTAGGGCTTGCTGTCATTCTTCGAGCGCTTCAGTTGGACCTTCAGTCTTTTCATACCGATCTGAAATCCATTCATGGACTGGATGGCTGCTTGTGACGACACAGGGTTATCATAGCTCACAAAGCCTGTCAAAGAAAAAAACACGAAGCATCATAGTAAAGAAAATACCTGATATGATCCTTATTGAAATGAGCAGTTCTGTAACATGATCATCCATCCATCCTTCTTCTAAACCCACTGAATCCCTTTCAGGGTCATGTGGTTGCTGGAGCCTATCCTCACTACTGTAAAGGTGAAGGGCATCCTGAACAGGTCAGCAGTCTGTCACAGGGCCACAAACACACATTCACACCTAGAGACATCTAGAGTCACCAATGATGCAATGTGGCACGTTGTTGGACAGTACAGGACAGAACCTGTGAAGACTTGGCTTAAACACACTCCTTTGTCAGGGCAGGCAAACACTCGTAGACTGACAGCAGTCTGAACTACACAAGGGAGTGTGCGGGTGAAAAAACATTGTGACCCACTGGTTTGGATTGAGCCGTTTTTAACCGGTCTTTCAGCTTTACAGGGAAATAACATGTTGGCAGCTTCTGTCGTCACAGACTATTGGACTGTTCATAGTTGGGCAGAAATGCAAGCAAACAGGTCTGTCAAAGAACAAATGCTCGATACGCTGTAGAAGTTAGGGGTTTAAACCCAGTGCTGGTCAGACATGGTGGTCTTGGTCACTTTGGTTATAGCCAGGTTTGTCTATGTAAGGATGTAGCTGAGGCGTGTGGATCCATATGCAAACAGAGTTTAACGTACAGCACGAGAGGACAGGCCAAGGCGTGGTCGAGACAGGCGAGGGTCAAAGTAGGGAGCAAGGCGGGAGGCGAAGGAAACAGGCAAAGGTTCAGAAAACACTGGCAGGCAGATACCGAGAATGTTAGACTGAACAGTCAAAAGGAAAGTTCAAGTCTACGCATGGAACAGAGAGATGAGCAGGCATATAAGCAGTGGTGGTGATGAGCTGTTGAGGAGCAGCTGGTGAGAACAAGATGGCGGAGGTCAGATGCATGATGGGAGTTGGCGTGTACAGGAGAACAGAGGCTGTCAGTACTCTGGCAATGGCTCCCTCTGATGGTCGGAGAGGGGACTAGAAGGCCGGATGCTAAGCCTACTTTTGGAAAATGACTTATTAACATTGGGCTGAGATCAGAACTGGATTGAATCAGCCCAGTTCAAATCTAGGGGTCACGGGCTGCAGGCTTCATGCGTCCACATGTCTGTGGTTGTAGGACAAGCTTGGACACTTCTGCTGTCCAGGAACCAAACACTACATTCTGTCCTTTGGTTTAGAGAGTATTGAATTTTTCAGACCATCAAGTGAACTTCAAATCCTTTAATGTTCTCAAAAATCATCAGTGCGTCTGGTTCTGTTTACTGACCTGGAACCGGTTTTCTGTGTAACACAGCGCCTAAAAATCTGTCAGATTGTTTTAGTGCACCTTTAACAAACTATGAAGCTACATCACTTAATAGATAGTTGGAGCATTATGGGTACTGTAGTCAGGAGCTTGGTGGAGTGATGCATACTGAGCTTCAACATAAGAGTTGTTGAGAATTATTGTCAATAAAGTTTTATGTCTGTTGTGTTGTTCTGTCTGCTAAGGAGAACATGAAGAACAGCAGAGTTCACTAGAAATATTTCCCATCAAACCCTATGACCAATCATTTGCCTCTTAGCCCCTCTAGGCATTCTGGGTAGTGTAGTCAAAACACAAAGGATCACTGTTTGGTTTCACTTCATGCCCCTTGTGGTTAGAAAGATTCGATTATGATCGTCTGTTAAATTAACCTAGAGGCTGAAAACATTTTACGACAGCAGGAGCTTCAGCTTCTTAAGCTAAAGGAACTCCACCTTCTGGATCCTGACATTTAGGAACAAACAAGAGGTTCTCCAAACACTGACACCCTCTTTCTATGACATCACTGCAGATAAACATGTTGGAGGTTGCTTAGCCTTCGAAGTTTCAGGTTGAACCTGCTGCCATAAACTTTTTCATGGAAACTCCTGGCTTTTGACCCTTTCTTTGCCTGTTAACATTTCAAAACTGGAACGGCTAATCAGGAAGTCATCATGGTGGCTGACAGAGGGAAGAAGACTTCAGAACACCAGAGCTTTCTGTTGAGTAGGTCCCAGAGTGAGGAGCATCTGTGCTCGCAGGTCTCTGATGACCTACCACAGTGAACATGATGCAGATCAGACCTGTTCATGGACTCACCGAAACACTTGCTGAGGTTTGTCTGTTTGTCGATGAAGACCTTTGCAGAGATCACATTTCCAAACGGCAGGAACATCTGCAACAGGTCTTGATCTCCAAACTCCTGGGGGAGGTGGTAAATGAACAGATTGGCTCCTTCTGGACCTGCCAACCAATGAGAGTGGTTTTGGCACAGCAGCTCAAAGAAGTGTCTCCTGTTAATGGTACCTGGTTTCCATCAGAACTCACCTTCCTTCTGGCTGCCTGCAGCTGTGACGCTTTGTTGGGACAGCAGGCTTTGGTTGTAGAGACTAGGGAGGGCAGCAGCAGCATACTGCTGGATTCCGGAGTAGGCCTGGCTCAGTGCCTCCATGGTGTTACCTGAGCCGTTAGAGAGACCTCCTGAAACCAGGCTGCTGTTCAGGGCTGCCATCCCTGCAGCAAGCAAGACACCACAGGAAGTGAACCAAACCATCTGCAGCAAACCAGTTCCGGAGGGCAGGGTCCTGTCTTCACCTGCTAAGGAGCCCATATTGATGCCAGCACCAGCACTGGCAGCCAGAGACTGCAGGGCCCCCAGAGAGGCCATAGGGTTCACTGAGGAGTTGCTGGAGGACATAGGGGAGGAACCTGCTTTGGGAACATTCATTATTAAGGATGAACTGAAGTGAAATTCCTCTTCGCCCCTAAGCAGACCTGGGAGTAAAACATAGACAAAAAACAGCATGGAGCTTGGATCTCTGGTTACCTGAGCTTGTGAGCGCGCTCAGCGGGCTGCTGGAGGTCGTCATGGTGCTGGACCCTGAGGGCGTGGCCTGTGTAGCTGCTGCTGCTAAAGCAGCCAGGTTCTGCATGGTATTTAAACCTGCAGAGGTGAGTTCAAATGGTCAGGATCTGAAGGGAACGTAGCTTCTATCTAAAGTCTTTACCTGAAACCGGGTGCAGACTGCTGAGCGCGTTCCCGGGGGAGGCGGACTGCTGCAGCAGCTGCAGGTACAGCTGAAGCAGACAGGAACAGTTTAGAAGAGGAACCCCTCTGTATCTTTGAAGAACAGAGGTGTTCCTTAAACACACTCACTGCGAGGTACTGTGGCCCCAGGCTGCCGAAGCCGGTCAGATTTCCCCACATGGAGGCAGCGCTGAGCTGCTGCATCTGCAGCTGCAGCTGCTGAGCCAAGCGTTTCTGCTCTTTGTCCTTCTGGGTGTCTGCAAACTTCACCACGATGGGAGAGGAGCAGCCCTGGAACAAACAGAGCCACTGCAGCTGTAAACACGCAGGGGTGGAGACAGCGGCGTCACTAAGAGGTTGTCACCTCCATGGTCTGGGACTGATGCATGGACTTGATGGCCGCCTGGGCCATTTGTCGAGCCGTAAACGTTACAAACGCACATCCTGTGAGAGAAACAAAGGAAATCAGGGTCAGCTTTTTCTCTTAACTGAAGGACGGTTTCTTGATGAACTGCTGACAGCCAGGAGTTTGTCTCCTGCACATCTGGGTCTTAGTGAGGCCCTACAACAGCGAACATCAGTTTGAAGATCATGAAATGATTCAAAGCGTTTCTCACCACGACTGAGTCCCTCAGGTCCTCGAAGTATTCGACACTCCTCGATCTGTCCGTACGGCGAGAACATCATTCGAATGTCGTTCTCATTACATTTCTTGGAGATCATTCCAATGAAGAGTTTTCTGTCCTCCACTGCTGCATTCAACAGAACCTTCATTAGAGGGCCTCCCAGCATGCACACAGAAAACACTGAACTTTGAACTTTACTAGAAGGCTTTTGGTGCCCCTTTTATTTTGTAGAGTATTGTTGTCTCTTTAATGTGATGATGATGGAATCAAAGTGGGCTGAAGTGGAATAAATGGACTGTTTTGGTGCAGTTTCCATGGAGCCGCCTGCTTTTTTATGTTCTAGTTTGCTGTTTGAGAGTCAGCTGCAGGCCCAACTGTTGTTGGATCAATGATTGAACAATCGATCGTGGGCACTATACCTTTTTCAGATAAACAACCAAAGGTTGGATGGATCAGATGACTGGGAACAGCAGGTGCTTTGAGCCTTTTTCATTTCTTTCAAAAATGACCCTAATGGATGACTGACAGTTTAGTAAGCAGAACATTAGCTCCAACAGTAAACCGACATCTTGTCAATGAAAAAAACACTCTCGCTGCAAAATTTCAATGACAGATGTACAATGCTGTCCATCGGGGGGGTAGACTCCTAGGTGTCCCTCACATGGATGAGAGGTGGAGCCTCCAGAACAGCTGTGTTCACACTCTGGACAGAGGAGATGACAGCTATAGCTTTGGCCACGCCTCCTTTGTTGAGCTGACTTCACTACAGCTCTGGATTCCAGCACCAGAAAAGTCCAACTGTGATCAGAATGAACAATGACCTGAATCCCCTTGTTAAGAAAATGAACCATCTAACCATTCCCTGACACCCCCTCTGAGAATGGGTTTACATCATGCCAGATGGGTCAGGATAACATCGGCCATGTTGGCTATGAAACTCCCAACAACGGAAAATTCCAACCAGAAGAGCCTCATGGCTGAGAGGAGGAACATGTTCAGTAGCTTTAAGGAGCATCTCAGAACGTTGATAGTTTATAGAAGTGCTGTCAATCAATTAAAGAATGAATCAGATTAATCACAATGTTTTACATTTTATATGACAATATGTGTCTTTTGAACAAAAACAGGCCGGAGAGAAAACGTTTCCTTCATTTTTATTGTCTGAAATGTTTACATTTAAAGTGTTAACTCAGAAGTGTATTTTATGTGCAGCTTGATGTGCTGAAGTCCTTACCATTGTTCTTCTCACTGTCTGCTGGCTTCATCTGGATTGGGTGATGCATCTGGAGAAGTTCACAAACAGACAAGAATTCATGATGGAGGAATGACCTTCATCTCCAGGCTGCTGAAAAACATCAACAGAGGACTGAGGAGGAGTCCTGAGTTCTGTGGCTCCTGTTTGTCCTAAAACCTCCAAACACCTGAGAACATGTGAGCAGTCGGAGTCCAGGCGTCCAGCGAGCGGCTAAAACGCAGAAGCCTGAACATCTGAAGTACTTTGACTCTAAGATGAACTGTTTGGAGACACCAACCTTTCTGGAGTACCTTGAGCTGCTCTTTTGATCATGGGCAACCATGGTTCAGAGGTAGAGCGGTCGACCTCTGGTTGGAAGATCGCAGGTTTGGTTCCCGCCCTGTCCAGCCAGGTTTCAAAGTGTCCTGGTGCTTCTGGTTGGTGCCAGTGTTCGGCAGCTGCCGTCAGTGTGTGAATGTGTTTCGGGTGGATGAGACTGACTGTAACACGTTTTGGGCCTTCTAAGGCTGCGTTCACACCAAAAACAAACTTGCGTCAGGCACCTCTCTTTTGACGTGCGTCAGATTTGCTGCTTGACGCCTGTCCAAAAATGTGTTTGTGAAAGATCAGGACTGATTGAATCGATCCTCCATATTGGATTGGTATCCTACCTGCTGGTCAAGTCACTGAAGACATCACGTGCCCAGAGCTGTGTCCCTGATTGCTAAATTGCGCCAAAAGGACCTCAGATCGGGTCTGAACGTTTACTTCAAATTTAACGTTTAAACTGGGCGCCCCGACAAGCAGCAACTTTGATGCATGTCAAAACAAAGGCGTGTACGCCAATTTGATGTGTGAACTCTGGTCGCTGTGAGCGGACAGTTGATTTAAATGATGCACGTGCAAGGTGCACACCACGAGTGGGAGGGGGGATCTGTGGTACACACGTGTGCCGAATCGAGGCTACTGATCCATACAGATCAGGGATTATCTGTGATCCATTGAATCCCAAAGAACAAGTGTCCATATCTCAAGTCTTCTGCCTGGTCTTTCTGCAGACTTTGCAGAACTTCATCAGGCTGGAAGAGAAATGTGTGATTTTTGAAGAGGACTGTAGGTTTTTTTGCGTGTTTGGACACATTTCAATATCATGATCAACTGAACATGTTTACAAGTCCTTTGATCAAAAGTCTACCACAGTGAAACACAGAAACATGTCGGGTTTCGAGTAGACGCTAAATGAAGGCCATTTTGGAGCTGAAGTGGTTTGATGCTTATCAATAGCCGTCATCAGCTGAGAGGTTTGGAATCAGGTGCGTCTTCCACACACAAAGACCTGAAACCCACCATATCCAGGGTCCAAACCCTCTTTCAGGTCAATTTATCAGCAGCTCAAAAGGGTTAAAGGATCCAGGGTCAGACAGGGAGGCTTCAGCTATGAAGCTGCGTTATGTCCACAGCTTCACCTGGACCACAAAACTCAGGAAGAAGACTACGACCTACCCCAGGCAGGATCTTCATGTTGTGGAGAGCATTCTGAGCTTCTAAAGCTGATTTACGAGTGTAGTACGTCACAAAACAGCATCCTGGGAATGAGAAGGTCAGCAGAACATCAGCCTCCAGGGCGAAAGGCGGAAGATGCTGAGGAACATCAAACAAAGTCACTTAAACAATCAGCTGAGAACACACCAGAAGCAAGAGCTGAGAAATGTCTGTCATCTGAGAAGATACATGAACTAATGAAAGCTGACGGATGAACCCCAAAAAACATCTGACAAGAGAGTGATCAGAAGCAGCAGCAGGACATGCTGAAGATCTGAGCGAAGAAGCTGGAGAACAGATTTTATCTTCGATCATTTCAGTCACTCTGGAGCTGTGAAGGTTACAGAAACCAAAGTTGCTGCCGGGATGAACAGTTTTTGGAGCTCAACTCATCTGCAAACCAGGTTTCATGTGATTGGCAGAAATGAAGCAACGACTAGTTTTTTCTCAGGAATCCTCATTGAATGAATTCATTATTTATCATGAGGATGAGATACTTTACTGCTTCCATGGTTTCGTTTTCATTCAGCTTTAATGATTGATGACTGAAAACATTACAGAGTTGATCTGTTTCCTGTTTTCTTCCGTTACCGTACCCACATCACCGTGACCCCTCCACAGCACTTTGTATAATCTGGATTATGTTTAATGTTTAATCCTTTTCAACAAATAAAACTGATCTTTGGTTTTATTCTCTATCTTCTGACAGGAAAGATCTTAGATTTTTCATCTCTAGGGTTCAATTGTTGTTCAAGAGTAAGATGCCCCCCCAACACTGGACGAGACCTGAGCTCAAAGGTCCTGAAAAATTCTTCTGAGTTTTAAAGCAAAATGTTCTTTTCTGTTTTCTTCAAAATAAGAGTTTCAGCTTTGTTGATGTGAAAAGTGGGAATAACAGATACTGACTGGAGAACTTAAACAACCCTTCCAAGTCTCCAGAAAGATCCTGCTGGATCGAGAAGTCCCTCAAAGACCATCATAGATGTCTGTCAGACCTTTGCTCGGCGGAGGGTTCTGGCTGCGGTCCCTCAGGATGTTGATCTCATAGACGGCCCCGTGCGGCTCAAACAGCTCCCGCAACTGCTCCTCAGACCACGACCGGGGAATCTGTCCCACAAACATCTTGATGGCATCGACATCTGGCTGGTCTGGATGGTCCAGAGACCCGTTCATCTTCTTCACCCTGTGAGGACAAACGTTTGTGCTGTGAAACCTTCAACTGACCGGGAGAACCAAGACTAGTTGGGACCGACAGCCGTGATCAGTTCAGGAACATCCCTCTGATGAGCTCAGAGGTTCCAGGTCTGGAGTCACCAAGCCCCTCACGAGGACCAGCCAGCCCCTGATTCAGGCCAAACCAGTTTTTAAATGCTGTGTTTCCCAACAGAGAACATCTCATGTGGCTCTCAGGAAAGCTTCAGAGAGAAGTTCTGCATCTGTTTCAGAGAAAAACATCTGCCCCAGGTCTGTCCCCTCCTGCCCCAGGTCTGCCCCCATGCCCAGAGGCTGGTTCTGGTGCAGGTTGGTCACCTGTATGTGGGCGGAGCCAGCTCAGGGACTGGGGGCTCCAAACAGAGAAGTATTTTCACCTGCAGGGGACAGACTCGCACATCCATCCAGGTGAACATAAGCAGCAGGTTTGACCCACATGCAAACAAGCCTTTTGTTAGTCGTCATCCTGAAGATCAGAACACCTCTGGAGCTACTGCTGGGCTCTGGTGTTATTCCTGTGAAGAAGATCTTCGGCCCGCGTCTGGAGGTGTTTCTGGATCCTCAGCATCATCAGCCGGTCTGGTCCGGAAATGAAAACTTTCTGTGGTGGTTTTGTCTCCATCTTCCATCACAGAGAGAAAGACCTTGAACAATGTCTCCATCCCTGGTCTGGTCCAAAGCTAGACTTTACCCACATGGCTCTGCCTCTGTGAGGAGGGGGTCACTACCACAGCCAACGCCGCTCACACCAGGACAATAAGGTGTTGCATTCTTGAAGGTTTGGAGTCTGACGCTCCAGCGTCTGGTTGAGCTGCGGTAGAGACATGGAGACATATCATAAACCTCCTGCTAAACCAGCAGCAAAGGGCTGATTTTGGGGAGACCGCTGTCACAGACAGCGCCTGTGGTCATGGCGAGTCAGAATCGAGGAGGCGGGGCATCTTTTCTATATGCTGGATCTGCCAGGTTGCCCCAGTCTTCACCGTCTTCATCCAGAAGTCCATGCTCTCCTTCATGCATGGGAATGTGGAGGAAAAGCGGAACGTTCAGACGACCTGGTTCATGTCTGCGTTTACCTTCAGGCCTCCAGCAGGTGGTGCTGTTTGCTCCATCTGTTAACCATGAGGCACGTGGACTGCTTCACCGACACACCACGATGTTTGCAGTCAGGTTGCTGGACAGACCCTCCGTCCTGTCAGACTCTGTTCTATGTTCTGCCTGAGAACTGGAAAATCAGATGGCAGAGTCCTGTCAGAGAACTGACATCATAACGTTCTCTGTCACAGTTTGCGTTTTCAGTCCAGCTGTTCCGTTCTGGAGCCCAGAACGGCGTATACCTCTCCGAACAGAGCACCAGGAGCTCTCCTGTGTGTGATGGTTTTCGTATTGTCTGTCCTTGTCTTTGAGCCACTGGCCATCGTCACTGTCAGATATGATCGAGAGTCCCTCTTATCTATTCATGACAATATTTACGGACCGCATCCAGTCAACGCGAGGCCAGAGACGGTTCTGTCTGACGGAGACGTGGCTTCACAGTGACGTTCCAACCACCGGGCTTCTCCGTGTACCGCTCAGGCCGAGTCAGAGAGCACCGGGAAAACAAAAGGAGGAGGTGTGTGTTTCCTCATAGACGAGCTTTGGAGCACAGACAATGTTATGGTGAACCAGACTTGCACCATCAACCCTGAATGTCTTGTTTTGGATCTTCCCCTGGAGTTTTCAGTGGTGTTGGGATGTTCTGTGTGCATCCACGGGCTGATACCTCACTGGCTCTCAGTGAATGAAGTGGTATTTTACACAAATTTAAGAGTTCTTTTCCTCATGCTGTGGTCATCACAGCAGGAAATTTTAATCATTCTAATGTCAAAGATGCTTCCCCTAATTACTACCAATAAGTAAAATGTCCCACTAGAGGATTTGGTATCTTACCACTGCTACAGCAACATTAGGTCAGCGTATGGCTCTACCCTCAGACCAGCTTTTGGCAGATCTGACTCCTCTGTTCTTCTCTTCCCGACATATATACAGGAGAGCAGGCAGACAAAGCCAACAGCGCGTACTGTCCAGTGTTGGACCAAAGACGGTGAAATTCATTTACAAGGCAGATTGGTCTGTCTTCCAGTCAGAAGATATTGATGAATACTGTGAAGCAGTGACTGCTTACATAAACTTCTGCATCGACTGCTGGATCTCACAGAAGGTAACTAGGAAATATCCCAGTCAAAAAGCTTGGATGAATTCCAATGTGAGAATGAAACTAAAGGAACGCACTGCATCTTTTCAAGGTGGCGATGTTGCTGCTGACATTAAGCTTACATTAAAGGTCTTTTAAAGCACCAAAACAGTCCTATGGAGAAAAATAGTCACTTTAAGGAGGACAACCCTCAGCGTATGTGGAAAGGACTGAACACCATCACCTCCTGGAAAACAAGAGGAGGAAATCTCACCGTTTATGACGACTCACTGCTAAATGCATTGTCCCACATTGTTTTAAGAAGTCATTCATAATTCCAGTGCCAAGAAGACACCTGTAACATGTTTTAATGACTATCACCCAGTGGCTTTAGCTTCTGTCTTAATGAAAAGCTTTGAGCCTCTGGTGTCTGTAGACCCTCTTCAGTTTGCATACAGTCAAAACAGGAGTGGAGAAGTGCTGGCTCTTTTGCTCTGAATTCTGTATATGAACACTTAGATAAAAGGAAATCATATGTGAGAATGCTTTTTAGAGATTTCAGCTCAGCTTTTAACTCCTGTATTCCCATAAAGCTCAATCACAAGCTGAAATCTATCAGTCTCGATGACAACATTTGTAAATGGATTTTAAACTTTTGAACCTGCAGACCACAGAAAGTCCAAATCAATGACAGTGTTTCTCTTTGTGTGAGTACTGGCACCCCACAGGGTTGTATTCTAAGTCCCCTGCTCACTCTGACAGAAAAGACACTTCTAAGCAGAGGTTCGTTCTGCCAGCAGGACAGCAGGACTATTGGATGTGACCTTCCAGATTCGGAAACCATTTAGAAATCTAGACTTTTAATTAGTGCAACTCGGATCATGAAGGATGTCTCTGGTCATCCTGCCACTGGAATGTTTGACCTCCTACTGTCTAGCAGAAGAGCTTCTTTCCTCAGGCTGTGCGGTCTTTGAATGCAGGAAAAAGACAGGGATCGTACCACGTTAAGTTGCACTTTTAACTGCTGCGATTGGCTGAGAAGCCAACTAATTTATCTACTTTTATACTAATGTTTTATTCAAGTGCTTTTAATTCTACTTATTTATCTTTTCTGTTTTGGGAGCCCTGCAGTTTGTTGTTTTAATGTGATTTTACTCATACAAATGGTTGATAAAAACCCTCTGGAAACCAGAGCCACCAACCGGCGCTGAGGCGGTTCACCTACTCTGGGCCTGTAGGAGCCATGTTGGATCATGTCATCCTGGGGGTGTGGCTGTCCTCTTAATGTCAAGTCTAAAAACAGGCAGATGAGCTCAGACAGGTGCGCTTCAGGCACTGATGAAGAAATGAAGGACAGTGACTGTGATGTCATTCAGGTTTAGGTTCATCTGCGACTTGGATGGGCGTCTAAAGACTGGTCTGTAAAGGAAGCAGAGCGTTTCGACTGCTCCACGCGTCATTCTGGTGCTGCACATCCCAGCAGCCTCAGGTTCTAGTCTCAGCTCCTACAGGGACAGAGCAGGTTCTGTGCTGCAGTGGACCTTCAGGACTCAAACCCTCTTCAGATGATGAGGCAGCTGATCTGCTTTGGTCAGAAGCGCGTCATGGCTGCAGATGTGACGTCTTTCTGAAGTCTGACGCTCCACTTCTATTTCCATTGCTGAAAGCAGCAGCTCGGACCAAAGAGCTTCTCCAGTTCGAATGTGAGAAGAGCTGGAGGAAATCTACAGAGGACAGCCTCCAGCTGCCGAGGAGGACGCAGAAAGAGGAGACAACTCCTGCAGAACCAATGAAGGAGAAGTCCAAGAAGCCTCATCCTCAGCAGCTTTCTGCCTTATAGAAACACAATACAAAATACAAAAGCTGCTCCCCAAGAACACCAGGAAGCTTCCGCTTTTCTCATCTCAAAGTGTGAAACAGATGGGATGCTCCCTCCGTTTTCCTGGTGTCTACACAGATGGGTGGAGATGGAAACCTCCCAAAGCAGATTTAAAAAAGACAAGCACCAGGAAACAGGAGGTAACTCACACTGGACCAGAGGTTAAGGAGCAGTGGTCCACCATCATCTCTGGGAGGAAGTCCAGTTTGAAGGAAGCCATGATGCAGATCTCAGTTCCTCCTCCTTTAGATCACCACAGAGTCCAGGTCGATCCAGGCTTGAGCAGAGACGAAGAAACGCTTCAACATGAAGACAGCAAAGACCACAGACTGCTGAAGGTTGCCACACGCTGGCAATGACATCGGTGTGGAGATGGATGCTGGGACGGCGGCACCACAACAATCAAAGTGCTGATGATCCAGCGCCTTTGTGGACGTTTCTGCAGGCCCAGCAGATCCCTGTGCAGCGTCAGATAAACAGGGTGTCAAAGCGATGGTGATAAGGCCGGCTGGGCAGGGGGAATGAAAGGCAGAGTCATGCCCCCCCC
This sequence comes from Adrianichthys oophorus, assembly GCA_036245035.1. NCBI lineage: Eukaryota > Metazoa > Chordata > Actinopteri > Beloniformes > Adrianichthyidae > Adrianichthys > Adrianichthys oophorus. Next base: position 433,340 of record BSAI01000210.1, read on the forward strand.
ACGGCCAGCCGCTAATCCCTGGACTAACCTCACCAAGAACCAACAATCAGCTTCCGGCCTCGGGGGTGGGGTTACATGCTCTGAATGAAACACTGGTCAGGTACAACCAAAGACCCAACCTCTGAGCAGACATCTCCATGTGGACCTCAGCAGAACCTGAGGATTCTGTGAGACGCCAGAGGAAAATGTCAAAGAACGGACCCGAGTCAGCAGACAGAACCGCATCAAGTTCTGCTGAACTCCTCCATCAGACTGCAGATGTTCTGTAGGACCTCCTGGAGTCAAACCCCAGTCCTGACAGCATCTGCTGCTGATCATTAGGATCAGGTGTCATCCAGGGGTGCAACAGATCACTAAACTCCCGGTTTGGATCATGTCACGGTTTAGAGTCACAGTTTAGATCAGTAAAGAGAAAAAAAAAGAAAGAAAACAGGACAAAGCAACATAAAAGCCCACAATACAGTTTTGAAAAGCTTGAAGAACATAAATGTATGCATTTATATTTAATAAAACACATGAAGTACTTTAAAACGTATAAACACACACATCCAAACATTTGCTCATTCAGGCCCGTTTAAAGAAAACACACAAAAAGGACATCTTTGAAATCAAGATATTCCCATAAAAAATACTCTGATGCCCATAAAACAAAGTGCATTCTGGGAAAAAACAAAAGTTGTTTTAAAAACAAGTAAGAGAAACAGGGAAGTCAGATTGTACTTCGTGAAACTCTGTCACTGCGTCCTCTGCTGCTATAAAACCCATCTCACTGGGACACACGCAGCAGCGGCGTTCTCCTGCCACAGAGCCGGACGGTCACAGAGAGACGGCAGTGCCGCTGAAAGCTGCCGTTGAGACGCAGCTGCTGCTCCTCGCTGGGAGAGTCTCTGAATAATGCCATGAACCTGGACACGTGCACGGATCACCGATGCTTTTGTAGAGCTCTTCAGGATCAACCTGGTTTCTCATCACCCGCGTCCTCCGTGATGAGGTCGAGAAAATCTTTTGATGGAAGCTCCTCCCACACACGGCGGGAGCGTCAGGTTTACAAACACTTTTGGACTAGCGTCGAGCAGCGACATTGATGCACATTAAAACTAAGATGGCGTACGTAAATCTGATGTGCCAATCGCATTTGGTGTGAACAGACAATTGTTTAAAACTATGCAGGGGATGTGATCCGCTGTACTACTGATCCGTACGGATCAATCATGACCCGCTGCACCCCTAGCGTGTTCCCTCCATCAGAATGTCAAACTCTCTGATCCACATCAGCAGCAGGTACAGGATCTCCAAGAACAGGATCCAGCAGATCCAGACCCAAGCAGAGACTGAGCTGTGAGGAGTCAGTAAGACAGCTTCAAGGTCCTGAAAGGTTGTTCTTTAGATCAAATCTGTACATGAAGGCGTCTCAGAACCAATACATCACAGACACAAGTCCATCAGATGTTTCTACAGTCCACCAGTGGAGACGTCTCTAAATCACAGCGTGGACTTCTTTCTCCTCCGAGCTTCTTCAGGTCCACCGCTCCTGCTGAAGAACCGCCCCTCCATCGCCTCATGGGGCGTGTCCTTCTTCAGGGTCTGGTGAAGGTAGCCGTTATAGAAGTCCATAGCTGTGAGTCTTTTCTTCAGAACCACAGCCTTGAACAGAACCCAACCGTCCTGGGAAAACGAACAAAGACAACATCTGTCCTACTGAGACATGAACGACCACGCCCACACGGAGGGTCACGGTGAAGATGCACTAATGAAACCATAGAGGGCTTGAGGCTCATCCAACAGGACCAAACGGGCTCAGCGTCTTCACATGCTTTCCCCAACCTCAGCACTCAGGAGCTACAGCCCTGCTGGTTCTCCAGCTCTCCCTGGACCGCTCGATGCAGACGACCTCCATCAGATGTGTTCAGTCAATCAGGATGTGGAAACACATGAGTCAGCTGATCAGCAGCGAGCTGGTCAGGGAGGACTGGAAAACGGTTGGGTTGTGGCTCCTGAGGACCACGTATAGATGGGAGATGACAGGAAGTGCCCCCAACACACAGGGAAGCCCCTGCAGCAGAACCAGTTTACCATCAGACCCCCCCACAGCAAAGAGCAAGGAAACAGAGGATGAGCAGCGCTCACCTTACAGCGGACTGCCAGGGTGCTGGACTCCTTCTCGAAGTGTACGCTTCCAGGAATGGCGTTCTGCGTCTGACCTGGGAGATGAGGAGATGAAGGTGTGGGTCAGGGAGGAGGATGATGATTACGGGCTTTATGAAGAAAACAGGCCTGCAGCCCCCTCCAAAAAAGAGGGTGGACCTCATCCCAGACCCAGTTCCTTCTTGGAATTCTCCTTTTCCAACATTTAAAAACATTCCGTCTCGTCCCTGAGGAGCCGGTGAGGTCTTTCAACCTCACAGGTAAGCTCAGGTGAGAGGAAGATCTGCGCTGGACGGGCGTCAGCTCCGTCATCTGGACCAACAGTCTTCTCTTTATGGTCTGACATGTAAAGAACATGTGGAGTTTTCCTGGAACAAGATGCCTCATCTTTTCAGACGTTCTCCTAACTCAGGAAAAGAAGCAGAGTTCCTGATTCACTCAGTGTCGTCCCCCCCATCCCAACAATGAGCTGGAGGGGTGGGGTGGGGGTGGGGGTGGGGGTGGGGGGTCACTTTCATCAAAACGACTCATGGAACATAAAACAGGCTGTGATCATCTCACCTGACAAAGGACGTTTTCCTACAAGCTCCAGGAGTTTTATGGTCCGGCCCATCCATAAGGTCCTCAGGGGGATCTGCAGCATCAAGAGGTCATCAGAATCAGGTGGGATGTCCAGGTGAGTCCACCTGGTCCTGCTATCTTACCCGCGATCCAATGGCTCGGTGTAGGCAAGCGATCTGGTCACAGGTCTGCTCCTCCCAAACCACCCAGCTCATGGCAGCATTGATCTTGGGAGCTGTTGGAGACAAGAAAAACCTGAAGATGGCGTCCGTGTTCTCTCTGAAACCTGTTCATCACATGTACCAACCGAAGGTGACGCCCGTCTGTCCTTGCTCCTTTTTGGTAGCTATTCTCTCAGGGAGAGTCTTCAGAGTGTCCAGGAGCTGAAAGCAGGTGAACACGTATCAGAGAGGTCAGGAGGACCACCATGGATGATGCTCCACCCACCAGCTGGGCTCCTTTGGAGGCCAGAGAAGCTCCGAGCTCATCGGCCGAGCAGCCGTCCGGTACCGGGTGGAGCTCCTGGTTGAGAATGGGACCCACGTCAAACCTTTGGACAGGAGAGCTTTTCTTATGGTTGTACTCAGAGGTTCATAAGGGTTGAAGTTCTGAAGTTTGGAGGCAGCAAAAGCTTTCTTCTTCTTCACACTCAGAAGAAAGTCGGAGCTGCTCTGCCCCCTGCTGGAAGTCCTGGGTAGTTATGCTGCAGAAGTTTACATACGAGGAGAAAAAAACCTCGAGGAGAAGTTCTTCACAAAACGACAGGAAAATTCAGAAGCTCTGATCCTAAAGACGAAGTCTGGTTGGATTTGTGCTCAGAAGGAATCCGACATGGCTGAATCTGAACACCTGAGCAGGTGATCAGTCCACCAGCAGACCCAACAAACAAACACACAGATTCTCCAAAGAATCGATTCAACATGTTTGGGGATTTTGGTAGAAAACAAAACACGACTCAAGCAGACACAACCCTTTTAGGATCTGAACCAGCATCTTCATGCTACAACAGTTCTTTTTGTGATTATTGATCACTTTAACTAAGGAAGTCCACGATGGTTTCTCTGTTCTGAAAATTTCTCTATTTTCATGGTCCAACGCAGTGGCTCTGGTTCTGCGGACACACCGTTCTTCCATAGAACCCCGATCCATCACCTGATACGTGATCAGAATCTGCAGAATCTGATGATGACAGTCTGGAAGCTGGCGGGTTTGAACAGGTCAGTCCTGAAGATCAGGACTGGAACCGCTGGTCTACAGGGACAGAGGTTTTTGTGTTTCTGAATCTGACTTTGGATCAAAAACTATACAGTTCTGATCTGGCCCGTTTCCTCAGGAGGACCTTCAAAACCCTGATGTCAGGAATGTAATGACACAAGCAACTACAAGGCGGCAAACTGCCACAGCAGAGTCTGTCAACATTCAGCCGGTGAAATCTGCTAGTGTTTCTGCGGTGCTGCTGAGAAAAAGAACCTTCTTGGATCCAAAGTGCTGAGATCTGTCTGTAAAAGTCAGCAGAAAAAGTCATCCAGTTTCATGCCAGTCAACAGTGGATGCAGTTTGTTCTTAACTGACCAAACTAGGGATGCACCAGATATTCAGCAACCGAATGCATTCGGCCGGAAACCGCACAAAACAACATTTGGCTTCAGTGGGAGTGAGGCAACTAGTGGCGTCTGACACAATGACACAATCAGCGCGAATCTAGCGCCTACTTTAAAATGTCAGCTGTGTGGAAATATTTCAAAGTGCTTGACAGCGATAAAAGTTCTGCAATTTGCAGCGGCTGAAACGAAATGGTCACGAGGGGGGG
>BSAI01000210.1:437955-448853 GCA_036245035.1 Adrianichthys oophorus
CATCTCCGTTAATCTGACATTTAAAAGCTAATCACCTGGAACAGCATGAGGAATACGAGAAAGACACGGCTGTGATGTTAGCAGCACTCCAAAGATGAACAAATTCACCAGGGGTAGCGCCACAGCGAATGTTTGAAGGCCCGGCCGTATACAAATGAAATGCACCAGCACATGAATGATCAAATATGAAAGAGACATTTATAAATGTTACATTTCTTCTAGGCTATTACTGCAATATTTAAAAAATAAAGAAAAACTCAGCATCCTCATTGGATATTTGGCCACTATTTGGTATTCAGCTGAGCATTTTAATTATTATTCGGCTTTGGCCAAAAATTTTCATTTCGGTGCATCCGTACACAAAACTGCACCCGCGGAGCTTTGGTTGGTGTAAAAAAATATGTTGGCAGCACTTCCCTGCTGTGTGAGTGCATTTGTGTCTGTGTATCGGTGTGTGTGGGTCTGTGTGTGGAGAGGGGGGAAGTTTAATGAAGTTGTGTTGCAGTTTTGTGTTTGTTCAATGCCACATGCTGACGGCGTCATGAAGAACACAGAAGAACGTTTTACTTGTGGGGGAGGATCTGAATGATGGTGACCCCTGTCACGGCGTCACCCTGCAGGATGGTGTGGAAGATGGGGGCGGGACCTCTCCACCGGGGCAGCAGGCTGGGGTGGACGTTTAAAATCCCACTGAAAGGACACGAGCACACGCGTGATCAGGAATGTGTCACCTCACAGCAGTCTGTACCGCCCCCGCTGGATCAGGGGGTTCTCTGGGGCCCACCGGCCCCGGTCCAGCGGGACACAATGACCCGGGCCGCAGATGTTTCACAAACACCCCCCCAAACACACATACACCAGTCCTTCTGCGGCAGCAGAGGCTGGGTGGTGATGATGATGAAGATGCTCACTGTGGGAACAGCTTGATGAGGCTTTCCTGCAGCAAACAGCCGAAGGACACGACCACGCCCACATCGAAGCGGTCCTCCAGGAGCTCCGGGGGCCAGCTGTGGAGGGTCAACCGGTTCTGCCGCGCGAACCTCCTCACGGGGACGTCACCGGGGAGGGTCACCACCTCCAGGCTCCTCACCACTCCCGCTCCAGAGCTCCTGCGGGACAGCAGCAGGATGACAGCGGCTCGGCTCGCGGACCCGCAGCTCGCACATCGGAACCTACCTGCTGCAGGTGAGAGCCCTCAGGGACTCCACGGCGAACTGGTCGGTACCGAAGAACAGGAGTCTCCACGGGGGTCCCCCGGCAGAGAACCGGCGCTGACAGGGGCGCGGAGGCCGGAGCGCGGCCCCCAGGAGGGCCCCCGCGGACACGCCGTTCCTCCACATGACAGCGGTTACAGCCCGGTTCCGACCCGAACAGCGCGTGAGCTCTGCCTGGAGGACGCGGTGTCGGCACACGGGGCCGCCATTACCACACTTCTTCTACCGCACGAGCGCAGCGCCACGCACCGCTGCGGCGCAGCATCGCCCCCTACCGGAGCCAGAGCGAAGCCGCCGGTCCGGGGTTCGGTTCTGTGTTCTCTAAAGTTCCACCATTTGAAGAGCAGCTGAAACAGGAAGAGAACCCACTGTTCTCCTCAAACACCTTCAGCTGCACACCTGAGATTACAGGTGAGTTTAAAGGGTTGTACTGTTCCAACGGTTTCTTACTGTTTAATCTGACATTGATGGAAGAACTGTTCAGTCAGAAGAAAATGAAACTCGCTTCAATTATCTGTCATTATTCCCATGATTGTTGTCGTCATATGATCACCTTAAAGTGTTTGGTATCTTTAAGTCCATGTGACTTTCAGCTTCATTCCTGAATTTAGGATGAAAATCTCCACATCAAACCTCCTGGTCTTTAAGGTTCATTTTATTTTAACCCAATTAAAATCTTTATTTTCAAAAACAAGAAACAAATTTCACTTTTCTAAACTGTTTTAACATTTTAATCAAAATCAAACCCTTTCAGTTCTTTTCAGAGTCCATTTGGGTGAATTCAAACTGAACACTTGTTCTGGATTGTTGCGAATGTGTCCAGTCTGAATACACCCTCAAACTCTGAGCTGCTTTATGAAAAAGAAAACTGTAGAATAACAAATGAAGTGTGTAACGTGTGGGTGTTTCGTGTGTCTGTCCTGTCCTATCATCACTAATGAACACCCACACCTCCTGCTGCCTCTGAGCAGCTGCTTTATGCCTCTATGTGCAGTGATTCTTTGCACCAGTAAAGGTTCAGGGGTTGTGCTGATCCCGGGTTGACCCCAGAAGGTTTTTATTCATCTTATGTCTGTTAGAAATTGAAATCCAGGGGATCTTTTTTAAAAACTATTTGTTCTGTTAGAATTTGAATGAAAGTAGATTAAAGTATTTCCCATTAATGCTTCTGTATTGTGTGTATTTTGTTTGCATGTGAGTCATGTAACCAACTTATGTGTACAAAGTACTTTATCAATAAAGTTTATTTGCTTGTTTTATTTCCTCTTCTCAACTTTGTTTTTTATATCACCATTCATTTTATTTATTTTTTTTTCTTTGTGTTTTATTTTTGCAAACAAAATGCTCGGTTACAAATCGAACACGGAAAAAAAAAAAGTCTGAAAAGCATCATGGGAAAACAGGCGTGGCTACACGAGCCGAATAAAGTTTTTTTTAAAAAACGGGGTCACATGACCGCTGGAGTCTTGAGCTGATCTGATTGCCGTCCATCGACCATGGTGAGGTTTCCTCCGGCAGAAGGCCGTCCTGCAAGTCCGTGAGCGGACCGCGGGGCTGCGGGCGGTTCGGTTTGGTTCGGATCAGGAGCCGCGTCGAGGCGGCGGCCCGGTGTGACGGGGCCTAGCTGTAGCTAACGGGAGCTGCGCGCGCGCTAGTCATGATTTCCTCATGATTTCCTCAGACCGCGCGCTCCCTTCGCTTAAATGCGGGTTTGCGCGCGCGGACGTGTGTGTGGATCGGTGAAAGGTTCGTTTGCTCGGGCTGGTATCGGCGGGCTGCGGAACCAGCCTCGGTGTGAATACGCTTTGGCTCACACGCACGCGCTCCAAATCTGCCAGTGTTGTGTCTGTATGTGAATGGACGGCGCGCGTGATCACGTGACTCGTGGGTTTGTTTGGAGCATTTTTGAAGCTAGTTTTCAATTCTCGGCCATTATAACAGGATATGACGCAATCGAAGGCGGTTCTATCTGAAAATGTCAGAATTCCGAGACTAACTCGCCCCTCCCACTGAGGTTGTTTGAGTTAAATGTCACTCAAACAGCCCCGCCCCGTTGTGTGTGGGGGGTTCATCATGTCTGCCCTGGAAGGTTCTAGTGGTCCGGTGAAGCCCGGCGGGTTCTTTTTTTTTTTCAGTACACATGTTGTTCTGAGCGGTTCTGCTCCGGTTCTGAAAGCCCGTCTCTCTATGTTGCAGCCCACCACCCAGCAGTCTCCTCAGGATGAGCAGGAGAAGCTTCTGGACGAAGCGGTTCAGGCCGTTAAGGTCCAGTCCTTCCAGATGAAGCGCTGCTTGGTAGGATGGAGGTGGTCTCGGACCTGAAGCAGCGTTTCCTCCACTGACCTCTGACCTGTGTGTGCGTTTCAGGACAAGAACAAGCTGATGGACGCACTGAAGCACGCCTCCAACATGCTGGGAGAGCTGAGGACCTCCATGCTGTCTCCAAAGAGTTACTATGAGCTCTGTATCCTTCAGCCCGTCGGCTCTTGAGGACTTCCTGATTCTGCTCAGCTTTGCTCTGTTCCACCCTCTGCGTTGATCCAGGCTTTGGACATGCACACGAACGCAGCGTGGTTCAGTTTTCCTCCTCTGTCTTCATTCAGATGAGGGTTCCACGTCTTCTGACTCTCTGCGTTCAGCAGGGAGGTGGGGCTGAAGGGGGCGTGGTTTGCTTGAAGGTTTCTGTGTCCGCGGTGATCTTTGACAGACCGTCAGACATGGCCATCTCTGACGAGCTCCACTACCTGGAGGTCTACCTGACTGATGAGTTTGCAAAGGGACGGAAGGTGGCTGACCTGTACGAGTTGGTGCAGTACGCCGGGAACATCATCCCCAGACTGTGAGTCCAATGCACATCAGCTTTTACTCTGAAAAACTTCTCCATCACGTCTGCACCCTCAACTTTTACTCTAAATGTGTGAGGGTGGGGCTAAAGCACTTCCTGTTCACACCTGCTACCAATAAAAGGGTCAAGAGCTTTGCTCAAGGGCACCACAGTTGGGCAAAGACTGCTGCAATGAACAACCTGCTGCTGGGCCCAGCCTCTGTCTGCAGGCCCCTGAGCAGTCTCTGGGTCAGAGGTTCAAATCCCAGATCTGGATCAATAGTCAGAGCGCTGGTCTGTCGGAGGTGTTGGATCTCATGTTCTCCCTGAGATTTCTGAATGTTCTGATCCAAATGAAGCCCCCTCACCAACCCCCCTGTTACTGAGGGGTGGCGAAACGAAGATGCTCAGGATTTGTTGTCATGCAGATCCTTGAAGGAAGATCTGCAGACAAAGACATCAGAAAATAAAGACCTCCCACTCTGACTGAAAAGAATAAACAGAAAACAATCCAAAAGTAAACAAACAAAACAAAATGACAGCCTCATACCCCCCTGTCTCTAGAAAGGTCGCCACGATGGAGGTGTAAGAGCAGAATGTTTGCTGAAAGGTGAGCAGAGCGTTGGATGAGGCCTCGCTCTGGTGTGTCTGAGTGCTTCTTCCTGTCTGCAGGTACCTGCTGATCACGGTGGGGGTGGTGTACGTCCGCTCCTTCCCTCAGTCCCGCAAAGACATCCTGAAGGACCTGGTGGAGATGTGTCGGGGTGTCCAGCACCCCCTCAGGGGGCTCTTCCTCAGAAACTACCTGCTGCAATGCACACGCAACATCCTCCCTGACGACGGCGAGCAAACGGAGTAAGAGCGCCTCCCCACCTACCTCCTCTCTGAGCTCCCGCTCAGGTCAAGCTGTTAACTTACCGCTTCCCTCCCCAGGGGAACGGAGGAGATGACGGGCGACATTAACGACTCCGTCGACTTCGTCCTTCTGAACTTTGCTGAAATGAACAAACTGTGGGTCCGGATGCAGCATCAGGGTCACAGCCGAGACCGCGAGAAGAGGGAGAAGGAGCGGCAGGAGCTGAGGATCCTGGTGGGCACCAACTTGGTCCGGCTCAGCCAGCTGGAGGGTGTGAACGTGGACAAGTACAAGCAGGTGAGAGGCCGCTCCCCCCGGACCTGCTTGAGTCCGGTCTTCTCCTCGGTGACGGGTTTTGTCTGCAGATCGTGCTTCCTGGAGTTCTGGAGCAGGTGGTGAACTGCAGAGACTCTCTGGCTCAGGAGTACCTGATGGAGTGCATCATCCAGGTTTGTACCTGTAACACCTGCTCAGGTAAGGTGATCTTTGGGGGCTGACTGACCCGACTTTCTGTCAAAGGTTTTCCCTGACGAGTTCCACCTTCAGACCCTCAACCCGTTCCTGCGTTCCTGTGCTGAGCTCCACCAAAATGTCAACGTGAAGAACATCATCATCGCCCTGATTGACAGGTGAGGTCTTCGGGGGGGTTCTGCCCGACATTTGTGCCGGCGTTCTTTGACAAGATTAACGGCGGGTTTGGTTTTTCGGTTTAGACTTGCTCTGTTTGCTCACCGAGAAGACGGCCCTGGCATTCCCGCTGAGATCAAGCTCTTCGACATCTTCTCTCAGCAGGTGGCCACCGTCATCCAGGTGAGACTAGCAATGCTTCAGATCCCACAGCGAAGCCTCACCAAACCGTAGACGGAGGACTGCCTCTTGATGGGTTTTTTTTGGTTTTCAGTCTCGTCAGGACATGCCGTCAGAAGACGTGGTTTCCCTGCAGGTTTCTCTCATTAATCTAGCCATGAAGTGTTATCCTGACCGCGTCGACTACGTGGACAAAGTCCTGGAGAGCACCGTGGAGATATTCAACAAACTCAACCTGGAGCAGTAAGTTTGTTTCGTCCAAACATTAGCGATGGCGTCAACGCACTGACATCATCAAAACACGAATCTGAATAAATCCTTTTTAAATCTAGTTTAACAGAAAGGACTCCATACCTGTTTACGCTATTAATATCATTCCAATGGATTCTGATGCAGAGAAATGTATTATTACTATTATTTTACTATTACCATTACTGTAAATAGACATTTATTTCAGTAAAGTGGGCAACACTTTATCCTAGCTAAGTTTGCTTTCCTAATGTAAAGTGTTGCATACTAACACCTTACAAAAGTACTCCACACAGAAAGGTTCCCCATCGGTGACACTGGTTCAAGTCCCCCAGCCGGGACTTGAACCGGGAACCTTCACACCAGCCTCGTTGAGATAAAGAAACAGGAAGAATTCCTGTTGATTCTTTTTTAAATATTCTAGTATAGTGATGGGTTTGGTTCTTTCAACTTTCATTAATTCAGAGAAAGTCTGCAAAAAAATGTTTGTTTGTTTCTTCATTTTTTTATCTTTATGCCTCAGACTTTTCTCTGTAATAATGCCGTCAATGATGACCAGACCGTTTTTAGAATCCTGAACACAGCTGACGTACTGACCCGCCTCATTCAGACGGTTTCTGGGGTCTCGTCTGTGATCATGTAGACTCTAAAAGGACTCCTTTGGCTCGTCTTTGTTAGTACGATCTTTGAAAAAGTTTCTGGTCGTAAATGAAAGTGTTTGTGTTCCTGTAGCATAGCGACGAGCAGCGCTGTTTCTAAAGAGCTGACCCGTCTGCTGAAGATCCCTGTGGACACCTACAACAACATCCTGATGGTGCTGCAGCTGAAGCACTTCCCGCCTCTCTTCGAATATTTCGACTACGAGTCTCGCAAAAGCATGAGCTGCTACGTGCTGAACAACACGCTTGACTACAACACCATCATCGTGGCGCAGGAACAGGTGGGGCAGACAGGTTTCAGGTGGAGGTGAACACCACCGTCACTGAGTTTCTGCAGCTGAGACCAGCAGCGGTTCTGACCCACTTTGTGGAAACGCAGAGCTGTTGTTGCAGTCATGCTTGTGAATCCCAGCCGAGGTGTTGGCCTGAAGAGAATGTGCTTCCCCCAGGTGGACGCTATCCTGAGCTTGGTCTCCACGCTCATCCAGGACCAGCCGGACCAGCCGGCTGATGAGCCCGACCCGGAGGACTTTGCTGAGGAGCAAAGCCTGGTGGGTCGTTTCATTCACCTGCTGCATTCTGAAGACCCAGATCAACAGTACCTGGTATGTCCCCCTGTGCAGGTCTTTCTAGAACCTCCAGAACTTCATTGCTGAAACGGATCACATCATTTTGCTTCAGATTCTGAACACGGCCCGGAAACATTTTGGTGCCGGTGGAAACCAGAGGATTCGCTACACACTGCCCCCGCTGGTGTTCGCTGCCTACCAGCTCGCCTTCAGATACAAGGAGAACTCATCCACGGTAAGTCCCGCCCCTCACTTTAGTGCCCGTGCGCTGGTTCATCAGTAACGAAGCCTCCAACCTGTTTCCAGGACGACAAGTGGGAGAAGAAGTGCCAGAAGATCTTCTCCTTCGCTCACCAGACCATCAGTGCGCTCATCAAGGCCGAGCTCTCCGAGCTGCCTCTGAGGCTCTTCCTGCAGGGGGCGCTAGCTGCCGGGGAGATTGGCTTTGAGAACCACGAAACTGTGGCCTACGAGTTCATGTCTCAGGTAGAACCTCATTCATGTCTGCTTTTTCTGGAAAGAACACTCTAAAAGAGCTGTCATGAAAAAACATGGAAAGGTGAAAAGTTTTCCGAAAGGAAAAAGGGGTGTGGTCCCAGGAAGCTGCAGGAGGTCTGCTGCTGAAACGCATGAAGAAGCTGAAGGCAGCAGAAGATCATGGAGGAATTCTCATGACACGCTTAGCCTGGGAGAGAAAGCTAACGCAGAGCTCGGTAAAGAAAGAGCTTCTGTAAAAAACCGCTGAGGGAGAGGATGCTGCTAAACCCAGACTGAGCTGGACAACCCCATAAATCCCAGATCATAAACATCATCTGTGGGTTCATAAACAAAGGCCTCTCCCCCATTCAAGTCTGTGAAGCAGAAGAAAACACAACGTTTGTTCTCCTGCTGTCTTCAGTCACAAGCATGCACCTGTGCTCCTCCAGGCCTTCTCTCTTTACGAGGATGAGATCAGCGACTCCAAAGCGCAGCTGGCCGCCATCACGCTGATCATCGGCACCTTCGAGCGGACTCACTGTTTCAGCGAGGAGAACCACGAGCCTCTGAGGACGCAGTGCGCGCTCGCTGCGTCCAAGCTGCTGAAGAAGCCTGACCAGTGCCGCGCCGTCAGCACCTGTGCGCACCTGTTCTGGTCGGGCCGCAGCACCGACAAGAACCGGGAGGAGGTGAGTTCGGGTTCCCTCCAAGCGGCTCCGGGTCCAGGAGGTCTGCAGCTCTGCTCACGGCGGTCTGAACTCTTGCAGATCCGTGACGGGAAGCGTGTGATGGAGTGTCTGAAGAAGGCCCTGAAGATCGCCAACCAGTGCATGGACTCGTCGCTGCAGGTCCAGCTCTTCATCGAGATCCTGAACAGATACGTCTGCTTCTACGAGCGGGAGAACGACGCGGTACGGCGCTGGGGGTGGGGCTTCATGTATCTATGTTTGCTCCACAGCATGTGATTGACCTTTAACCCCTTTTAAGACCTGGCCTCCACATGTGTGAAATCATTTTGTCACAGTAGTGGCCCTGTGGATCCGGGGAAGACATTTGGCCCAAATCTTAGCTCGACTCTTAAGGTTACTTAACTATGGCTCCTCCCTCATTACCACACCTTCTTTAAAAAAAAAAAAGTCTACCAAGATGGGTGAGGGAGGAGCCTCAGGTGGACTAACATCAACCCTGGGGGCAGGTCATCTAGAGGCGGAGCCTGGCTACATCCAGTTGGCGGCGGTTAGTTTGATGAGAAGGTTAACGTTTGCTGTGGTTTTTCTGATGATGTGTCCACGGGGGAGTGGCTTCTGAACTGCCCCCCAGCTCTAATACCCCACTCTTGCGCTGCCTTTCATCCAGTTCAAAAACAAAAGCTCACAAATATAAAATAAATCAAATGTGTCCTTAATCCAAAAGGAGTTTTACATAAACAAACTCCTCGTGCGTCAGAAGCTCCATAACCTCCTATTGTAACAGTAACATGTGTCCACCACTAGAGGGCCTCAGCTCCTTTAATGTCTGAACAGTTGATGCTTTCTGAACCTCAGCAGTTTCGTTTACCCCGTCTCTTTGTGTTTTTGATGCCCCGCCCCTCAGGTGACAGTCCAGGTGTTAAACCAGCTCATCCAGAAGATCAGAGAAGATCTTCCAAACCTGGAAGCGAGTGAAGAAACGGAGCAGATCAACAAACATTTCCACAACACACTGGAGCACCTGCGTCTGCAGAGGGAGTCGCCCGAGTCAGAGGGACCCGCCTACGAGGGGCTGGTCCTGTGAGCCCCGCCCTCATTTCACCTCCATTATCATGTGCTACTTCCTGCTCACAAGGTCACAAACCATAGTCCTGAAGGCTGGAGACAGACTTGGAGAACCCCACCCTCGTTTCTCTTGTTCCACGGGTCATCAGTAGGTTCCGTCTGTCTGCTGCTGATTGGTGGAGTTCAGGAGCACTTCCTGTGATGTTCACCTGCGGTCTGAAGAGCGCTCCTGTCAGAGCGACGGCCCTGAGGGTGAAGTCAACTCTGGGCTACATCTGAGCGTTTTCCATGCCGCTGCGCCCCCTGCTGCCGCCGCAGGGGAGCTGCAGACGGGACGTCTGCTCTCAGAAGCTCTCGGGGCTTTTGGAGGGCAGAGGGATTCAAACTTCTGTGCTTTGTGGTCTCAAACCTGCAGGCTGTTCATTTCTGAAGCTTCTGTACAGAAAAGCTTTTCTTCTGACGGTTTTCTTTCTTCATGTTAGGAGCATGTTTTCTTTTGCTTTTAGATGTTGCAGCCCCCTTGTAAATCAATAGATAAAATGCTTATGAAATGGAATTTATGGTCATTTACCACAATAAAGATGAAATTCAGAATAATTTCTTTTTTATTTTTGCACAGATATTGTCGTTCAAAACACGATTTCCTTCAGGCTTTTAACGAGTCAAAGTCATAAAATTAGCTTCCAGTTTCAAATCAGATTCTTTAGAAAAACCTTTGGTTTGATTCCTGCGTTCTATTTTCAGCTTCCTGTTGACATTTGAAAATGTTCCGGAGGTTCTGAAGTCCAGCAGTCCTGGATCACATGGTTCTCTCTACAGGAAACGGGTCCCTTCCTGTCGGAACCGAAGCAGCTTCATCGCTTTGGACTGTCACACCAAGGATGACGCCACAGAACTCACAATGTGACAGGCTGTGTGTGCACACAATTACAGACACACAATTACAGACACAACACGCAGTACCCAATCAAATGAAAGCCCAAGCATTAAGGCCTCAGACGGTACAGAGGAAACAGCTCTTCTCATGAGTTCAAACCTGGACTTTTAGTTCATCAGGTCCTGAAAGTCCAGTTGATGACTGAACTGCCTGAAGCTGCAGGTCGTCTCTCCCTTTCCATACCTGAGCAGGTATCTGGAGCTGCGAGGACGTGTGCAGAGTCTTCATGTCTCAGGCGGTGATCACAGAAGGTTCCTTCTTCTCTTTTTTAAAGTCTTTTTTTATTCTGATCCATGTCTGCAGGTGTGAAAGGCAGAGCCTCAGAGATCGAGTCATTTTACTTTCAGGTATGAAAAAAGTCCACAGAAATAACTCCTGTTTCATAGATAATGTGTTTTTAGTGTTCCAAAGGTAATACATGATCAGATGTGTGGATACAGTTTACTCTGAAAGGCTTCAGAAAATCATGGTATGGGCCCCTCAATGAAGAGTCAGCCTGAGAAACCAGATCCAAACACTGCCCCCCCCCCCCCCCCCCCCGCCCCCCCGCCC
>BSAI01000210.1:453468-471518 GCA_036245035.1 Adrianichthys oophorus
CCTCTACTACAGAACCATTACACCTCTACTACACCACCATTACAGAACCATTACACCTCTACTACACCACCATTACAGAACCATAACACCTCTACTACACCACCATTACACCTCTACTACACCACCATTACACCTCTACTACACCACCATTACACCTCTACTACACCACCATTACACCTCTACTACACCACCATTACCCCAGGCTCACACTGCATGCGGTCCAGCTTCGTTGCGGATGTAACTTGAACATTGTGAGGAACTGACCAGTGTGTCACAGGGCCACAGTCACACACCAACACACACTCACATCCACAATTTAGAGTCACCTATGAAGCCCACGCATGCACGGGGAGAACATGCAAACTCCACACACTGACACTGTTTCAGATCCCAGCCGGGACTTGAACCGGGAACCTTCTTGCTGTGAGACAAGAGTGCTAACCAGTGCACCACCGTGCAGCCCATCTGATGCATCTTTCAAAATAAAACCTATCTTCCACATGACACCATCAAGTACATTTAAGCCTTATATAAGACAAAAGTTCTGTGATTACTCATTTTATGAAGAAGAGTCGCGCAGAAGAAGTTGTGAATATAATCCAAAATCTCAGCAGAATGAGGGTTTGCTCTCTAGTACTTCCTACATAAATACTGTGAGGTCGGCAGAAGAGCCTGAAGCTGCAGCAGGACCGAAAGCCGTCTGTAGCCGCTGTGAGTCATCTGCTGTAGCCAGACCGCTTCGGCAGCTGCACCGTCCTGAGGAGAACCAAAATCCTTGCTGTCAGGGTTTACATGTTTGGTCCCCACCAGAATTTAGGTCAGGAGACCTAAACGGACATTCAGAACCAACATCCTGTTGTCAATCATACCTGCCAGTGTTTTAATGCCCCCATCAAAACTGTGACCATGCCTCCTTCCAAAAGAGACCCCCCCACCCAAAAAAAAAAAAAAACATTTTGGTTCCGTTTTGACTCTGTGAAGCCTGCTGCTGCTGCTGCTGCTGCTGCTGCCGCTGCCGCCGCCACTGCTGCTCTCTTCCTGTTGACACTTCCTGTTTATGTTGTTTTTGTGACACAGAAAAACAGGAGAAGGAGGTGGACGTGTACGCTGCTCTGTCTGACGAGAAGGCCTTTGTGTTCTCCGTGGCTCTGGCTGAGATCAACCGGAAAATTCTGGCACAGAGACTCATCCTGTAGATTCAAGCCTTACGGACTGATGCTGACCTCGGACAGAAACGCTGTCTTTATTTTTTGTATTCTGAGGATTTTTATTGGTGTGATGATCAAAGTGTTACTGAGGAGAATAAAGAGCTGATTTCTACCTGCAGTTGAGTCACTCTGTGATCCTCGTTATCAAAGAGATGAAGGTCAGCCAGAGCAGTGAACACCGTAAAACACCAATGCAGATACAAACCTTCAGTCATTTTTCTAAAGTATCGTGTATGAATGAAGCTTCATTTATAAATCCCTTTTAACCTTCAGAGTACGCAATGAAAGAAAGTTTAAAAACCCGTAAATTAAGAACAAGATTTAAAGCAGCAGAAAATTACTAAAAGCAGTAAAATACATAAACAATAAAAAAGAATGCAATAAAAAGAGAGAATTCCACTGAGCATTAAAGCCTTTCTGAAAAGGTCAGTTTTTAGTTGAGACTTACAGCTTTTACAGTCTAAAACTCTTTGTGTGTCTGTACGTGTGTCATTGGACGCCTCTGTTTCGTGTCCATCAGGGTAAATGTGGGTCACAGCATTATCTGCTGACCTTCAGACTTTTGTGGACATTGTACGGGTTTTCCTGAATCTGGACTTTCCCAGGTGGTTCTGGACAGAAAACATTTCCCTCCAAAGGCAGAAGGTGATGACAGGAAATTCTATCTTTGCTCCATCCTTCACGAGAGGAGCATAAATGCAGCTCGGAGACGGAAGCTGGAATCCTCTGGCAGAGGTCTGACCATGGAGGTGAGTTCCAGAGCAGCAGCTCCTCTGTCTGCTTGTTCAACAGACAGAGGAGCTGCTGCTGCTGCTGATGTTGGTCCTGCTCTTCTGCTGCAGCTGCTGGCCGTTCTCCTCCTGCTTCCTGTGGTGGGCAGCTGCTTGGACCTCCTCCTTCCTTTGGACTGCAGCGACATCCGCAACCAACCCAGTGGAGTCTACACCATCTACCCCATTGGGGCAACTTCTGCCATCCAGGTACCCCAACAAGCTCCTTGTCCAAACCAAAAGCAGAAGGTTTGTGTTAACTGAAACTTAGAGGGTGTTCTTCACAAGAACTGATTTTCTGAAAAACTAGAATCTATCGGTTCATTCATTCTGGTCAGTTCCATGTCCGTCAGACTCTGAAGGATCAGCAGGTCCAGGGAAGACAAACAAGCTGCAGAAATGTTGGATTGGATGAAGTTTGGTGGGCGTGGCTTCTACAGCGCTGTGAACAGGAGTGTTTGTGTGTCCACAGGTGTACTGTGACATGGACTCACTAGGAGGAAAGTGGACGGTGAGCATCTGACCTTCAGAGCTTCAGGGTTTGTTTTTGACCAAAGCTGTTTACCTCACAGAGAAAACAAACAAACAAAAGTCTGTTTCTTTAGATCATTCATTCGTTCATTTTCCAATCCGCTTTATCCCTTTCGGGGTCACGGGGTTGCCGGAGCCAAACCCGGCTACTCATGGGCGAAGGCAGGGTACAGCCCTGGACTGGTCGCCAGTCTGTCGCAGGGGCCACAATCACACACCCATGCACACTCACATTCACACCTAGGGACAATTTAGAACCAATGAACCTATGAAGCATGTTTTTGGACGGTGGGAGGAAGCCGGAGTCCCCGAAAAAAACCCACGCATGCACAGGGAGAACATGCAAACTCCACACAGAAAGGTCCCCCAGCCAGGATTTGAACCGGGAACCTTCTTGCTGTGAGGCAGGAGCGCTAACCACTGCGCCACCGTGCAGGCCTTCTTTAGATCAAACACATTCAAACAAACTCGACAAAGTTGAATAGAAATGTGAAAAGTCAGGCTTGGTTTTGTTACACGCCCTCTAGTGGCCGCACAGAGAAGTGCATCAGCTCCACTTCCATGGATGATGATGGTCTTGAGCCAACAGACCTACAAATCCTAAATGACCACAGTGGTGGAGGTTCCCATGCTCCACACAGAACCACAAACTGTGCACCGGTGAAAAACTTTCACCTGGTTCACCATCTTCATCTGCACTCAGGCATTCCAGCGCAGGATGGACGGCTCGGTGAACTTCTACAGGCCCTGGGACCAGTACCGGCTGGGCTTTGGATTTGCAGCTGGAGAGTACTGGCTTGGTGAGACGGGACTTCAAACCAACGGCCAGAAAGTTTGGGAAGAAGATTGGAACTCTGGGAGGACTGAGCAGGAACCTCAATGCGTTTGTGTGCTTCTAGGTCTGGAGAACATCTTCCACCTGACTCAGAGAAGAAAGTACGAGCTGCTGATCGACATGGAGGACTTTGAAGGAAATAAGTCGTTCGCTCGATACTCTTTGTTTTCTGTTGGCTCAGAGTCTGACGGCTACAGACTGCACCTGAATGGATTCATTGATGGAGGGGCTGGTGGGTACATTTATAATAATGAGGAAACACAAGGAAATACTTCCCTTTGATGAGTTTTCTGACACATCTCTTCCTTTTCAGGAGATTCTCTGAAACTTATCAGTGGAGTGAAGTTCTCCACATTTGACAAAGACCAGGACACTTGGGTGAAGAACTGTGCCCGCTCATTTGTGGGCGCGTTTTGGTACTCCAATTGTCACGATGCAAACCCCAATGGGGTTTATCGCTGGGGGGTTGATGACTCGCTGTATGCGGTTGGAATGGAATGGAGCTCCTGGAAGGGCAGATACTACTCCCTGAAGGCCATCAGCATGAAGATCCGTCCGGTGGAGCTGACCGTCACACCGTCCATCTGAATCATCTGAACTTTTCCTGCCTTTGGGCCTTCAGAGAACCTCTGTGGTTCACACAAGAACAGAATGGCTGCACCGCCGTTCCACTGCTGAGCTCATCTGCTGTTGTGTCCACTTTTGTTTACCTGCTGTTTGTAAATAAATAAAGTGTGTAAGTCTGATCCATCCATCCATTTATCCATCTTCTTTCACTCATCCTAGAACAGGTGGCGGGGGCAGCAGTCTGAGCAAAGATGTCCAGACCTCTCTCTCCCCGGTTCCTCCTGTTCCTCTGGGGGGTCTGTCCATACGTTGCATGTCCTGGTATGTCTTACGGTACAATGCATATCATATAGACTCTTTTTTAAGAGTATGAGTTAGAAAAACTCTACTTGAATAATACCATGTCTTTCGTTGTAATAATAAAGTCAAATTCATTTTATTTAATGATCACAACGTTAAGCATTGGAACTGTATCTCGTATACAAGTTACTTTACCCCAAACAAATTCAAGGTGCTTTTCTTTTGGTAAATTAAGAAATCTTTGTTCTTAAAGGGAACAGTCACCATTATCTGATTTCCACAACAAAATGTTTTCAGTATAAAACAATAGAATGAATGTACCTTCACCAACAAGGTTCTAAAAGTACGATTGAGGGAATAAAGTGCTGTTTATTTCCAACATTGCTAAAGCTAGCCTTAAAATGGTGCCGGAGCCTGAACGGGGCTTGAACGAGTCAAAAGAAAAGGTAGAGAGTCCCACCCCTCTCAAGGGAGTTCAGAGCCCAGGTTTATCTAGCTGGTACCTCTCAACCTCCCGCACAAGCCTAGGCTCCTTCTCTCCCAGAGAGGTGATGTTCGCCGTCCCAAAAACCAAGTTCCATGACCAGGGTTCAGGCCACCGAGGCACTCGCCTTCGACTGCCACCCAAACCGCATCGCACTGAGCCCTTCTGAGCTCTGCTGCAGGCGGTGGGCCCGTCGGACAGGGATCCAGTGGGAGGAGCCCTGACCACAGTCCTGAATCCAGGGTGGGGCCCTGGTGACACCAATCCAGGCAACGTTGCCAAATCTTGATTGTTTCTTCTCATGAACACATTCCAACATTTACTGGAGAAACATTAGAAAATGAATTGATCTTCAACTCAACATTCAGTTCTTTTGTGCTTCAGAGGTATTTAAATTAATGGATGATTTAACTGATTAATTCTCAAATATTAATATTATTTTACTACTCAACAAATACCATTTTCATTTTTGTAAATGGAGAGGTTGAAAACTGTTCTTTCCATGTTTTTGAAACAAAATAAAAATGTTGTAGTTCATTCAAAACCATACAACCCTGGAACAATGTTCAAACAACCTTTCAACAACCTGGTTATTGTTTGCTTCCTTCTACCTATTTTTTTACTTCTTTATTTTCCTTCTGTTTGCATTTAATTTTGCTTCAAGTATTTTTAATTGTGGTCTTTATTATTACTAATATTGTCTTTTGTACAGCCAGTATTATGTTATGAAATGTCATTCTCTATCAGAGAGATTGTCTGTTAATATGTTGGAATATAACCTTAAATATCTTATTTCCCAAAGATTCCAAAAGGATATGGACACCAGATGTTCCTTTTGCAACAATCGTATTGAACTCGTATTACTCATTTGTTTGGACGTGTTCTTCCTGATGTTTCTGTTTTAAACAAACTGTTCCGGGACTTTCTGAAGACAACCAAATCTTCTTATCATATTTTTATTTTGGCCAAATATTGCATTCATAAAAGTAAATACACCACTGACAAACCTTTCTTGACCATTTTTATCTGTGGAATTCAAAAGTATGCCCAGTCTACTAAAAGTCATAGAATTTAATGACTTTAAAAACCTGAAACATTTTTGAAAAATACCATTTGAGTAATTGGTGATAACATTTTCCTCCATTCCTGTAAGTTTGTGATTCATAGAAAACTCTGTAACTGTTTTTTTTATTACTTTCTATTCCAAATTTAATGTTGAGCTTTGCATTTTTTTGTAATTCCAATGAAGACACTTTGGAACATCTGTTGTCTTTGTGCCAAAATTACAAGGATTTTTTTTGGTTAAGGTTAGTTTCCTTGTGCCGTATTTTTGGATTCTGTTTTAGTTTTGCTCGGTTTGGTTATTTTGGTCATCGGTACGGCCCATACAAGCTCATGTTATGTCATTGTCCTCTGCCAGAGTTATTTTGCAGTACATTATGACATTGTCAGTAAAAGTCCAGAAAAGAAATCAATTATTAACAGTTTATTAGTCAAAAAAGTGTTTGCAGCAGCCGTGGGGTGTCTCCTTTGAATAAAAAGCCCTCAGTTCTTCTCTCTTCTTGTTGCCAACATATCCTGTAGAAAATAAAAAGGATTAAAGAAGTAAAAGACTCCAAGCTGTATGGTTCTAATGAAAATACTCAAAATACCAATTTAGTGAAAATCCAGTAGATTAAGGAAACATGACTTCACTCCACTATTGAATGATGTCTCCTTTGATTCAGTTATAGCAGCACCTTAAAGAAAATGAAACCTGAGTAACAACTGCAGCAACAGAATCCGGTACTCGCAGTCAAAGAATTGTGACTGCCGCAAATCAAATTTCAATTTCCTCACTGCCATGAACGGCACCAGCTGGGGGGGGGCTTGTCATCATTCGTGTTTCTGGTCAGTCATGGAAGTTCTCTGTGTTCTGCTCCTTTTTACCTTCTGCTGTGTTCTTGTGTTAACCACTGAGCATATCAGAGAACTGGACTGAGTGGCCCCTCCCCCTGGCGTTCCAAACAGGAAGTAGCTGCTGGTTCCAAGAAGCTAAAATCCCATAGACTTCTACAGAGAAATAAACCGCTGTTTTCTATTGGTCAGAATAACCATTCCTGCTCTGAAACATTTTCCTTTTTTTCCACATTATTTTTTCTTTATCAAGTTATAAACTGATCAATCAGATGCCTCAATAAAAGTAGGTGGAGCCTGCAGGCTCCCACTTCCAACTTCAAGACGTTTGATTGACAGATTTCATTTAGCCGTTTTCAAGTGGTAGGGGTGTGGTCTCCAACAAGCTCGCTCCTGATTGGTGAGAGCGGTTGCCATAGAAACATTGACTCAGACCAACCACTGCTTTCTGACAAAGATTGGAGCCCCTCGCCTGCAGGTGATCCTTTTTCAACAGTTGTAATAATAAACACCGTCTGAAGCCAACTGTTTTTAACTACCACAACAAAGTGTCTGCATTTGTTTTTAATTTATATGATTTGTAATATTTTTATTTGACTTTTTGATGTATTTTATTTCGTGTATTTCTGAGGGGCGGAACCTTCGTTCATGACTGTGTTGCGCCGAGAATTGTTCCTGTTGCAACGTCACTCAAGGAGTTCCATGTTATGGGGTTATTGCAGTTTCTTGCTTTCTCTTGTTGGTGAAAGCGGCCAGTGAGGTTCGAGTTTTCATTTGTTCATGTCATTTATGTCGAATCTTTAAGTTGGTTATTTGTGTGTTAGTTTGACGGTGACTTTGTGACTTCGTGGACAAAGAAAGGGAAGAATAAAGTCATCAGTTGCAGCAGTTGATTCACCTGAGAGAGCGCCAGTGTTTATGTGAAGTAACTGCATTTAGCCGTATCCATTCACCGCATAAACGCTTGCGGTGACAGGTCACGTGACCTCGTCTCTCTTTGAACCAGACTTCCCCGGCGACCTGTCGATGTGTTGAGGATGGATGGCGTTTGAACACCTGCAGCTCCATTGGCTGAATCTGCTGCAACAGTGTCACATGTGAGATGGTCAGAACTTGTTCTGTTCAGATGTTCCAGGATATTGACCCGGTTCTCTGCAGGACTTCTTGGACGACTGCATGGGTCTGTTCTGCAAACATCATTCCAACCTCTTCATGATGTCGGTGTGTGTGTCCACTGTGCTGCGGGATCATCCTCCTTTGGGGGGTCACTGCCTCTGAAACGGGCCTGAAGGCACCTTTGGGTTTTCAGAGCCGGACCTTTGAAGGCTTCAAACATGCTGCGCTCTTCAGACATGAACCCAGAGAATTCTGTCCACAGTCCAAAAACACTGGTACTTATCAAGGGAAGAGAAGGTGCTGGATAGATCCTTAACACATCCAGAACCTGGGCCCGGTATCTTCCTCATACAACAGCGTCCACCCAAAAGGACAAACTTGGAGGAAAGTCTTTGGCATCTTCAGAGCATCATTCCTGAGCTCTGTGAGAGCAGAAAGGAGATCTGAACCTTCACCGCGGATCCGGGTCACGTCTGTCCTCTGGGTCCGTTCATCCTGTTCTTGCTCTGTGTGCTGGACGAGTCAAAGAACTGCGGTAGTACGAAGGTCCAGGGTTTCCACAGGTTGTTCAACTCTGAGTTTGTTTACTTGATGGGATTTAGTTCAGACAAACTGTAGAGCTTTCAGGAGGACATGTGGTCCACTGGACGGGTTTCATCACCTTCTGGCACAAACGCCGATCTGCTGTTGAGAAATAACCAAAACTCCTGTGTTTGTCAGTGACTGCAAGGTTCAGACGGCAGCTTATAAATCCAGAGCAGAAGAAGAGTGCTCTTCATCAGGCTCTCGGTGAAGATGAGAAGATTCCTCCTCTTATTGGGTAAGCGTCTGAAGACTTGCTTTCCGTCTTCTGTCGGATTTCCTCGTCTTTAGGAATCTTCTCTCTGAGACGACAGACATTAGAAAACATTCCACTGTTTCTGATGGAGAGTATAATGGGGTGGAGTCCTTCTCCTCCTTTCTCCACCTCTCTTTCCTCCTTCCCACCTCTTCTTCTTCTTCCACCATCAATCGAGAGGTTTCTGCCCTGAAGGTCGGCAGGACTGGTGTCGGTTGTCGTTCATCTGGATCGTGGCTCCGTAACTCAGTTGGGTTCCTGGTTCTGATGTTTGATTCATCTTTGGTTCTCTCTATTTTCTGTCTGATTTGATTATTTCTTTAAATCTCAGAACTTCAAGCAGCAGAAAATCTTCCAGCCATTCAGCTTCATCTTCATTTAGGAAATGCTTCCTTAAATTGTGTGTTTTGTGTGTTCAGCTGTGCTCTGGGTGTGCGACGGCGCCACCTTTGGTCCGCTCTGTAAAGGAAACCCGTTCAATAGTGTTCGGGGTTCTGACCGATGGGGATCAGGACACTACGGAGCCAGTCGGTAAGAAGGAAACCCGCCTGCTTGAGCTCACAGATGGTCAGACGATGACACGGTGCTGGTTGTTGTAGGGCGGGGCGACTCCACAAAGGTCTGGACGTGGAATGTGAGGACGGATCGGCCGTCTATGCCCCATTTGACGTGACGCTGCACGGAAAACTCACTGTCTACAACGACCGAAACAAAGAAGCCATCGATGAGGGCATCAACCTGCGAGGACAGGGTGGGGCCTTCATGCTAACGTCACGGTCCGCCTGTTCGGTGGTCGATCTGCTTACTGTGATGTTCCTCCACATCTTCAGGTTTGTGCTTCAAGCTGTTCTACGTGAGACCAACCAGAACATCTGGATCAGTGAGGAAGGGTGACAGGATAGGGACCATGCTGCCCATGCAGAGCGTTTATCCGGGAATCACCTCACATGTCCACGTGCAGATGTGCGACAAAAGCGACCCCACGCCATACTTCTGAGCGGGGCTTTGATGACCCGCCCATTTCAGGAAGTCATCGAAGGACAGACAAGTATTGTGATCTTCAGTTTCCTCTGAACAGGGAAATAAAAAGTTGAGTTTCGAACAGAAATCAGACTTTGTTTGTTCTTTCCATTTGTTTGTGTTTGTTCCTAAAAGCTGAAAATGAGGAAACAAACAAAAACTCAGATAAAAGCAGAAGAATCTGCAGCTTGAAAAGCGTATGTTGAAAACATGAACAATTGTAATCTGTGAGCATCAAACTCCAAGACGTCCAGTCAGAGGGAACTCCTGATGTCAGTCAGGCCGCTGATGGGAAATGTGGTTTTCTTCTATAGCGCCGTACACATAAATACACTGATGGTGGCTCTGCCGCTGGAAACTGACGCCAACATATAACCACCAGGAGCCATGTGGAGTTACGGAACAGAACCTTAAAGAACCGGTTCAGTCTAATGGAATTCCATTGAACCGGTTCCAGAATGATGGAGTTCCAAAATGAACCGGTTCAGTCTGAATTAGGTCCAGAATTAACCAGTTCCAGACTGAACCGGTTCCAGACTGATGGAGTTACCAGCTGCTCGGACTCTTGGTTCCAAAGAACGGAAGTTCTCATGACTCAAACTCCTCTTGTTCTTCTTTGTTCAAATGTGTTACAAACTTGACTACAGCTTCTCTCTGCAGATTCTTCCATCCTAGATCCTCACACAGAAAGAATCCACAAACTTGCTGGATAAAAGCAGTCAGTTTGAGCTGTTTTTATCTATCTGAGGATTTCTCTGATGAATAAAGATGGTCTGCCTGCATTCACATTGAAGTCAACCGGACCAGAGTTCATCTGCAGGAGAACAGAGACCCTCGTTCTCAGGAGGACCAGAGTTCACTTTCACACCTGCAAAACAAAGATGAGCATCAGAAGACACCAGACCTGGATCAGACCTGTTGGAGGAGCAGCGGTTCTACTCCGAGCTCCTCCGGGGGGACCGAGCTTCTCCTCCTATCTCTAAGTGGGCGCCCGGCCACCTTATGGAGGAAGCTCATTTCAGCCGCTTGTATCTCGCTCCTCGTTCTTTGGGTCATGACCCAGTGCTCATGACCATTGGTGAGTATTTCGGTGTAGATCAAGCAGTAAATTGAGAGCAGAGGTGTAAAGTACTTGAGTAAATGGACTTTGTTACGTTACTTCAGTATGCTTTTTGGCTACTTTGTACTTGTACTGAGTATCAAAAATGTAAGCATGCGTTTCACCCATGAAAACAACATTAGAACTTTTGCAAAGATGAATGTAAATATTGTGCATATCAAATGAAAGCATTTGGCCGATCACTGTTGGCTCCATCGGGACAGTGTGTGTGTTAGCCTGGGGGCGGGGCTGGCAGCGTAGACTCTTCCTCTACATCACAAAGATCACATTTCCAGTAAAAACATTGAGAAAGACAATTCTATTTTACTTTGTATTTTCTATAAAATCCGTCTTGTGATGCAGTCATTTATTTATTCTCTAATCTGAAATAGGTTTTTATCACAGATCTGCTGCGTACAGAAAAACAGCCTAACTCATCAGAACAGTCCATTCGGTAACAGATTCTTCCCTCCAAACTGCACGGTGAGTGTTGATGTGTTGAGATGCTTCCTGTGGGTGCAACAAAGAGAAGATCGCTCAGAAGAAACTGTTAGCAAAGCAGCAGACAATGGTCCACCAAGGATGGGTGTGATGTTCACTGCTGCTTGTGTGTGTGTGCGTTTATGTGCTGGGTGTGAAATGAGAGCTCAGGGATGTGCTCTGCTCAAAAATGCTGCAACCGAACAATAAAAACCGACTGGCACCACACAGAAGTGTTAATATCCATGAACTGCCATTGCACATGTCCAGTGTTTCCAGCCTGTCAGACAGGAACCTCCACCAGCAGTCTCCAGACAGACGACAGAGGGAGCAGAAAAACTCTGGAAGTATTTGAAACATACAGTCTTAATCTAAACGAACAGAAAGTGACTTGAAAAGGCAGCAGCACCTGCGGGAAGCATGAGGTTTATTAGTAGAAGTTGCTGCAGGCAGTGAGTGATGCATCATCATGACAGGATTTTGTTGTTCATTTTCTGTCTCTTTTGAGCAGATATGGTTTGATCTACAGCATCTCATGTACAAGAAATCTGTGACATTTTCAAAATAGACGCCCTTCCCAAAAAAAACTAGTCTAGAAAATGTTGCATTACCTGTGATAATGCAAGTATTAATGCTGTAAGCTGCAGGTGAACCTGAAACAACCATCCATCTTCAGAATCCACAAAATCCCTTTTGATGTCACAGGGTTGCTGGAGCCTATCACATCGATTGATGAGTGACGGCGGGGTTTGTCCTTTGTAGGTCGCCATGCTGTTGCAGCGTGACACACTCACATTCACATTCAACCCTTGGTATAATTTAGAATCACCAATGAAGCTGTGAAGCATGTTTTTGGACTGCGGCAGGATACCGGAGCACCCGAAAGAAAAGCCATCCATGCTCAAAAAGCCAGAAATGACATCACTGAGATTTAAACCAGGGTCTTTTCACTGAGAGATCACTATCCACTACACCACCCTGCAGCCCTTTCCTAAGCATGTTAAAGCTAATTGCAAGATGCTAAATTAGCTGAAAAATCAGCTCCAAAAGCAGATGAGAAGCAATACCAGCAGAAAATGTTCAAACGAATTACAATCAACAAAAACCCCTTCAAGGATAGATTCTACAAAAATGCAAAAATCTAGAGAACTAGTGGAACAAAGTAACATAAATGTGATATGAGAAATAGAAGCTCAGAGGAAATCAACGTCAGTGATGTTGAAATGTCTGTTTGGTTGATTCCACTGTTTTCTAAAATGACTCAA
This sequence comes from Adrianichthys oophorus, assembly GCA_036245035.1. Lineage (NCBI taxonomy): Eukaryota > Metazoa > Chordata > Actinopteri > Beloniformes > Adrianichthyidae > Adrianichthys > Adrianichthys oophorus. The sequence goes on from BSAI01000210.1 coordinate 465,878, forward strand.
ACAATTCTGACCTGGAAAACTACAAACCCCAGAGCTCCTTATCAGTAGAGGATGTTGTTGCAGCGTTGGAACCGAGGACCCCCCCACCCCAAAAGAAGCTGCTTCCTGCAGTTCTCCTGCTGCAGCTGAAACCAACACAGATGCTGCATTTGAGGTTCAGCTCTGAGTTTGAACAGAACCACCTCTGAGTTCAACTCCGTCCAGACAATACTTCAACTCTCTGCAGATACTTTCCTGTTTGGATGATGACAGAGACCCACATGATTACATAGAACCACATGATCCCGGTTCCGCTTTTGTTTTTTAACTCTAAGGGAATGAATGAACTTAGACCATAAAACACACAGAAAGCAGAAAAGTGAAGCCCAATAAAAAATAAAGTCAGGATCACATGTCATCAACAATGAGGATACCGGTATTTTTTGTTTAAACTTGTGTTCAAAAGAGGTTTTTAAAGCATGCATGAAGCCCCAAAGGTCTTCAGAACTTCTTCATCCAGAGTTTTCATCAGGATCTACAGCCCATCTGGATCTTCAGCTGCACTGGAGTTCAGAGACTGCTGCAAGTTTCTTTACTGTTTCTTTACTTTAGATCCACAATCAGAACTTTTTAGACTTTGTTCCCAAAACATCCAAATGTGCTTCAGCTCGATAGATTCAAACAAACAGAAATCAAACAAATTCCATTGAAATCATTATTATCAGAACAAGGGAAACAATTACAAAAATCTATGTTATCAAATGGCAAACTTGTATGACCAAATATTTATATAGAATAATTCCTCATATTTCCATGCAGATGTACTTCAATATTTTATCAAACATTTAAAAGGACATTTTCATTTCTGCTTCACATCTGCAGATTTATTATCGTGATCTAATATGTTGTAAATGCATTAAAAAGAGTAACGACGAGACGACATGGATAATAACTGTTTGTATAAATAATTGAAAGCCAGGACATGGAAGTTTAATGAGGTCTGTGCAGAAAACCATTAGAGATGACTGGAAACAGGATAAAAAGGTCCCTTACGACCATCCAGAAAATCAGAGACCAAAATCAGAATCAGAGTGACCTTTCCAAACGAGTTTCATGAAAAAGTCAACTTTAGTGGAAAGAACTCTAAATCAAACCACATTCATTAAGTACAAATCAGCAAAACCACAGAAGAGCCGATTCAGAAAATGATGAGTAACCGTTTGCTCTCCAACACGCAGAACATCTAAAAACTGATAGATGATCTTCTTTAACTGTGTTTGTATTTGATGTGCTTTATTCACACACAGACTGATGTTTCTGAAAGATGAAGACAAGGGACTGAAATGGAAGATCGTCAAATCTAGCATGGAGAAAACGAAGCAAAATATGAAGTTAAATCACAACATTCAGACTTTTGAATCTCTCTGAGACAAAGGAAATTACCATTAGCAAAATAAAGGTGGCTGAAAAGAAGCAGAACTATATTGAAGCATTTAACTTTGACTGTAAATCAACGGCAAATCTGAAAAAGAGAAAACAATCCTCCCTAAACTACACTATTCATACATTAGATAAGCTAGTTCTAGATCATCACCTGTCCGCCCTGGGAGTGGATCCCTCCTTCATGTGGACATCCCTGAGGTTTCTTATTTTTCTTTCCAAAATATGTTTTTTTTAAAAGTTTTTACTCACTGACAAGGAGGGTCTAAGAGCAGGATGCTAGTTTAGCTTAATCTGTTTAGTTTGTCGAGCAACCAGCTTTTGTTTCTATTTCATGACTGACTATGTGTTCTTTTGTATAAATACTGGTATAAAAGACATTGAGATGACTATGGTTGTGATTTTGGTTTATTTAAATAAAACTGAAATGAATTTGACAACAGCGCCTACAAGTTCCTTTTAAGATAAAAGCCTGTCCTGTCTTTAATAAGATCCTTCTGCTGCAGCTTTACTTTCCTAATTAAAAATGCAAGAAAATGAAGTATTGACTTTTTTTTTATCAATCTAACTTTGGTGTTCCTTCATGTTTTTTCTAATTTTACTATTGTACATCAACATGACAACATTAGTGTAGAATCAGTTTATTTAAAAATCTATACATGTAAATGCAATAATAATAATAACGATAATAATAATGTTATCATTTTTATGGATTAAATATTTTACCAAAAAAAGCCACAATGAAGGGTTGAAAAAAGGCTGTGGAGCCTGACTTTGCAGACCTCTGATCTAAAAGTTCTGAATTTATAACAGAACAAACACAGTTCTTGTTTCAACAGAAAATTGCTTGAAACTAAATGTAAATAAAACAAATAAAATCAGGAAGAAAAACAAGACAAACCTGAGAACAAACAAAGAAAGGCCATTGAAAAATACCTGCTAAATGGTAAAATGATGCAAAAAGCCAACATAATCTGCAGAAAGGAAGGAACCTAACGATCAGAAACAGAAAAGCTGTTGTGTCCTGTCGCCTTTGAAGCCTTCTGAAACTGAAAGTGCTTCGAAGCGTTCCTCTGATCCATCCTAACCTTTACACACTTTAGTTCCACGTCAGTTTACATGGACCCATTTGTTTGTTAGAGTTCTCTCTTTGATTTATTTGTAAACAAACAAACAAAAATAAATGAATGCAAATGTGACCGTAAATCTTTACATTTTACGCCGTTCCGTTTGTTGATGAATTCCCTTTGACGTGGTTGTGCCTGACAGCTGAGGAGGAGGCGGAAGCTCCTGATTGGCTCTTCCTCTACTTCCTCGCGCTGGTGGGCGGGGCTTAGCGGTTCGCCGCCGCTCGGCTGGGCGTGTCCCGCTGTGTTGTAGGCGCAGCAGCTGGAGGAGCGAGCGGCACCGATCAACGGGACGCTGGGCGAACAAACGGCGCTGCTCCTGCCGGTGCCGCGGAGGGAGACCAGCCGGAACCCCCCCGCAGGAGCGAGTTCAGGTATGGGCGCGAGGATGAGGAGAATACAGGCGCGTGAAGGGATGAAGCTGGGATGTTGGCATGTTTCAGGAAAAAAAAGAGTCCAGCATCCTAATGAAGCTGTCCGCAAGTAGGTGCTCTCCTGTGGTTCTCTGTGTTAGGATGTACGTGAACCCTTGGTCAGGACCAGAAACGCCCACCGCGGAATTCTGGGTCTTTTCTGGCTCCACTGAGCCCAAACAGCCGCAAAGTCTTCAGGAAAGTGTAGTTTTCTTTCGGCTGCAGTGCCCCCTAGCGGCTCCGGTTTGTTATGGAGAAAGGAAACAGCAGGAAAGCTAACATGCTAACAGCGATGTTAGCTGAAGAACACCGCAGATACTGAAAACCTTCAATTTGAAAGGAAACAGAACATTCTAGGAAGTAAAACAAAGAAAGAAAATCGATTAGATTAATGCTGCTCTGAAGGGCTGACAGCCAACCTAAACTAAATTACTAACATTTCGAAATATTTCATAAATGTTTAGTTCAGGAGCGGCTCCAGGATTTTCTGCTCTGGGGTCGCTTAGGGGTTGCTAATTCATTTTTATGTAAAATGACATTTACAAGAAGGAAAGTAACAGGAGCGTATATATTAAGATCAGCTTAAAGTGACTGAAAGACAAGATTGCCCATTTGGAAAAACAAAACAAGACATAGCAAGTTTGATTTGTGTGTGTGTGGGGGGTGGGGGGGTGGGGTGGGGGTGTAAAAACAGTTTTAAACTCGAAAGTACACTTCGTAAACTTGAAGGAATTTTTGAAAATTTGAAAATAACATAACATAAATTAAAAAATAATAATTTTGGAAACTCGAAAGAAAGAGAATTTGAAATAAAATAATTGTAAATTTAAAACTTGAAATAAATTTTATTACGTGGGGGAACTTCTTTAATAGTATTGTTGCATTTTTGCAGTCAGTCAAAACGTAAAAGACAAAACATAAAAAACCGGCTCTGATTAAATAAACTTTATTAGTAAAAAAATGGAAATAAACAGATCAAACTCTCGAGTGCCCGCTCTGTTGAGACAGTGCTACACACCTACATACACAGGTGTGTATCTATTTACAGGTGTGTGTGTCTGTACAGGTGTTCATGTCTGTTCCATCACGTTCTTCGTGTCTGTTCCTCATAATATCCGTGTTCTTCACATTCTTCGTTTCAGTCTTATCGAGGGATTTGTTGGGTGTTTTTTCTCTTCTTTGTTTCATCCACTCAGCTAAACCTACATCTCCGTAATCACCCTCCTGTTAAATTTTAATGTTCTGTTGTTGTTAGGACGAATTACCCCAGGGCCTGATGGGTAATCTGTGCTGCTGAGCTGCAGGCCGAATGGAGAGCATAAACATTCACTCATGATGTTTCCTCTGGAAGCAAAAAAGGCCTAAATGAAGCCTGCTTTATGACTCCCCTCTCTGGATGGTCATTATTTGTCTGTCTGTGTGCGACTGTGTTTTTACTGCAATGGGGAGAAAGAGAGGAGGTGAGGAGGAGAGAAGACTGAGGAGTTCTCCTCCATCACACAGTTAGAAACAGCCCTTCAGAGGAGTTTCTTCCTTCATTTTAGTCTCAGAATTTTCTGAAGCAGATCGAGTGACTCCAGTTTCCTGTCTGTACAGACAAAGTCTGTTCAAAGGTTCTGACCTGTTCAAACCGAGCTCAGCGAGGTTCTGTAAGTCGAGTCTGACAGCAACGAGACCTGAAGAACCCAGAGATGTTCACACACCCCTTTTTAAAAGGCAGGTCCTTCACTCAGGTCTGAAGTCTCTGTCACTTCGAGACTTGTCGGAGTCAGCTCGTAGTCTGGCATTCTTTTTGGCGGTCGGAGGCCACGCCCACTACTGGGCAGTGGCAAACGTGAATTATCAAAACTCAAACTGAATTGTCTGCATGTCACATTTGATCAGTCAGGAGAGGCTGTTGATCTTCTAATCGTCCTTTTAGACCAAAAGAGTAATGAAGAAGAACATCGATGAAGGTTCTCCGCCGTCCAGCTGCAGCTACCTTTGTCTCATCCAGGTGACTACACTACGCTCACATATGATGAATAACACGACTCCTGTCTGATTCTGTTTCCGTTTGCAGTTCTTCACCAGAAAGAATAATGAGAGAAGAACCTTCTGATGTTTGAGGAGGAGGACAGAGAAAGGTGGAGCAGTGAGACTAGAGAAGGGAGGTTTGGCGCTCCATGAAGGAGCAAAAGCACGTTGGAGGAGAACTGAGCTCTACAGATCCAAGAGCAGCTGGAACGTTTGGAGAAACATTCAGGAACATCTAGATGTTCTCCACAGCTGCTCCTCCTGAAGATGGCCTCCAACTTCAATGACATCATTAAGCAGGGCTATGTGCGCATGCGCAGCCGCAAGCTGGGGGTGAGCATCTCCTCTGACGAACATTCACGCCTCCTTCTGCGTCTTTCAAAACATATTTCCATCTTTTCATTTTGCTCCTGGCATCTTTAGGTCTGCAGTTTCCTCCACCTTCTTGATCCAAAGGTTGGAGCTGATAGAGTCATTTTTTAATCATGTCTATGTTTTTGAGTAGGAATTTACAGTTTTTATTCAGGATTCAATCTTCAAAAGAGTTTATGATGAATAAAACATCAGTTCTGGTTAATTCTGGGTTCTGATGATAGAAATGATCCTCTGTGCAGAAAAACCCTGTAAAGTTATGAGCTGTACCTATTAGCTGTGCATATTCTGAAA
>BSAI01000210.1:521657-533079 GCA_036245035.1 Adrianichthys oophorus
CTTAAGAGGACTTTGACTGACCAGAACCAGACTTAAGAGGACTTTGATTGGAACCAGACCTAAGAGGACTATGACTGACCAGAACCAGACCTAAGTGTTTGTGAATGTTTTGCCTGCAGGACGTTCTGCAGAGGAGCTGCCAGCTCGCCGGCCGCCGTCCTGTCACACCACACTGAGCCAGTCCAACACGCGGTCTCAGCCATGCATAAACATGCACTCACCAAAACACTACACCACCTTTCCGGGACTGTGACCCCCCCTCCTCACAGAGGACTCAGATCTCTTTGCATGCACACCCCCAACCCGTTATTTTGGGGGGTGGTTACCCCTCTGGACAAGCTGGTGGCTGAAGCTTTTGCCGGGTTCTTCCAGGTCAGAGTGTCCAGATCGAGGCCTCAAGTCCTAAATGTTTTCCAACCAACCTGCCAATGAAGCTCCCAATTAGTTAACCACACCGGATGCAGGTAATCAACAGCAGATAAGGCAGGATTTCTGGAAAACCAGCACAACGGCGGCCCTGGAAGCCTGAATTTGGACACTCCAGGTTCTTGTCAGAGGAATTTGAAGCCTGTGGGGTATTTTTGCTGTGAATTTTCACTCTAAGCTTTTATTTTAGTAGAAAAGAGGGGCAGCACAGTCCAGCCAAGCTGAATCATGGGAAGCTCTGAAGCATTTGTCTTTTTGATACTTGTCATTCCTGAAGTGCGTTGTTCTTCACCACGTCTGTCAATGATTCCTGGTGTTCTTCAAACATCTGCTCGATGTCTGAACTGCTGTAGGTCATTGTTTATCATTCAAAGCTGTTTACCCCCCATGAACCTGTCTGAGTGTAATGGTGTGTGATGCTAGCTTTAGCCTGGTTTCTTCTGGTTTTTTCTGCTGATTCGTGATCTCAGATTTGAATGAGATTCCCTCCGCTTTTATACAGTGAGTTTAAACTGCATGAGTTGGTTGAGATTCATAAAAACCACAGCAGTAAAGGGGCCTTGAAAGCACCACGAAGCCTGAACTGCAAACTGAAAGCATCCTTCCGTCTGAATCTTTGGTTCCTTTCTATGTGGACTAAGCAGCAGAATAGACTTTGAGTTGATTTTTTTCACTTTTTCATGATAATATTTATCAGTCGTCTGTCAGAATCACTGCTTTTAAATGTTCCTCTTTTCTCTCCTATCTCACTGCATGTAGGTTCTTGTATTTAAAACATACCGTCAACATTTGTCCAGATTTTAAAGCCAAAACTTTTTATCTTCCTAAACGTTCAGGAACGCCCTGCTTTAATTTGCCTGTCATATAAAATTACTGGAGTTTTTTTTTACTAAATCAGTCCGAAACATGAACAGCTTTTAAAGTTGATCTTAAATTGAATGTATAAAAAGTTATGGTCATTTCTCTAAGCATCATTAAAAATGTTTTTTTTAATGTATTCTATCAGCCAAATCTAGTAAAAATAACATCACACAAACACATACATAATGTAATCCTGTTTCTCTTTATTATTCCATTTTAAACTTGATCTTTTTCGGTCCTTGTTTAATAGTTCATCAATCGTGGGATGAAAACGTTCAGCTCGTTCAGGGCATTACTGTTTGTACTTTTGGGATTCATACAATTTATGGCTTTCTAACAAAAATGCAAATGATGGAATTTTCAGTCCCATCGGAATGAATGAGAAATTCTTGAAATCATTCAGAAACTCTGCTCATCAAACGCTAAGAACTTGCGCATCCTTTCAGCTGCAGATTCCATTCAAACTTTACAATGTTCAGCAGAGAATGAGCCATTGCAGTTGGATTCAACCTTTTTAAATACTTTATGGTTTTTACACAAGTACAGTTCAAGTTTCATTAACATTTTGGGACATTTTTGGATTTATAATGGAAGTCAACGAGAGGAGTGTTCAGCGGATGATGTCTCAGATTCATTGTGGGGAGACAACATTTTTCCTGATAAACTGTCATAACTCCAACATGGTTGGTCACGCAGTGACCATTTTTTTCACAAAAGGTAGAAAAATGCTTTTAGTTTCATAAAATCTGAACCTCAAAGTTGTGGGGCAAACACAGAGCCCAAAATCTGGCACAAATTTAACTCGACTCTCCTATACCTACCCATTATAAATCTGCTGACCGTTTCTCACCCCTAAGCTTGTTTTTAACTTGAGATTGTGAGAACACACTTGAATTTACAGACATGAAACCAGCACACGTTGTAGCCCAAAGGGTTGTGCTTCCAAGAAGAATTCAACTATTTTCATAAGTGAAAGAGTTTTGAAGATATGAACATTTGTTTGGATTGTGTGTTCCACAGAGCTGTAGGTTTACATCAGATTCTCAGATCAGCAGATAACCTCTGATCAATTTAAAAAGTTTTTGCTTGAGACAAATAACATTTCTGTTTCCAGATTCTTCTACTTGTGAACTTCTCAAACTAATATAATTACTTTAATCTGACTCAGAAACAGCTTTGGTTTGTTTGGGTGAGGTCAGTGAAGCTGTGTTTCTGCGCTTGCTGAGTCTTTACAGACTCACTCCAATGAAAATTGTGTTTTTGGTGTTTTAACGTGTTGTAGCGTTTTTCTGATGATGGAGGACATTTATAAAGAGACTTCAAAATAAAATTGCATTTCTGAGTATTTCTTTACTCGAATCATAGTGAATCAGGACCAGATTAAAAAATGCTGTTTGACAAATCTTGTACATGTGACGTAGAACCTACAATGGTAAACCTCAGCCTCCCTGCCCCGCCCATTCTGATGCATTCACTTACAGACAGATCCATGAACGTCTTTGTTTTCCTCGTCTGAGCTGGAATCTGGATCAGAACTGGACAGCTGGATAGCTATGACTGCTCTCCTTTTTTGTTTCACTGCTAATGTTAGGTTGGGGGTATGAGGAGCTGTAAGCTAGCAGGAGAGAGTGTTAAACAAAGGGTTGATGGAATATCAGCTCAGGCTTACAAAGTCTCTACTTTCAGTCCAACACTCATGACTTTCTTCTTCTCTCTCTTCCTTCGAACATGCCTCTCTACTCTTCTTCTTCGACCAACAGTAGTCCAATTTCCACCGTCACCCTGGACGGCTGACCTTGGCCTCGACCGATTTGGTATAGATATCATAGGTCTGATATGCATATTTGGTTTGGCAAAGACTCTATGCCAGATGCCATTCATGACACAACCCTGTATTTATCCGGGCATAGGACCGGCACAATGAGACCTTGGCTTTGGACCCTGTTTTTGCTGCATTCTATTAGATTTGATTCACTGTCCTAAAATGGATGAAGGATGTCTTTACCTAAAACTTCAATCCATGTGACTCCGATCAATACCTAGCTACTAAACAGTGCAGGTGAAGTTATCCAGGTGCCTTGTATTTCTTGTATTTTCAAGTGTAACTTAAATATGTGTACAAACAAACAAGTAAACAATAATGAATGTCGAATCCAGCCTCAATACTTCAGAGAAATGCGATTGTGGACTGTGATTGTTCTGAATGAAGTGAAAGGATGCCTGTTTTTTCCGAGCGCACGTGAACGCATCATGACTTCTTCTTGCCGGCCGGAATGACGTATTTCCGTTTCCCATCCCCTCGGTGAGTTTGCTTTAGAAAGAGCTGTTATAAACATGTTAAGAGGATTTACAGTCATTTCTATTGAACTAACTCCTTCGTTTAGGGAGAAAAAGATTTGATAACAACACGTAGTTCATCTCTAGCCCAAAGATTTCGCCCCTTTTGTGTATTTCGTGTGATCACAGGTGCTAGCTAACAGAAGCTGTCTTCTCCTGACAGCTGTGTTTGAGTAGTAATGAGTTTAAAATGTGGGGTAGTGTGGATTAGATTGACTCTTAGCGCTCAGCGGGAGCTGTAAACGTGACAATGACAGCAGTTACATCCTAGAAGACGTTTTGAAAGCGCCAGTAGCCTCATTCTGGTAGCTTATGATGCTGTTTTGAAACGTGTTTGAGATGACCCAGGCGGGCGCGGTGTATGCTGGGTAGTTTTTTGCTCCGACGTCACATGTGATAAAATATAATGCACTGTAGTGAAAAAGGTGGCGGGTGCAAGGCGCCCGAGCCCAGCTGGAATAGTACTACAAAACAATGCATTGTGGGAAACGGTGTCCTGGGTTCTTGTAGTTGAAAGTGATGCTGATCAGAAACGGCGCTCAGTCAAGGAAATGTATTTACTGCAAAGAATCACTAAAATGAAATGGGCGGCACCCACAAGGAGCGAGAGGCGGGGCGTGAGCGATGGAGTCGTCCTACTTCCGGGTTGGAAAAGAGCTCAAGAAATTAACTGGTATTTCATTTTTTTAAATCGTTCTTTTGTGCGTCAATTTAAGGTAATAAATTCTCATATATATGGCTATTGTTTCCTATATGGGGGTTGATAATAGAATGGAATAGACCCTTTAAAATAAAAAACAAACAAAGAATTGAAATAAAACATTTAAAAATGTCCTGGCCCTTTGTGATGTGTGACCTGACAAAAACAATGAAGACAATAAAGCACATTGGAATCATTGCTATAGAGGTCAAATTTATTAGGGCATAAAAGAAATTATATTTATCGCGTGATCATATAAGTGACCCAAATGAATGGAACGTAATAGTAACATTATTTTTATTTTAAGTCTGTTAATACTGTTTATCCTGAGGATTTGAGTCTTTTGAAAATCTGCTTAAATGACTCTCTTCTTGCCTTCTGTAGTGACAGAAACCTTCCTTTTCTTGGATTTGGTAAATATTTTATTACAAAGTTATTATTACAAATGAGCAATGTTAATATTATGTGAGCAGGTATTTTTTATTAATTTGATTTAATGATTTTTGAAAATGTTGACAAGTTTAGACTTGTTGACAAACATAATTTTGATATGACAAAGTTGTTCACATGTTCTGGAGGCATCGTGTTGTGACATGTGCATTTGAATAAATCAAATCATCATTAGAAATGATTATTTTAATACATTTTGGTCCTAAAGTAAGTTTGTTTGTTTTTATTCAGGACAGATAAAGAAGAAAACTCTTATTTTGAGCTGTGGTGGGCAAAAGGAAAAATACTGTTTGAAAATGGGTTACAGGATAGAGACCAAAACATCAGCTATAATACAAGAAAATCTCAATTTAAAAGAGTCAATCAGAAGTATTCTGTGTGATCATTGAGATACCTTATAAAAGCTGCTTTTAAAATAAAAGTGTCCAATCTGAGCATTTTTCATCCAATTCCCTGCAGTGGTGAGCTTTGAAAGGAGCATTTGTTCTAAACCCAATGATCCACTTCAAGTCAAACGTCAATGTAGATCAATCACCTTTTGTTTCAAACAATTAAAATATCAAAGTTTTTATGGAAGAGTTAATAAAGCCTAAAGTTCTGTATTTTTTTTATTTTTTAAAGAATAAAAGTCAGAAGTTATTCCTCTTGAGCACTTCTGTTTGCTCTAACTAGTATCAGCTAAGTATTGCAAGAGGCCCAGTCTCATTGTTGAGTTCTTAGGATGAAGTCGGTGTCTGCCGGAGAGTGTCAGTCTGCTGGATCCAGTCCACATGTCAATCACATGTCAATGTCAATCAGTTTTATTGCCATCAATGAGATTTGAAGGATTTCAAAAGCTCTCCCAGTAGTTCCACCACCTACATTCCCGGAAGGCAACACCGTTTTCTAACACCACACCCCCATGTCGACACCACGTCAGCTGAAAGACAAATGACGGCTAGTATGGAAATAAAGATGCACTAAAGAGAAAAGGTTTACCTTCTGTTAGACTTTACAGTGTTAGCATTTGAAGTTCTGTTCAATTTCTGACTGAAATGATCTGTTAGAAACAAACCTTTTTGCTCTTTTTTAGCTTTATGCATCAACAGGAGCTGGTTTTTAAGAAGCAAAGGCAAACGGGTGTTTGTGTCTTCCAGATCTGCTGCAGGTTAAACCGAGAATCAAAATGGAGAAGAAAGACGATTTAAATGACTTTGAACGCGGCATGGTTTTTGGTGCCAGACTGTCTGGTCGGACTATTTCAGAAGCTGCTGATCTACTGGGATTTCCACACACAGCCGTCTCTAAACTTTACAAAGAATGGTCTGAAAAAGACCAAACATCCACTGAGGCTACAGTTCACACAGGATCACCAAAACTGGACAGTAAACGATTGGAAAAACGTTGTCTGGTCTGATCAGTCTCCATTTCTGCTGCCACATTCGGGTGGTCGGGTCAGAATTTGGCGTCAACAAAACGAAAAGCACGGATCCATCCTGCCTTGTATCAATGGTCCAGGCTGGTGGTGGTGGTGTAATGGTGTGGGGGACATTTTCTTGGCACACTTTGGACCCTTAGTATCAATTGAGCATGGTTCCAACACCACAGCCTACCTTGTTGCTGACTGTGTCCATCCCTTTATGACCACAGATCTGCAGCAACTGCATGATGCAATCATGTCAAAATGGATCAAACTCTGAGGAATGTTTCCAGTACTTTGTGGAAGCTCTGCCTCCAAGGATGAAGGCGGTTCTGATGGGAAAAGGGGGTCCAACCCCATACTAGCAAGGTTGATATAATGAAGCGGCCACTGAGTGTATGCAGAAAATACAAGTTGTAAATAAACCACTGCATGTAAATGAGAACTGGACTGAGCGTCTGTGTCACAGAAAAATGGCCACTGAATTGACTTTCTTTTGGTTGGACCTGGAAGTAAACCCTTTGCAATGGATGACGTCACACTCCCTCAGTCCAGTTCTCTGATACAGTCAATGGCTGAAACCTGTGATGTTTGCACTGTGAACAGAGGAATTGTGGGAAATCTGATGGCAGAAACATCAGTGTACAAACACAGACTCATGATGCTGCCAGTCTGAGAGCGTTCCAGAGCACGCTTCAGTTCAGTCACTCACAGGAGGGCAAGATCTTTACCTAGTGACTCATCCGTGAACAGATCTGCTCATGTGATCGACTGAGACCATCTGAGGAAACGGCCATGATCTGCTGTATCATCTGAAGGACAATAACAGCTCACTGACTACCCAACTGACCGTGAATCAGCAGCTCCAACGTCCAATTCTGTCCTACCAAACTCTTCAGTCAAAGACCGTCAGTGTTTTTCACATAAACAGAGTAAGCAGGAGCGACATGAAGAGAAGACTGATGAAGACAGCAGGAACTCCCCAGAGAAGATGATGTCAAAGAATGTTTTTAAGAGGAATTTTAATGATCGTCTGTAAGGAAAATGTTGCTCCAATCTAGTTTTCTAATGATGTTAATATTTGAATGATTGTCTTGTGTTTTTGCTGTTTTATCCTGATTGTTTCTGGGGCTGAATCAACGTTTCTATGGCAACCAGTCTCAATAACAGGAATTAGCTTGTTAGAAAGCCACGCCCCCTCCACTGAAAGCAGGCTCGGGAAAGTCTGTTAATATAATAAAAAAAAGAGGATCATCGAGAAGATGTTAAAAAGCTATCAGAGCAAGAATTATTATTCTGACCAAGAGAATGACGTGAGTAACAGCTGTTCATTTCTCTATAGAAGTCTATGGGCTTTTATATGTAACTCTGGTTGGAACGCCGGTGTTTCAGTCCAGTTCTCTGATACAGTCAGTGGTATTGATCAGGTTCTGTGCGTCCTCCTTAAAGGTGAAGCAGAGCTGAGTTTTCTGATCATTTTGTCTAAAAATTCAGTTTTTCATCCAGAAAATTGATCTGATTCAACATCTGTGCAGAACCCTGAAGAGAAACCAGAACATTTGGTGATTACTGCCCCCAGTCTGAGGAACACGTCATCTTCTCTCCACAGAACTTCTGGTCCATTCAGAACCAAAGATCCTCTGGTTGATCAAATGCAGATCAGGGGCTGGGTCAGTTCGGCCCGAGAGAACCGACTGCAGGTGTCGTTTCCCTCATCGTCCAGAGGAGGGCGCAGCTCTCACAGGAGCTGTCAAACTGCAGAAGAAGAAAAGGAGGAAGACTCCGCAGAGTTCTGACCGAGTTCTGCTCTTCGCTCCAGAAGACCTCACGTGACCTGACAGCGATGGGCAGGAAGGTGACGGTGGCCACGTGCGCGCTAAACCAGTGGGTTCTGGACTTTGAAGGAAACACGGAGCGAATCCTGAGAAGTAAATTCTGTTCAGAACCATTGACTGTACAAAGACCCGGACTGAGTGGCCCCGCCCCCTGGAGCTCCAAACAGGAAGTATCTGCGAAACGCCACAGACTTCTATAGAGAAATAAACAGCTGTCACTCAGTCATTCTATTGGTCACAATGACTGTTCTTGCTCTGATACTTTTTAACATCTTCATAATAATCCTCCTTTTTTCTATAGTTTAAGTTATAAACTGACCAATCAGAAGCCTCAGTGACAGTAGGGGGAGCCTGCTGACCCCCACCTCCAAAGTTCGTTTGACAGATTCTCCCATAGGAGTGTGGCCTTCCAACAAGATCACTCCTGATTGGTGAGAGTGGTTGCCATAGAAACTTTGACTGAGGCCAAGCACTGCTTCCTGATGATGTCTGGCTCCGACATGGCGGCGCCTGTATTGCAAAAAAATGACTTAATTTGGTTGGAGGCAGAAGGAAACTGTTTTCTATCGATGATGTCACGCTCGCTCAGTCCAGTTCTTTGATACAATCAATGTTCTGAACCCAAACCACAACTGGACCGAGACACCGACACCATTAGTTACTGATGTTAGAGTTACAGAGATTCCAACATCAGTAAAAGTTACAGTCATTGTTATTAAAGGTAGTGATACTGTACCTGGTGTTGCCATAGCTGTTACTAAAATAACAATGACAGTAACTCATCAGAAATGGCAGACAATGTTACGCTGCTCACATACTGAAAGGATAACAGTGGTGACGCTGTAAGAGAAACTGTTACTTTATTAGTTACATTCTTTGTTAAAGTTACTTTGTCGGGAAGGGGGTTTTTGTGACGCCAGCTGTTTGGACGCCGCCATCATTTTGTGTCACGGCGGTTTGTGTGTCTCTGCAGGCATCGAGGTGGCTAAAGCTCGTGGAGCCAAATACAGACTGGGCCCTGAGTTGGAGATCTGGTGAGCACGGAAAATCTGAACCGGGTCATCCTGTGGAGCCAAACTGAGCTCGTATGTTTCGCCCTCTAGTGGTTATGGATGTGCTGATCATTTCTACGAGTCGGACACGCTGCTGCACAGCTTCCAGGCCCTGAAGATTCTTCTGGAATCTCCTGTCACTCAAGACATCATCTGTGATGTGGGGATGTGGGTATCGCCTGGTTGGAGAGGAGAGCTCTCCTCACGCTCGTGTTCCTCCTGAAGGTCACCTGGAGGTCAGGTGAGCGTTTGACCTGTGAACTTTTGTGCTCCTGCAGGCCCGTCATGCATCACAATGTGCGCTACAACTGCCGGGTGCTCTTCCTGAACAAGTACGCCACAGCTTTAGGAGGAACGTAGAGTTCTGCGTTTTCAGGTTCCTGTTCTAATAAACCTTTCTGCCCCCCCCCCGCAGAAAGATCCTCCTGATCCGACCCAAGATGCTGATGGCCAACTCTGGGATCTACAGGGAGATGCGCTGGTTCTCCCCGTGGAGCCAGCCCAGGTCAGTCCTCGCTGCTCCAGCTGAGATGTTGGAGCGGAGAAATGCTCAGAAAGACGAACAGGTGAAGAGGAGTGATCAAAACGCCGAGTGAAACCCCAGAGAATCCCGAGTCAGCAAAAAAAAAAGAACAGTAAAAACAGCAGAACGTGGTCGAAGAGCTAAACCGTGAAGCAGTAAGAATCCCAAACGAATGATGCAGAGCAGAAAATCCCGTTAAGGTGGAATTTCAAATGTTTGCTGCGGTACTGAACTGCTGCAAAGACAACAGGAAGAACCAGCCTTGGGTCCGCGTGACTTGATGGGACTTCCTGCTTCTTTCAGGGATGTGGAGGACTACTTCCTTCCCAGGATGATCCAGGAGGTTACAGGACAGGTAAAATAAGGATTTTAAAGTTTTTCTTATTTATAAATGTTCAACGAGATCAAAGATTTGACTAAAAAAATCAACATTAAAGTCTGAATTCCACGAACTTCCTTTAAAAACTGGAAACCAATGAAAAGAAGCAGAACAGAGTTCTTTATGGAGGCTGTCGGTAGACCGAACTCACCCCCCTCTGCGCTCCTCAGGACATCGTCCCATTTGGAGACTGTGTGCTGTCCACCAAGGATACCTGCATTGGAACCGAGATCTGTGCAGAACTGTGGAACCCCAACAGGTAAGAACCTTCTTCCTCTGGACCTTCAGTCCTGAAGCACAGGAAAAGAAACTGAATGATCCAGATGAAGCCTGAGAAGTTCTAACCTTTGAGGGGGTGCTGTCAGCAGGCCCATCTGTGGGTCCGGTTCTTGGGTTCGGGCCGAGTGCAGGCTGGATTTTGTTATTGGATTTGGTCGGTATTCTTGGTGCACTTTTGGACTCAAGCTTGCAAATAGAAGAGTATGTGTGATGGTCACTGCACCACTTGTCCAGAAGTCAGGAGGACAGAGCAGCTTCTAAGTCTCAGAGCGTTCTGCTTGATGGTTCTGACCGTAACCTGGTGAAGGCGGGTCTCCTCCATTCACAGACTGCTGATCTCAGTTTCTTCAACAATGACTCGTCTTTTCTTCATCATAATTTCCTGCTTCTTGCGTTTTGTATCTTCATGCGATCAGGAACTTGAAACTCCGCCCCTTTGTCTCTTTGCTGGACATGGAAACCTTCTCCGGTTTGGATCTTCTGCAGCAACTGCATTCCGAACACGAAGGAGGAGGTTTTTCTCCTCAGAACCGGGTCATGTTCAGTCACATCGTCTGGTTCTGCTTTGATGACTTGGGAAGAAGAGCAGGAGAACATGGAGAACAGGATTCCCTGCAGATCAGAGCTGGGGAACCCTGCACAGGCCAACCATTTGGGTTCTGCTTCTCCTGCATCCGTTTGACACTTCTAATGTGAGGCCTGGAGGTTCGTAACTTGGACTCCAGCCTCAGTCCTCAAACTCTGGAAGGGCTTTCTCTTGATAATCATCTGCGGTTCTCCCTGTCGCAGTCTGTTCGTGTGCTGGAGGAACAACCAGCTCCTTCTGCAAGGGTCCCGTCCTGCTGCGAAGACTGTGGACGTCTTCTGGACATGTGCTGAGTCTGCGGTTTCTAACCCTAACCGTGGAATTCAGGCTTAATCTTTAACCAAGAAGGAAGTGGCATCATCACCTTCAGCATTGAATTATTTCCCAAAAATCTGATTTTCTGAGAAGCCTGTGAGCTTTAAAACGGACAGAAACACGACTTGAAATGTTTTCAGTCAGGATTTTATTTCTGTAGAAAATGTGTTTTTTCAGATGTTTGTGGCGTGTTTTCCGGATGTTTGCGGCGTGTTTTCCGGATGTTTGCGGCGTGTTTTCCGGATGTTTGCGGCGTGTTTTCCGGATGTTTGCGGCGTGT
>BSAI01000210.1:533089-544934 GCA_036245035.1 Adrianichthys oophorus
TTCCGGATGTCTGCGGCGTGTTTTCCGGATGTCTGCGGCGTGTTTTCTGGATGTTTGCGGCATGTTTTCTGGATGTTTGCGGCGTGTTTTCTGGATGTTTGCGGCATGTTTTCTGGATGTTTGCGGCGTGTTGTCCAGAACAGGCTGAGCTGAAACTGCTGTGTTCCTCAGTCCTCACATCTACATGGGGCTAGACGGCGTAGAGATCTTCACCAACTCATCGGCCAGTCACCACGAGCTCCGCAAAGCCGACCAAAGAGTCCACCTGATCCGCTCCGCCACCACCAAGGTAAGGGGGTGGGGGCATTACTTCATGAAGTGGGTTCGCATCAGCACCTCAGGATGAGCGCCTTCAGGAGTTGTGAAACACGGTCATTCATTTGAAGAGTTTATATTTAAACTGGCTCTGTGTTTGGTCGGTTTTAAAAGACTGAAGAGTACATCAGGTGCCCCCCCCTTACTGAGTCTTCTTCTGGTGGAGGTTCTCCATCCCTGTCAGGGTTCTCCCGTCTGCTGTCACCTGCAGAAGTTGGGCTTGTAACACTCGTTTGCTCTTTTTCTTTGGCATCGTTGGGAATCTTTGGGGGTAAAATGTTGGCGCTTTATAAACTGAATTGAATCACTGCGTCTAACCTTTGGAGGCGTGGTTTCAGAGTGGAGGCATCTACTTGTACGCCAACCAGAGAGGCTGCGACGGGGATCGGGTCTATTATGACGGCTGCGCCATGGTGGCTGTGAACGGGGACGTGGTTGCTCGGGGCAACCAGTTTTCCCTGGAAGATGTGGTGAGTCTGCAGGCCGCTGTTGCCGTGGCGACTGCAGCTGTAAGTTGGAGTCACGTGAGCGTTTTTGTTTCAGGAAGTGATCACGGCTACTCTGGACCTGGAGGATGTCCGCAGCTACAGAGGAGAGCTCCTTCAGCCCACCATGGTGAGCAGAACCTCTGCCTCCAACAGGAACCCGAACTGAAGCTCTCCGAAGCAGCCAATCAGGAGCCCCGTGGAGACGGAACAGAAGCAGGACTCCGCCTCCACCCTTCATTCCCAGACACAAAACCAGCTCCAGTTCCTCCAATGACCACTGGAGGCTGCTTTCAGGAAGGAGCAGTTTTGATTTGTTAGAAAGTTTGATTTTGAACAGAAAACCGTAAAAGAAGTTTGGAGGTCATGTTTTGTTTTCAAGTTCAGAGAAGCAGGATCGGGGCTGGAGAACCCGGTTCCTCACATCTCTTTTCTTGGTTCTGGTCTCAGAAACGCGAGAACCAAGCGTGTGTGCGGGTCAAAGTGGACTTCTCCTTATCGAGCAGCGACGACATCTTCCTGCCGACCCAGCAGCCCCTCCAGTGGCGGTTCCACACCCCAGAAGAGGAGATCAGGTACGCCTGTCAGGTTTGAGGGGGCGGTTCTCTGAGCGGAGGTTTCACTCCTGGTTTCATCTGCAGCTTGGGTCCGGCCTGCTGGCTGTGGGATTACCTGCGGAGGAGCGGACAGGTGAGCAGGCTGACGCCGCTTTGGTTCTGTGGAATGAGCCGGTGGTGACTTTCTGGTTGGGGTTCAGGCGGGGTTCCTGCTGCCTCTAAGTGGCGGCGTGGACAGCTCTTCCACTGCCTGCATCGTGCACAGCATGTGCACGCTGGTCTGTCGCACAGTGGAGGATGGAAGTGAGTCTGACCCTCTCTAAAGGTCTGAGCATGCTCAGTGTGACTCCTACTGACTTCTCACAGACCTACAGGTTCTGGAGGACGTCCGGCGGGTCGTGGGCAACACGTCATATGACCCGCAGGACCCTAAGGAGCTGTGTGGGCGGGTCTTCACTACGTGCTACATGTCGAGCGAGAACTCCTCAGAAGACACGCGCAGCAGAGCCAGAGAGCTGGCGGCTCAGATCGGCAGGTTTGGTTCCGCTCTTCTCTGTTTGCTGTAAACCAGCGCCACCCTGTGGCACCATAAGGGTAGTGAGATGTCCAAGCACCACTCGTGGTCATGAGTCAGGTCCAAAACTGATCCTGGACCTGTGACCGGCCTGCAGCCCTGCAGATGTTCTTACATCTGCTCGGGTCTCATCAAGCGTCGGTTCTGATGAGCGTCATCAGTGTGACGCCCCGATCGATCCACAATTGTTTCATTTCTTTTTATGATTCTTATCAATGACAGCTGCCTTCCCCTGCTATGCACGTGACGTGCACGCCAACAAACATTCACTTTGCTTTCCTGGCAGCACGCACCTGGACATCAACATCGACGTCGCAGTGAAAGGCATTTTGGGAATCTTCTCTGCTGTAACCGGACGCTGGCCTCGCTTCCGTGCCAGCGGGGGGGGCCGCAGGGAGAACCTGGCTCTGCAGAACGTGCAGGTGAACCCCCACCCCCCACCCACCCCCACTTTTGAGCTCACTTCCTGTTCAGTTGGAGACAGGAAGTTCAGAAAGGTGTGTGTGTTCCAGGCCCGGCTCAGGATGGTGTTAGCTTACCTGTTTGCCCAGCTGAGCCTGTGGGCCCGTGGGAGACCTGGGGGTCTGCTGGTTCTGGGTTCTGCCAACGTGGACGAGAGGTAAACCCCCCACACACACACACAGTTTGCCTGACAGACAGGCTAAAGGTGAAAATGCTAATGATGCTAAACCCCCTTAAAGCTGGAAGTGCTGCTACATGACACCTGGAATCAGCCAGTCACAGACATGTCAGGAACCATCAGCGTTCCATCAACAACCTTCTGTTCCTGTTCTTTAGCCTGACCGGGTATTTCACCAAATACGACTGCTCCAGTGCCGACATCAACCCCATCGGCGGCGTCAGTAAGACGGACCTGCGGGGGTTCCTGCGGTACTGTGCAGAACACTTCCAGCTCAGTGCTTTGGGAGGGTGAGGTCCGCTCAGAACCGCATCTGTTGAACTGGACTCAGAGATGGCAGCAGGTCAGTTCTGTTCTGTTTGCTCTGCAGCATCCTAGAGGCTCCGCCCACTGCTGAGCTGGAGCCACTAACTGATGGACAGGTGTCCCAGACGGATGAGGTCAGACTGAGAACACGTTTTCTTTTTTCTGAAATGTCTTTAAAAACGTTTTTTTGTTTGACACTAAAGAAAAAAACAGCAAAATCCGTTCTGCTGGTTTGTGAGACAGACGGGAGAATCAAAGGCCTCGGTGACTTCATCACCACCGCCATCATTTCCTGGTGCCTATCTCAAAGCCGCCATGCCCTCCTTCCCCACATTGAATCAGGAACTGATGGTGGGGGGGTTTCCGTCACCACATGGATGGTGACAGCGGTGAGAGTCCATCCAGCAGAACTTCTGACCCAAAGCTGCAGCCATTTGGAGGCCGCTCATCTTAATCCAATGACACCCCCCATCCCCCCAATAACCCTCCAGCAAAGGAAGGCCGGTCCTGAACCGACCTGAAGCTCTGTCACCGACCCAAACGTACCGGGAAGCCCCTCCTTCAGAAACTCACATCCTTGCCTCGTCTTTGTAGAGTACCATTGTAGAGAGGGTGCATGAGGGCGTGGCTCTTGAGGGAGAGGTCAGTGACCATCAGAAGACCACTACACGGCTCAGAGCAAAGCAGACGGTTTTAGTTTCCAAAATGTTTTTTCAAGTCAGTAGAACGTCTGCAAACATTGCTGCTTAAAGGAACGCTAACGTTTGGGAACGCAAAAGGAACTCTGAAGTCCACCTGCAGTTTGAGGCAGAGGAAACGTGTCTGCTTCGTTCTGAAGAAGCAAACCAGCCCTTTTTCTGTTCCTCTGCAGGCCGACATGGGCATGACCTACTCTGAGCTGTCTGTGATCGGACGTTTGAGGAAGATCTCCAAATGCGGTCCGTTCAGCATGTTCTGTAAGCTGATTCAGGCGTGGAAGGACGTCCTGTCGCCATCAGAGGTCAGTCCTGCTTTAATGTCGCCGTGTTGGCTTTCAGATGCTCTGCTCACCATTTGGTTTCTTCTTCAGGTAGCTCAAAAGGTTAAGCGCTTCTTCAGGATGTACTCTGTGAACCGCCACAAGATGACTACGGTGACGCCGTCTTACCACGCTGAGAGCTACAGTCCTGATGACAACCGCTTTGACCTACGACCGTTCCTCTATGACCCTCGCTGGAGGTGGCAGTTCAAGTGCATCGACGACCAGGTAACCTGAGATTGTGTCTTTCAACGTCGATGTTGACTGTTGTTGATGTCTGATCGTTGTCGCTGTTTAGCTAGAATCATGATTCATCCCGTTGAACCACGTGATCCAGTTGAATCACGCGATCCCGTTGAAGCACGCGATCCCCTTGAACCACGCGATCCCCTTGAACCACGCGATCCCCTTGAATCACGCGATCCCCTTGAATCACGCGATCCCGTTGAAGCACGCGATCCCCTTGAATCACGCGATCCCGTTGAAGCACGCGATCCCCTTGAAGCACGCGATCCCCTTGAATCACGCGATCCCGTTGAAGCACGCGATCCCGTTGAAGCACGCGATCCCGTTGAAGCACGCGATCCCGTTGAAGCACGCGATCCCCTTGAATCACGCGATCCCCTTGAATCACGCGATCCCGTTGAAGCACGCGATCCCGTTGAAGCACGCGATCCCGTTGAATCACGCGATCCCGTTGAAGCACGTGATCTCTGCTCTGTTGTTAACTCTGAAAGTCTCACACTAAAGACACACTAAAAGAAGAACTTTGGATCAGAACCTGTTTGTCTCTGGATTCACCGTATTTTTAGAGACCTCCTTCATCTGTGGAGGGGGGGTAAAATCCTTTATGACACGAGACTCAAATGAAACAGTAATGTTCATGTTTGTACTTTGTGAGAGTAAAAGCATCCTTTTCTTTTCAGGTGTCACAGTTGGAAACAAAAGCAGAGCAGTGAAAGGCTGACGGTCACATCATCAGTCTGGAGTTCTGCTTTCCTAACTGCACCCCCCCCATCCCCCCATTCTGCAGGTTTACAAATGTTGGGGCTGTAATTTCTCCATAGTTTGGGGGGCTGGAGCAGCAGCTTTCTGCTCCTAAATCAACCCTGCTTTCAAACTACAATAAAAAAGACTTCTAATGTGAAGGTCCATGACTCTCTTTTATTCTGAAGGAACATGTTTTGAAGATAACAGATACAGTGAAATCTGTGCTCAATTGAAGACACAAAGCCAGTGGTCCTGTGGAAGAGTGTCTGCTCCGACATGGATCGGATCTTCAGTCAGGTCACACGGGGACATCCGCCACCAAAACTAAAATGCCGTAACAGAGCCTATCCGGCTGCTGTTGGGTGACGGCAGAGCCGAACAACCACACTCACATTCACACCTATGGGACAGTAGAATAATCGCAGATGCTCTGAGTCATGTTTGGGACTGTTGGGGGAAACTGGAGAAAACCCAAACATGGACCAGGAGAACCCAGACCGGATTTCAACCAGCAGCTTCTGGCACAGAGAACATCAACACTCAGATCCATCTGAGCCTGAACCACAAACTGAAGAACAGCTTCACCTGAGACAGGTGGAGCTTTTGGATCAGGTGCATCCTTTCAGTCACTACAGGAACCGTTCTGCAGGATCAGCCGTCTACAGCACCCTGCATTCTGTGAGGAACGTTCTTTCCGACTGAGGTCAGTGCTGTTGGAATGAGAGTAGGATGTTCCTGATGATGGTTCCTGATGTGCTCAGTCAGCTCCGGAAGAACTGGTTCCTGAAGCACCTGCTGGAGGGAGCTCTGCTGGAAGCATCGCCTCCGAAGTGTCCAGAGTCCTGCCAGAATTCCTCTGATAGCTTTCCTTATCAGTGGGGGTCACTGAGCTTCAGAGACCAAGTTCAGCAGAACATCTGGATCCAGGGGGTCCAGCAGACCTGATGGAGTTCCTTCATGAACCCGGAAATGCTTTGAGTCCAGGAAAGGTCTTTCCGTTCCGAGGCCATGAGACGTGACGTCATGTGTGTTGCCCGTTGGGTCGGGTTTCTGGACCTGAACGCAGCGCAGCAGCTGCTGGGCCCGCGCGGCTCCCGGCGGGGGGCGGGGTTTGTGCTGCGTGACGCGGGTTTGCAGACACTTCCTAAAACATGCACGAGGCTGTCCAGAGCCGCGGCGCCAGTCCGGACCGTCAGCTGTGAACAGAACCGAGCCAGGAATTCTGGATGGAGACAGACCCTCTGCTGGGCGGCTCCGCGGAGTTCGGTTCGGGGCGCGCGGACTCTTCGGACACAGGTGAGCGGGCTGCGGTTCGGTCCAAAGACGGACACCAGACCTCGGTTCTGGATCTGACGTGGTCTCTGGAGTTCATGAAGCGCCACGACGCTCACGCGCTTCAAGCGCGGAAGTCACGGAAGAGTCGCGTTACTTCAAACAAAGTAACGTGAGTCCTCCAGGAAAAGGAAGTTCTTCTGGGAAAAGCTCGAACTTATCTGGATCAAAGTCCGAAAGTTTAGGAACCAGAACTTCACACGAACCTCAAACTGAGGAACCAGATGTGATCTATGCAGATGTTCTGATCCAAAGACATCCTTTTCAGGTCTTTGATTCTGCAGTATCACCTTCACATCCACCTTCTGGTGGATGTCTACCTGCTGGAGGTTCTGATAACTGTTCATTATCCGGTGTAAGTTCGGTGCTTCCTGGTTCCTCTGCAGGAACTCATCATTATCACCTTCCTTCAAGATGGCAGCTTTCATCACGTTGGTCTGTAGAAATCAACCCGGTTTCTTCTGGTTCTCTTCTCTGTCTAAAACCTTTTCTGGAGCCGTCCGCCTCCTGCTGACCGCCATGTTGGTGAGGTAGTTTCCTGCGGTGACTCGGGTTCGGATCAGGTGGATCTCAAGTTAATGGACGCAGTTCCTGACTTTTCTGGGACATCACACCTTGACTGGGGATGGCATCAGCATGTTTACCTGGTGTGAGGGCTACATTTTGGCGCGTCTTGACTTTGTAATGTTGCCATGGTGACATTAACCTGCAGGAGTTTTCCAAAATGTAGAAATTCCAACTGTGAGTGGAGAAAAATCATCTTTGTCTGAAGGCCGGTTGGAGATCTTAACGTCTACTAGCGAAATGTTGGAAGGGTTAGCGGTGGTCAAGTGAGGTTGGCATGGTGGCATGGCACCAAATTGCAAACTGCAGGATCACAGAAAAGAAAGGGATCTGGATGAACAGTTCCTCTGAGTTAGTAGTCTCACCTGGGGGGCCCCGGAGCCCCAGCTGCTCGGGCCTCAGAAAGGCTTTCAACTGCCCTGGTTCCTTAATCTGATGGATGTGGTGGAGCCGTTCAAGATCATCATAAAGAGGAACCAGAAAACCCGCTCAGGTGGTTTTGATCTTGTTAGAGAGCTGACAACCCCACCCCCCCACCCATTCATTCTGCTTCCTGCAGCAGAAGCGCCTCGTATCTCAGAACCATCTCGACCCAAACCCAGCAGGTTTACCCCAATAAAACCATTTCAACACCAAGACCAGTCTCTGCCTGCGTTTCTGGTCTGTTTTCCATATTTAGTCTTTGATTTGACAAGTTTCACTTCCTGGATCTTCTGTTCGGGCATCTTAAACTCTGAACCAGTTCTACAGTCTGAATGAGGGTGTGAATGGACGCGCGTGCACATGTGCCTTTTGCAACTTCTCTGCGGCCCCCACACCTTCATGACACATCTCACTGTGACGCGCTGAGTCAGCACACACTGTTGCGTGTAGCTGCGTTTCTGTCTGATAGAAGCGGCTGCAGCCGCCTGAAGCTGCTGTGAAAGCTCACATGAATCAGGTTTCAGTTTTGTGGGTGCAGAGCATCAACTGTATCGTGTATAACAGACTCTTCTCATGATCAATCCTGAAATCATCTCAGCTGTTCAGAGGTTGAAGCAGACCTGACGGTGTCTTTGCTAATGTTTTCTCAAATAATTTCATTGAAGTGCTGCACGGTGGCGCAGTGGTTAGCGCTCCTGCCTCACAGCAAGAAGGTTCCCGGTTCAAGTCCTGGCTGGGGGACCTTTCTGTGTGGAGTTTGCATGTTCTCCCCGTGCATGCGTGGGTTTTCTCCGGGGACTCCGGCTTCCTCCCACCGTCCAAAAACATGCTTCATAGGTTCATTGGTCTCTAAATTGTCTCTAGGTGTGAATGTGAGGGTGTGTGATTGTGGCCCTATGACAGACTGGCGACCAGTCCAGGGGTGTACCCTGCCTTCGCCCATGAGTAGCCAGGTTAGGCTCCGGCAACCCCGTGACCCCGAAAGGGAAAAAGCGGTTTGGAAAATGAATGAATTTCATTTCATTGAATCAGTTGAAGGTCTGACCCTCAACAACTTTAGCCAAATGGCAGCTTGAGATGGTGGAGACCAAGCTTTGAGGTCATTTCCTGTTTCCTCTTGATGTAACCATGCGGTCTGAGTCTGATGTTCTGTTGTGTCTCCACAGAGGATGAGCTTTACCTCCAGCAGGCTGTGGTCTTCATTGAGGACGCCATCCATGTAAGTGCAGGTTCCTGTTGTGTTCTTCTGCCCGTGCAGGGTGGCCTTCCAGGGTTTTTAGTTGATGTTGGTCAGAAGTTTTTTGGTGGAACTTTTGTCTGTGGGTTTCAGGGCTCCAGATCCAGTGACTCCTCACAGACCTTAAAGTCCCGCTTCAACCATACTTTTTTCTTTCATTAAATCATTCTCAGTAGTATTTTAATCATGACCGCAGTTTACAGCCAAAATCAAAAAGACTGTTGTTCTTAATGACATATTTTCTGTCCAGTGGCAGTAGCTCAGTAGATGTATAACTCTGGTTTGTGGGCGGCACTGTTGGCTCAGAGTAACCCCGCCCCTTTACTGTCGCTGAGAGCTCTGCCTGCACGCTCACACTCAAGCTTTTGGTCCCAAGCTAGCATTAGCGGCACAAAAATAATGGTGAGCAATATTGGATCAGTCCAGCTGTACAGTTTTGAAGCAGAGCCCAGCTCTACCAGGAAATGACTGTACGCAAGGGAGCGTGGGAGCAGAGTGAGAAGAGAGACTTTGGCACGGCCATTTCCTCTTAAAGGCAGCGTCATCCAAACGCCGCCGGAAACGCCTTCATATGACGTTTGATCAACCACAAACAAAGTCTAAACAGACCTGAACGTGTCGTTGTGTTGCTTGATGTTGTCATGGCTACAGCGCAAGCTTGTTGCAGAAATGGGAAAACCTCTGGACGTGTTAGTCTGAACCAAAAGAGGCGGCTGGTGTGGACCACCACCTTCATGGAGCTCCTTGTTTGGCTGCCAGCTGTGCTTCTGCTGCTTCCTTTCTTTGGTTGAACATGCTCTCCTACTGTTGCACTTTTCTTCTGTTAAAGATCCTGTCTTGTGTCCTGCAGTACCGCTCCATCAACCACCGCGTGGACTCCAGCTCTCTGCGGATGTACAGATGCTATTACTCCAGGCTGTGTCAGTGGTACGTTCCCCGTCTGGACTTGGATCCACAGAACTTCTACGATGGATGCAGGAAAGGGATTGAAGTCTGACTCAGTGTGCTTCATCACTGTCATTTCACACCACATCATTTATTTTGAAACCCAAGCAGCCATTACCAGGGCCCCAAACCATCTCCAGAACTCGTTTGGATCAAACTCAGTGATACTGTCCATGTCCACAACATCCACATCAACAGTCAGGGATAGGCGTAACAGTGGGGTTTCCAAAGCTGGTTCAGGCTAACACCTCATGTCAGGGAGCTGCAGTTCTGGTACTTCCTTTATTAACCCTTTAACACTGTCGCCGACGAACTGAAGCTCCAGTGTGAAAGCAGCAGCGGGGGGTGGAAGACGGGCAGGGTGGTGGTTCTGAAGGAGCAGGGATGGGCAGAGCTGAAGTGGGGGTTTATAGTAGCTCTCCAAGCAAATGTGTTGAAATGGTTTCTGAAGGATCCTGCTGAGCAGTCACGACTGTCAGGACGGAAATCAAACACAGTTTCCTCCGGGAACTGCAGAAGTTTCCATGGAAGTAAGCTGGAATGTGTGGACGGAAAAGGGTTCAGTTTACCCCCCCCCCTCCGCGTTTCAAACAGGAAGTACCTGCTGGCTCCAAGAAGCCAAAATCCCAAAGGAACAGCTGTTACTCAGTCATTCTGTTGGTCTCCATTGGTCTGATACTTTGTCTTAGTATCATCTTAATAATCCTCTTTTTTCATATTTGTTTTGTAGTTATTATAAACTGACCAATCAGATGCCTCACTAAAAGTAGGCGGAGCCTGCTGGCCCACATCCAACATTCAAACCCATTGACATTTCCTGTAGCCCGCTCTCAAGTGATAGGGGCGTGGCCTTCCAACAGCCTCACTCCTGATTGGTTGCCATAGAGACTCAGACTGACTCTGACCAATCACTGCTTACTGACGACGTCTGTGTCCAACATGGCGGCGTCTGTATTATGAAAAGATGGAAACTAAATGGACTTGATTTGGTTGGGGGATAACACAGTCACTCCCTCAGTCCAGTTCTTGTAAACGGCCAACGGCGTGAACCGTACTTCATACCTACAGCTCATTTCACAAACATCTCAGACTTTTTTATGTTGTAAGACAGAAAATTGAAGCATAGGGTCCTGCAGACTGACTGGTGCGTCTCTTGGCGTCACCTGTTTATCAGTTGACTCAGCCTCTTGTTGGTCCCACCCCTGCACAGGGTTTTGGCCGCTACCATTACTGTGGTGTTGTTGCTGGCCTTCGTGGAGCGGCCGTCCTCCCTGTCCAAGTCTTCGGACCCCCGCCATCGGTCGGTTCCCTGGAATCCGCCTTGCGGCCTGACGGAGAGCATCGAGATGGTCTGCCTCATCATCTTCTGCTTGGACCTTGGCATGAAGGTAAAAACGCTTTGATCCCCACTGGGCACAAGCCTGCAGCCTCTCCCTCACCGCCATTTGGTTTGTCCACAGAGCTACTTGATTGGCTGGGAGGAATTTAAGAAATGCAAATGGTTGATCAGCTACTTGGTGGTTCTGTCCTTCTCCATCATTGACTGGATGTTGTCCATCAGCATGCTGTGTCATGAGGTGAGGCTTCTCCAGACCTCACAGCAGAACGTCACCAGAATTCTGCCTGCATTCATATCTCAGCTTCCAGTTCCGGAGCTTTGGTTATGGGGGGGGGTTATACGGAAGCTGACCTTTCGACCTTTGTTTCTTCATCAGAACCTGAGAGTTCGGCGACTGTTCCGACCCTTCTTCCTCCTGCAGAACTCATCCCTGATGAAGAAGACGCTGAAGTGCATCAAGAGGACTTTGCCAGAGATTGCCAGGTACCAGCCATGTTTGAACGTTTTCACCCTCAGAGTGAGCAAAGACTTGTGGGGGATTTGGGAATTTCTACATTCAGCTCTGAGGTTCAGTCATGCGGTCCAAACCAGACTTTCACTCTCTGGTTCTGCTGTACGGTGATGGAAAAAACCTGCATGCACTTTCCTGTGGGACTTCGTTCCTGCATGAAGCCAAAAACGTATTAAGAACACGAAGCTGCCACAGTGGGGGGGTATCTAAATCAGTGTTTTTCAACCAGTGTGCCGGGAGAGACAGTCAGCTGTACCGTGAGAAGTTATCCATTTTCCCAGATCTAAAAACCTTTACCATCGCCAAGACAGAGCTCTGTTCATCCAAACCGGCCCAGATTTAACACGGAGTAGTTAGGAATACTGAAGATCATAAAGTACTTTTTGCTGTGCATTTTCCTGATCCTATTAAAGACACGACGATTTAGCTGCAACATTAGCCGATAGATCTGAAGTCCTGCTCTGAAATTGTCTCCACCAATCGTGCTTGAAGGCTTTATCAATATGTCATCAGGCGAAACGGTAAACAGGTAAACGGGTTAAACTGTGAGCGGTTAACCCGCTCACAGTTTAACCTGTTTACCGGTTAACCCGCTCACAGTTTAAACTG
>BSAI01000210.1:544944-564860 GCA_036245035.1 Adrianichthys oophorus
GCTCACAGTTTAAACTGTTTACCGGTTAACCCGCTCACAGTTTAACCCGTTTACCTGTTTACCGGTTAACCCGTTTACCGGTTAACCTTTTTACCGGTTAACCCATTCACTGATCCTCTTTCTCTGCAGCGTCATTCTGTTGCTGGCTCTGCACCTTTGCCTCTTCACCATGATCGGCATGCTGCTGTTCGCCAAAACTGATGTGAGTTCCTGCATCTGTGATCATGCTGTGCACGTGCACAGGTCATTCTGTGTGTGTGTATCTGTGTGTGTGTGTGCTTTAGGTTTCCAAGCTTTTGTCTAAAACTCTTGTAGTTGTGTAGTGGAGGGGCGTGTCTACAGAAGCTCCTCCCCCCGTTCATTGGTGCGTTTGTGTTCAGGATCAGCAGAAGAATGAGGAGTGGTTGCTGCACTTCAGAGACCTCCCTCAGTCCATCACCTCCCTCCTGGTTCTGCTGACCACAGCCAACAACCCCGACGGTACGCCACCAGAGGAGCGGGTGGAGATGTTCCGTCTCTGTGGGTTTCATGACTTCTTCTGTTGCAGTGATGATCCCCGCCTACTCGCAGAACAGAGGCTACTCCATCTTCTTCATCAGCTTCAGTGTGATCGGTGAGCTGGGGGGCGTGGCTCCTGGTGGACCTGGACCGTGTTTAGCAGCTGCTCTGTTTTCTGTCTGCAGGAACCTACTGTCTGATGAACCTGCTGACTGCCATCATCTACAACCAGTTCAGAGGATACCTGCTGGTGAGTTCTTCTCAGGTGGAACCAGCTGAAATGGTTCTGGTTCCTGGTCCAGGTTCTGTGATCCTGAAGCTTCAGAGCCTCTGAAGTTCCTTCCCTCCATGTTTCAGATGTCGCTGCAGACGTCCATCATCAGGAGGCGGGTCGGAATCCGAGCAGCCTTCCAAATTCTCAGTTGTCAGAGAACCCAAACCTCTGCTCAGTGAGTCTGGCACTTGTTGCTATGACGACAGTGAACCTCCGTCTCGGTGTAACGCTGCCGTTCATCTCCATCAGGGTCCGGGTGAGTGTCGACGCCGTGCTGAAGGTTATGTCCAGAGTCAAGATGAAGAGCTACTACAGAGCCGCCATCAACACGGTCAGGCCACACCTCCCTGCACAACAAAACTGTGTGGACGTGCACGGAGTCACTGGCCTTCATCTTTTTACAGCAGAAGTTCTGAAAGGCCTTCTGTCTGGAAGGTTTAGATTTATGAGGAGATGCAGCAGCAGATAGTTGGAGGCGGAGCTTCTCAGCATCACCATTTCCTACTATAATAATAATAAATGAACCGTTGTGATCTGATGTGCCCCCCCTCCTGTGCCGGGGTTGAGGGCGGCGCTGAGCGTGTCCTTGTTCTCCTCAGGCGGTGCAGGCGTACGCAGACGTCGGCTTCATGGACCAGGAACAGTTCAGGAAGGTGTTTGATGAGCTGGATAAAGACCGCATCACAGAGGTGAAGCCGCCTCCTCCTGATCAGGCGTCTTCCTCTTTCCCGCGTCTGACTCTGCTGTCTCTGCAGCATCCTCCTCTTCCTCAGTACAGCAGCGTCGTCCTGCAGAAGCTCCAGCTGTTCTTCAGTCACTACTACCTGACGGTGCTGGGGAACGCAGTGGCCCTCACCAACGTCATGTGCATCTGTGTAAGTCTGACACTCGCCGCTGCTGCTGCCGTCACCGGCGCTCTATCTCACCTGTGAATCTGTTGCAGACCGTCCTGGTGCTGAACTCTGAGAAGAACACAGTGGAGAGGAACAACTCCAACCTGGAGGTGAGCCCGTGTCAGACAGGAAGAACCGACCAAACTGAGAAACCCTCATGGTTCTTCATCCAGAACCATCTGCTGGTCATCCCCAGAGTCAGGGCGCCATCACTGACCGGACAGGGGCGATGTCATACTCTTCCCCCAATCCATTTCAGCCCGGTTTTGCGATACCATTATTTCTTTAAGGGCGTGAGACCCCAGCCATGAGTTTACTGCTCCACAGCTGGAGATCAAGCCGTCAGTCTGGAAGACGACAATATGACCTCCGAGAACCAAACAGCCACAGCCTGAAGGAGGAGGAACCAGGAAGGCGTTTGGAAATGTCTGCTGCGTATAGAAAGAGCCTTCTGGCTTCTTCAGAGATGATCACCAGCAGCTTCTCCTCTTCCTGCTTCTACTTCCTGTCCAACAGGAAGTTCCTGCTTCTACTTCCTGTTCCAACTCTTTTTCAGCAGAGATGCTGTAGATCATCAGGTCCTGGAGGACCTCATGCTCCAGAGCTCGTCCTGGGAGGTCTGATGTTATTTGAGGTGATGGTGGGAACGTTGTTGTGTTTGCAGATCATCAACCTGTGCTTCATCCTCTACTACCTGCTGGAGATGTGCGTGAAGATCTTTGCCTTTGGCTGGAGGGGTTACCTGTCCTACAGGAACAACATCTTTGATGGCTTCCTCACCGTCCTGCTGCTGGTATTTCCTCAAACTTCCTTCTTCTCTCTAGTAGCCGGAGCAGCAACCTGCACCTGTCACCGTTACTTTCAGCAGGTTCTGGCTCCGCCCCTTTTTTATTTCCTGCTAAATGCTTATTAACCCTTTAACACCAGAGCTGTCATTTTTTTAACCACAGAAACTCTTCAACAGCTTAAACATTTAACGTAATTCCAAATGAAGTGGATGTGCCGTATTATTCTGCGTTAGAATCGGCTGATTTACCATAATTGCACAACTCCTACACTGCAGTGAAGTGTTGCATATCAGCACAAAACTGCTTTTCTCAGCTTTCAGTCTGTATGTTAAATGTGTAAATGGTTTTAGAGTTTCAATAATTCAACAAGAGTCAATGCTGGAGCCAAAACTTTGGTGTTAAGAGAGTCAGTGAAAGTGTTGGTTAACTTACTCCTTTACATTTGACATGAAACATTTTTAGGATTTTAGTCACTGGTTACGATCTAAACGCCTGAAGGACCAGGTGAGCAAAGGGAGGTAGGAGGAGCTTAAGGAACCTGCTGTTGCAACACACTGATCTCAAATGATCAGAGTTCAGCATTCCACCTTAAAATCCCGTTTTGAGCCATTGCAGCATCTCTAGCTGTTTATGCGTCTTCACCTCCAGCAGGTCAGGTTCTTAGTTTTTCTAAACTTTGATTTCATTTGAATTATCCGACTTTCAGCTAATTCAGCATCAGGGCATGCGACGTTTGCACAACTTTAAACATTTTAGCATGAGCTAGCATTATCTTTAGCTCACATGTTGTGAAGCGCTGGTTGTCATCTTTTCCGTTGTCTCCAGCTGTCTTGGTTACATTTCCAGTGTTCAAACACGGTGGGATGACTTCAGTAATCGAGTTTTCTCTTCTTCTCTGAAGGTTCTGCAGATCACCATATTTATCAAGTACACCCCCCCGAGCCCTTTGGAGTGAGTTGGACTTTTCAGTTTTATGGAGGGGAGGGCCGTTTAAATGTAAAAACACGACTTTGTGGGAGCTGGGCTGCGGTTGCCATGGTTTCCTGACCTGGACACGTCCATCGGAAGCGTTGGTGGAGCTGCTGACGGGTCTTGTGTGTCTGCAGGAGTAACTCCTCTCTCTGGGAGCTGGTTCGTCTGGTCAACATGCTGATCGTCTTCCGCTTCCTGCGCATCATTCCTGACATCAAGGTGCTCATCTGCGTGGAGTCTGTTCCTGCGCTCATGCTGCAGCTGCAGCCGGACTTTACATGTTGTTGTAGACCACGTTTTGCTTTTTCAGTTCAGGACAGAGTTGGAATTAGATGAAGTCTTCAGAGTGATGGTGTCCTCGTTCTCACCCTGCAGCTCATGGCTTTGGTTGCCAGCACGCTGATGGACCTGGTGAAGAACCTCCGAGCGTTTGCAGGGATTCTGGTGGTGAGTTCCACTGCGGTTCCGGTCGGATCGTTTCCAGCTGTCCTCATGCCTCATGGTGGTGTTTCACCTGCAGGTTGTGTACTACGTGTTTGCGGTGTTCGGGATCTGGCTCTTCGAAGGCGCCATCAAACCTCCTCCTGGGACGAGGTATGAGGTTTCTGCACATGTTCTTCAGGAGGAATCAGAAGTTAAAGACCACTTTGTGTTCCAGCCTGCTGTCCAACACCACCCTGCAGAACATCTCTAATGCCACCATGGAGTGCGGCACCTACGAGCAGCTGGGCTATTGGCCAAACAACTTTGACGACTTTGCTGTGAGTGACCACAAACTCCAAGTCTTCACCTTCAGAACGTCTGCGATTGAACCACTTCTTAAGCTGCGTTTACACCGAACACGATTCGCGCGGTGGGAGCAGTTTTAATGTTAAGTCAGTGTGTGGACGCCATCAGAGGTCCTGCAGCACGCTTTGAACATCGGGCGCGGCGGTCTGGCAGCAGCACACCTGGAACGTTTCAAGTGTTGCAAAGTTTTCAGAGGTCAAACATCTGAACTTTAGAAAAGATCAACCAATCAGGACGTGAGCTTTTCCCCGTGACGCCCTGATGACGGAATCAACTGATGGAGTCCAAAACCAACATGGAAGAGAAGCTGGTCGTTTTGGATCATTGTCATGTATTGGAGAGAAGCGGAGAGCACGGATTTGACCCGTGAATGAACGCAGTGTTACGCTTTCCAAAATAGTTCAAAGTTGGTTTATAAACGCTCTTTCTCTGTTTTGGGTCACGAGTTTGATGAATTTAGATTCATGGAGATGCCAAAGCTAAAAATGATGACTGTGGATTGTTTGAGTTTTTACTGAGGAAGATCTCCCAGCTTTAGACCAACGAGCTGATCTGAGGGTTCTTCTGGAACCTCAGCTCTTCTTTAGCCTTTAACACCAGAGTTTTGGCTCCAGTGTTCAAGGTGAACTATCCGATTGTGAAAACTGCTGTGGTTAGAGCTTCAGGTCCAGCGAGTGAGGGTCTGTGAGAGGAGCTGGACATTTTCATGTAGGCATGTCCAAAGCCCGGCGCACAAATTTCATCTGACCACCAGTGCTGACAGCAGGTGTAGAACTTGAGCATATCAGGGGGCGTGGCTATTTGATCGGCAGGTGGAAGGAGTCTGTCAAACTCTTTGTACCCCCCACCTCTCTGAGGTGGGTGGAGCTAACTCAGGCCGCTGTGCCCCTCCCAATTCAGGCTTCATTTTCACAGAACTCTGGACATTAGTGTGCTGTTAGCGAAACCAGCAGCAGACTCTTCTGTAATGACCAGAAACCTTGGAGACCGGAGGATGTTTCTGCAGAATGGAAGTGGAATCATTTCTTTTCCGTCTCTTCTCCAGGCAGCGATCATTCTGCTCTACAACGTCATGATCGTCAACAACTGGCAGGCCTTCATGGACGCCTACAGCAGATACACGTCAGAGTAAGGAAACCTGCTGCAGCTTTGGCCTCGTGGTGACCGTGATCATGACGATGATGGTGATTTTCACAGATGGTCCAAAGTCTACTTTGTGAGTTGGTGGCTCACCTCTTCGGTTATGTGGGTTAACCTGTTTGTGGCGCTCATCCTGGAGGTGCGTTCCCTCACAGATACCTCCACCTCTTCCTCACCTCTTTCTGAAAGCTGCTGATTTTTCTGGCAGAACTTCATCAACAAGTGGGACCGCAGTCACAGCTGCTCCATCACCGAGGTGGAGAAGATCCAGTATGAAACGTCTATCCAGCTCATGTTCAGGTAGCTGCACTGAGGTTTCCTGATGTTGGACGTCTCTAGTTCTTCATGACTTTCTCCCTGATGTCCTCAGGGAGCAGATCCAGGAGCCAACGGAGGAGGAGTTACTTTGTGAGCTTCACCGACATCCTCACCTGCATCTGCAGTGGTGACCTCAGAACCAGAACCATCTTGCAGAACCGAACTGCAGCATTTAGTCTTTTCTTTAGATGTTTGAAGTGTAAGTGAAACCATTAAGAAGCAGTACTCTGGTCACAGACGAAACTGCAGGAGATGCTCGGTCCGTGTTCAGAGACAGAAATGACAAACCTTCAAAAGCTCGTTACAGGACTGAAGGGAACCTCCCAGAAACCAGCAACCGTCAGAGCGATGAGTGTTTGCTCACAGGCACTTCTCCTAGAACATGAGCGCTTCAGAGCATCAGCTCTCTGAAGAACTCATGGATGAGGAGAGTCAGCAGCAGAACCAGACCAGATGACCTTTATTCCACGCTTGACCTGCAGAAATCCACACACAGTTTAAAGAAACGACTATCAGAAGGGCAGAAGTCTTTCATGTTCATGTCAGAGGAACGGAGAAGAGAATCGGAGAGTTTCCGTAGCAACTGCCACTGAAAAATGTTTGTACAAAAGCTGCGTTCATAACACTGTTCTTCAGCAAAAGTTTCATTTTATTTTCATTTGAAAAAAAATCCATTAAAACATCCAACCCACGCTGCAAACCGAAAGCCCGTGTTGGCACAGGAAGTGGCATCGCCAGCTTAAGGAACCGTTCTTTAGCTCCCATTTCCTCCTGCAGGGATTTGGCTCAGAAACATCCCGACCTCACCTTTAAAAAATGCAGAACTGATTATTTTAACACGTTAGTTTGTTGTTAAGCAGCAAACTGATGGGAAATTGACGTAGAGGAAGCTGAGAGTTTCCTGTGAGCGATGGGTCACCTGAAGCTTCACAAACATTTAACTGAAGTTGAGCAGATAAAATGGGAATTCTTCGCATTTAATGTGGAAAAAAAGTTCCCTTAACAAAATCCATCATTTTCATGAACAATTGTTAGATTCAGTCCAAATAGAATAGTTTCTATAAAAACATTTGTCTGCGTTGGTCCTGAAGTCGGTCTCTGAATTCATTTGTGATTTTTGGGGGTCTGAAGGATGTTTCAGTCAGTTCTGAACTCTACAGCGCCACCTACCTGCAAACGTTCAAGGTAAAAAGGGAAAAATGTCACTTTACTGAAATTTATTTTTTTAGATCAGGAAAAACTGGATGTAAAATAAATATTTTACAGAAATCTTTGTCCTCTGTTCTTGTGTTTCTGCGTTTAACAAACTTCATGGACTTTCCAGAAAAAACACATTTCAGTCGTTCGTTTTCATTTGGGAGGAAGCGTAAATTGGAGTGACTGAAAGCAGAACGGTGATAAAACTCAGAGGAACCTCAGGAGAACAGAACATTCACAGTAAAATCGGTTTCTGAGGTTAATGTCCAAAAATACGACAGCTCATTTCAAATGATTGTTCTAAATCCTCAATGCAAATGACAGTCAGCATCATCTTCAGGTCACTAACCATTAGAGTCTATGTTAAATGTTATTGAACAAACCTCCAAAGAGAACAAGTTTTTTTTTTCAAAATAAAACCCTTCAAATGTACAGTTCCACATTATTACACAACAGAGTTCCTAAACATTTGATGGATTCTAAAGAACTGAAAATGCTCATTGGTTGATTTTGCTGCACCAGGAGGTCATATTTCCTGAAATCAAGGCTTTTCCAATCAGAAACATCTTCATAGGTCCAGTTCCATTTAAAAACAGGACCCTTATCTTGTATCCATCCTTTGAACTTGTGAGTTTCCGCTTGAATGTCTTTACAGGATGTCAGAATAGGCTCCAGAGCAGCTGTTTGGATTATGACCTTTACATAGAACACCATGTGTGATCATATACGGTCTGGGCTCCATGGAGATGTGATGTGCACATAAACGTGCCTCTATGGTGAAGTCCGGCGAAGAAACCATATGTTCTGTCAGGTTTAACTCCTTCATGTCTGAACCTGACTCACTGTCAAACCTCTGGATCAGGGGTGTCAAACTCAAGCCCTCGAGGGCCGGCCCCCTGCTGGTTTTCCAGAAATCCTGCTGGATTTGCTGCTGATTACCTGGATCAGGTGTGGTTAGTTAATGAGGAGTTTCAACGGCAGGAAAACATGTAGGCCATCGTCCCTCGAGGCGTGGAGTTTGACACCCCTGCTCCAGAGGACTGATCACCTAAAAAAAAACTTTTAAAACAGTTCCTGTCCGTCATCAAAGTCATGAAGGGATTGGCTTCTTTCCGCCTCCCGTCCAGGCGGGGGCGCTAGAGTTTCTGTGAAGCGCCATTACAGCAGCAAAGGAAGTGAAGCAGGAAGTAGGTTTGGGCTTCGTTCAAAACATTTGGTTTCTTTCTCTAGGATTTTCCTGTTTTTGGTTTCTTCAGATCTCGCCTGGAGGTGTTCCCATGGAGGGTGAGTGCCGTTTTCACTGGGAAAAAAGCGGGAAGTCCTCGTTGCTTCTTTTCGCCTGCGCACGCGCTGTCTAGCACGTGCAGCTCGTGTCAGATGAAGTCTGCTCGGTCAGGTTCTGATGTTGGTTCCTAATAACAGCTGTCCCAAAATGACAAAAGGAAACCCAAATGAATTCCCGGAGGACTGGTGTCGAGCCAGCACGCTCCCATCAAACCTCTGTCAAAAACAGTGGGCCGCTTGTTGTCACTGGAAGGCTGGCTCACAGGGACAGTGGTGGTGGTGACTGCGACTGGGATATTGACCATTCCTGGTGTATATGCATGCCTTGTTCTAAATGTTATTGTTTCGAGAAAAAATATGTTGTGCTGATATGATAGGAGAAAAAGATTTCTACAGTCTGCACACATCTCAAATATGTGCAAATGCATGTCTACTTTAGGTTTATAAAGAAACAAAAACAACTGTATGTGCAGTTAATCCAGCGTTGGCTCTAAACTCCATTTTGTGACATCACTAAATAGGATACTATCAGTGAGAAGTGAAATGATTCTGTGGAAACTAGCAGTTTTATTTTACACATATGTCAACCTATCCTAATAGTGGATTTACATGATTTACATTCAGTTGGCTCTTATTTTGAAATTCAGCATCAGGAATGAATATATACATGTATACACACACACACACACACACACATATGTATTTAAACTGAATGCTTTTATTTTGAAAAACAGTCCTTTTTCACTGTTACCACAATGTATGGCAGAAAGCGGCACACTGTTTTTAAGAGAGGGCTCACTTGACAGCCGTTTGACGAGAGCGTGCTGGCTTGTCACCAGTCCCGGATGTTTGGGTCTGTGCTCAGCACTAGTTTGGCTGGAGGGCAGTTGTCATGGCAACAGAGAGACGGTTTCTTCTGTTTACTAATATCTTCAATCCCTTCTAACACATGGAAAACGTGAGAAGAAACTTCTGGGTTTCTCCTCCTGCAGAACTCTTCCAGTCTCTTCCAACAGACTCCTCCTCCACTGACCAGAACCCCAACGTCCAGACTCACGTTCGTGTTGGTCACGTTGAAGGTCAGCGTTCCTGTGAGCTGTTGTTAAACACTATTCCAGAGAGTAACCTTCATGTCTGGCTCTAGATAAATATACCAGAGCTCAAACACATCTGAGTTTTGAAGGTCTTCCTTCATGGTAAAAGAGAACTCGGCATAACGTTCCTTCAGACTCAGTGGTCTGATGGAATGTGTCTCTGGGATCTGGAAAGGATCCATCAGATGGAGATGTTTGGACACACTGAGAGGAGGAACAGGCATGATGTTGGTAAAAGGATGCTGAGGTTGGAGCTACCAGGAAGGAGGAGGAAGACCAAAGAGGAGGTTCATGGATGAAGGAGGACAGGAGGGAGGAGGATGCCAAGGAGAAATGGAGGTGATGATACAATGTGGCGCCCCCTAAAGGGAGCAGAAGGAAGACAAAGAAGATGATTCCAGTGAAAAGCTCAATGTCTGCTGAGATGTCAAAAGTCTGAAAGATCGTTGCAGCTGAAATGTTCCTGATGTTTATTGTCCTTAAAGATTCAGGAAGGATTGGAACCATTTCCTATTTCTGCTCAGAACGCGAAGGTTCTTTTGAAGAGTCTGAACGTTGTTCTACCAGAATGTTTCAAACATCACAGAATGGAATCAAACCAGCTGAAGAACCTGACCTGCAGGCTGACTTCAATGATCTGTCTGCAGACGTTGTAGGTTTTCAGTCCAGAGCTGAAGAAGCTTCTAAAGCTTCTGGATGGAGGTTCAGGATAATTCCTGGATCGACCATTCCTTCACGCTCAAACCTGTTTGTTTCTTCACAGAGTCGCTGGTTCGAGCCCCACTTCCTCGAGAGCTGCTGAAGGTTCTTGGAGTGGAGGTCAGGAGAGGTCTGCAGGAATCTTCAGAGCAGAGACGTGTCCTCTAGAATGATGAATTCTTTTTCTTCTCTTCAGCCTCAGAGCAGCTCCAAGGCGGCGGCGTTCACAGAGGCATTTCTGGGCAGCAGCCTCCAGCACCCCAACAACCATGACCTGAAGAACCTGCTGATGCACAAGGCTGTGATCCTGGGATATGCCAGGCCCAAGAAGCAGAAGGCCAAGAGGAGCAGCAAGAAAGCCAAAGGACTCAACGCACAGCAGAAGAAGGCCATGAAGCTCTTCCAGATTAAACCTGAAGACCAGAGGTCGGTGTAGATCTGATCCCATGCAGCTGCTCCTGGTGCAGCATCACCACGTCTTGTTTCCTCTGCAGGTACGAGCTCTTCCTGCCTCTTCATGACCTCTGGAAGCAGTACGTCCTGGACCTGTGCGGTGGACTCAAACCAACATGGTAAACCAGCAGGTCCTCACATGTCCTCCAGCCTTGCTGAGTGCTGAGTCTCTGCTTCTTCCAGCAGTCCTCAGTTTGTGCAGCAGAAGCTCCTGAAGGCGGATTTCCACGGCGCCATCATCACAGGTCAGTTTACTCCTGACTCCCAACGCCAGCGTGGCCTCCCAGAGTTCTGCTTTGCAATGGATGAGAAAGGAAAGCAGCTGAACATGTCATGTTCTGTGAGATGTTTGCTTCTCCTTCTGGAGATTTCACAGAGAACTTGGCTCCTGTGCCGGTGAAGCCACAGGAGTTTTGCTGGTGACCCAGAAGAAACATCCGTGTCTTTGTTCCACAGTGGCCCGGTCCAAATGCCCGTCGTACGTGGGGCTGTCGGGGATCCTGCTGCAGGAGTTCAAGCACGTCTTCAAGATCATCACCAAAGAGAACCAACTGAAAGGTGAGGGAGGAGCTCCTTCAGGTTCTGAGTTCTCAGAGGAGAACCTGAGGAAGTGTTTCTGCAGGAACTGGAACGGACGCCACCTCAGGAGCTTTCAGCTTCTGAAGCGAGGCGTTTATGGAACAACTGAATCGTTTGCTGTCATTTCTTAAGCTGAGATGTTTTGTTTGATAGATGTTTCCATAAGTTCCATCATTTATTTGAACCTCATCCTTTCACCTGAACTTTCACAGAAAAGGTGGTTTCTACTTTAATAACAATAACTGGTAAAGCAGAGCCACTGTGATGTCACTTCCTGTCTCTCTAGTGATCCCTAAGAGGAACAGCGTGTTCTCCGTGGAGATCAACGGCTTCGTCTCGCACATCTTCGGCAGCAGGTTCAAGCTGCGAGCTAGCGAGCGCTCTGCCAAGAAGTTCAAAGTTCATGGGAGCATTGACCTGTGACAGAGGCTCCTCCTACGTTTGTTGCACTCTTGATGATATATTTTTTTAATGACTGTAAATGTGCAGAAAAAATAAAGAACACTTGTTTATTTGATAATGATGCAACTGAAGACTCCAACACAAGGTTGCCATGGTAACCCCCAGAAAGATGCCTGTTTCATGCACCGGCTTGGTTGCACAAAGGTGCTTCGGTCCACTGCGAATGCTCGTGAAGGGACAGGAAGCAGTTCCTTCAGGGTTCCTGATTGTTTTGGTCAGGAACTTTATTTTGAAATCCTTGTTCCTATGGGGATCTTCTAACAGGAACAGCAGCTGCAGAATCAAACCCCTGCAGATGTTCTGGATGCTGCAGCATCCATCACCCAAAAGGAGACGTCTGATTCTGCAGCATCTAAGCCCTGACCATCGCAGCCAGGGCCCCGCCTCCAGGTTAGGTTCTGCTGGGTCTGGTCTACAGCAGCGCTCAAGCATTCATCAGGCAGGTGCGGCAGCAGAACTGCTGGTAGAACTTCTTCTGGCAGAGACGGTTGGTCTTCACCATGTCACAGAAGACTTCATCTGCTGCAGACAGAAGAGCCTCAGTCTCCATTCTTATCGTCTCAGAAGAGGGGAGGAGCTTCTGCAGCGGGAACGCCACACGCTCCTCAGGTGAACTCACCGTTGCTGCAGGATGCCTTCATGATGCAGGTCCTGCTGATCAGACTGAAGCCCACCATGCATTTGCTGCAGCTGCTTCCCGGTCCGCTACAGTGCAGACAGTTTTCTTCACACCTGAGACGCAGGAGAACCAGAACTGCAGACCGAGAATGACCCGCTTTCCTGCAGAACCTGCATTCCTCACCAACCTGTGACAGATCTGATGAGGGACTCCTGCCGCCTTTCCCGGATAAAACCCTGGAGAGCACGCCTGGACGCACCCCCAGTCCTGCTGCAGGAAGCCCTCCGTGCACCGCAGACACTCCTCCGCCCCGGGACCTGAAACACAGTGAGGTCAGAGCCTGGAGGCCCACGCTGAAGCAGGAGGAGGTTCAGGCACCTCCCAGACCTGAGCACGTCCTGCAGGAGGAGTGGCAGGAGCTGCAGCTCATCTCCTCCAGGTGGAAGAAGGTCCCGGCGCCGCAGTCAGGGATGCACGCCATCCCTGCCAGACTGAAGCAGACAGCCAATTACAGGCTGCTCCTCACAAGCTCAGAGCTTGGAGGTGGTCGTCATGTACCTGTAACCATGGTGACAGGCCGTGCACATGTCTGTACGTTGGATGCATTCCATGCAGCTGTCGTGACACTTCACGCAGCGCCTCTGACCTGCAGCACAGGAGAGGTTCCAATTCAAAAGCTGCATTAGCTTGAAATAACTGAAAAACATCACAGAGGACTTCAACTTTTTCACAAATAAACACTGAGAAGAAAACTGGAGAGAAAAAGAGAACTAAAAACTTTAGACCTACGGGATGTTTAGAATCTGAATTTGTTGGGAGAACATCCTGGTGACTTGCTGAAAATCACCTGGAGGTTTAAGGTAAAATAAGGAATCAAAACTCTGATTATTCATGAAAGTGTCCAAGTTCAGTGAGGATATAAATCAGAAGTTGAAGATGTCGGAGTAACGGTGGAGAGAACCTTCATGTAGAACCACCCCGACTCAGAGACCAGAACATTCCTGTCCCCTGAGCAGATGGTTGGAAAATGAAGTCCCTCAGACAAAATCTTGATCCTGAATCGGTTCTAAGCCTGTTGGGATTTTTGCTCTGACTTCTATACAAACTCATTAAAGTAAAACTAAACGTGAAGGAAGAGAAGCACAACAGCAGAATGGTTGCAGTTTAAATGCAGGGAAGAATGCAGAGGAACCAGAAGAGGGTGACCCCAGAGGTCACGACCCTGCACACAGATGGACTTTTGAGTTGTCAGCACACATCTGGGTGGAGTGAGGTATCAAATGGCTGGGAGGAGGTCTGGTGGTTGGTGACATGGACCTCCAGCTGGAGGCTGGTTGAAGATGAGGCAGAAGTTCCCTCCAGTGACAGTACCGAGCAGCAGGATGAACCCTGTGGTCATGTGATCTGCGGCTTGTGCCATTCAAGGCGCCATCGTGGTTGGGCTAGGCACCAGATTCTTTTTAAAAATGGATGGCACCAAGAACCCTGTCAGTAGTTGGAAAGTCCACTGTTACGTTATATTAAGTGACGAGAGCCACCTGATAGGTTCCTGCTGGTCTCAGGTTGGAGGGCCACAGGTTAAAAACACCTCAGAGTCTCATCCATGAGTGAGGCTGTTATCCTCACTAAGGTCCTGTCCCAGAGAACTGAGCCCAGTAGGTGTGGTCTGGATGTAAGGTCATGGTTCTTCCTATATAGGGTCCACAGAACCAGCCTCCAAAAGGAGATCTTAGGGAACGATGTATGTGACTTTCCTCCCCCTGTTCTTCATCATCCATCGTTCTCCAGTCTAGGAACCACATCTGCCTGCGGTTCTGGACCACATTCTTCTGCCTTGCTGCTGCATACTCACTTTCATCCGTGAGAGTCCCGGGGGGGCAGGTCTCCAAGCAGCTGGAGGTGAGAAGGTTTAGGAACAGGCCTCTCCTGCAGGACAGGCAGTCTCTTGGTGACTGTCCAACGCAGCTCTCACAGCCTCTGAAACAGCGCTGGCAGCGCCGGGACGTCTCGTTCTTATAGGTTCCCTGTGGACACTGGCTCACACAGGTTCTTGGACCGCATGGAGGTGAGCAGTCAGTCAGGACCAGCACAGAGAGACCTAACCTTCATTTTCTTCTCTTACCTGCCTCGTTGCAAGCTGCCCAGACTGAAGTGGATGCAGCTCAGGCAGTCCTCAACTGCTGGTCCATCACAGCCCCAATCTCCACACTCACTGTGACAGGGACCTGGATCAGAACAGCTCCCATCATCTCTACGAGTCATTCACCAAACAACAGCTTAGACGTTTGATCAACACAACAGATCAACGTGACCTCTCTGAATTTACACCAACTCTAAGAAAACTGGAGGAGGAGGTGGAATCTGAAACCACAGAGTCTAACTCTATGCAGATGATACGCTCCTGTTTGGATATAAACTCTCATGGAAACACATCTTCACTGTCAGAACTTCCTGGTTTGCTTCTGATAGATGGACAGAAGGTGGGGCTGTCTTTGACTGAGCACCTTTGATCATTTGATTCCTTCATCATTTCTCTCACCGCTGTACTCCTCCTCTTCCTCCTCTGGCTCCTCCAGGATCTCCAGCTCTCCTGAGCGGGGGTGAAGAACACCAGGGTCCTGGTATGGACTCTGGGAGGTACCATAAAGGATCAAAGTCCATTCTTTCAGGTTTCCTGTTCAACATGAGATCAATGATATGAACTGGTGATAATGATAGTTCGGACGTGAGGCTGGCAGCTCTTACCCAACACCTCTAGGTTGCGGAGTTTGGATGGAGTGTCTTTGACCTCCAGGGTCCACGTACCAGCTGGTGTCTCAGCCCAGAAGTGAATGCTCAT
Organism: Adrianichthys oophorus; assembly: GCA_036245035.1. Classification (NCBI taxonomy): domain Eukaryota; kingdom Metazoa; phylum Chordata; class Actinopteri; order Beloniformes; family Adrianichthyidae; genus Adrianichthys; species Adrianichthys oophorus. Next base: position 559,843 of record BSAI01000210.1, read on the forward strand.
AAACTCCCAGTTCCTGAAGCCCTCGCTGGAGCTGTCCAGTAACCTGAAGAAGATCAGGGAGATCCTCACTGTCCACTGCAGAAGGAACCTGCTCTCTTTGGTCTCCACAGTTTGATGGGTCCATGGCTCATGTGGATGTCTCACCTTCTGCCCAGCAGCTGTGACCTTGTTCCAGATGGCGAGACGAGCTCGATCTCCAGGTCTCCTCGGCGTGGATGAAGCAGCAGCACCTTGACAACCACGTGCTCCAGGTGCTGAACGTGCAGCTGAGGATCTTCTGAACATCCAGATGTGGTGATGCTGCTGTTCAGGCACAGTCCTGCATGGATGTGCCTGGAAAACGTGTGACGCATTTTCATTCTACGGCTCGTTTCCGGTTCCTGTTCACCGCACGTGAACATTACACACCAACCCCCTCAAACAAACCAATGGAACACACAGGAGGAGAATGAGGCCAAACATCTGTTAATGTTGTTGAGCAGCAGATCCCGCCGAGACGACGAGTAAACGAGACCACGAGACGAGTAAACGAGACAATGAGAAACAGAGGACAAAAAAATGAGATGAGACGATGAGAAAACAGTTGTAATGAAAGTTTGAAGGATCCAGCTTTCATGAAGGTTTGAAGCAGCAGATGGAGATGGTTCTGCTCTTTTCTGGGGGGGGGGGGGGGTCAATAAGACAATTGAGATGACCCTCACTTCACACCTGTGTGTTCTGCTCACCTGCTGCGCCGCTCTGACTCCTGACTGCAGGTGTGCTGAGGAGGAACCGTCCTCCATCTCTTGGCCTCCATCACCATGGCCTCGGCGTCCACCAGGCCGAAGCCGTACAGGTGACTGACTGAGACAGACCAGCAAAAGAATCTGCTGCTCAGACCGTTTCAGCCCAGAGGTGAGGTGGGAAGAGGCTCACCTGTGAGTCCTGCGGCGTTGGTCTTCCAGTCCTCAGCCTTCAGGTGGGCGGGTCTGGACGTCTTCACCAGCAGGTGCTGGACGTCTCTCCAGCTCAGCAAAAAACTGCAGGAAACAAAGAAGCAGCTTCTCTGTCACAAATCTCAATCAGGGAATCGACCTCTTGGCTGTGTCGCACAGCTACCCCCCCCCCCCCCCCCCCCCCCCCTCCCCTCCACACACACACAAAGCCAGGAGAGGTTCTGTGGTTCCAGCCAACATCTGCTCACTTTAAGAAGGAACAGTTGTTGGTGTGCACCGGCTCCTGTTGCGCCTCCTACTGGGCTGAGGACTGACTGTCAATCACTCATCTATGTCACATGACTGGCTTCACCTGGAACTTTAACCCTTTAAACTGGAGCTGTCCCAAATGACAGATAAAGAATGTGCTCTTTGAATTTCCAGAACTCTGACATTTAGGCAGTTAACGGATTTCCAACACATTCTGCCATGAAGAAAAGCAGCTTTCCTCCACGGCAGAATCCACTGGAATTATGTTGGTTGCATAAACAGTCGCAGTGTTACTGCAGTTCAAAGAACGCTGGAGCTAAAGGTTAACATGACTCACTTGGCCTCCAAGGCGAGGGCTATGACTCCAGCCAGGATGGGAGCAGAGATGGAGGTTCCGGTGTGACCGTCGGTGCAGCGCTGCCACAGATCCGTGGTTACCTGCAGGGAATCGCCTCAGCGTGAACACCGGGCTGCTTTTGGAGGTCTAAATCCAAGCAGACTTACAATCTTCCTTTCATGAAACTCTCCGCTGCTGTAGGTCGTGACCATGATGGAGCTGCAGACCTCCAGGTACCAGGGTCTGTTTCCATTCTCGGTGGTGCTAGAGACGGAGATGGTGTAGATGCTGCTGGTGTAGCCGTCACACGAGCAGTGATCCGCCTGCCGGCCCCCGTTACCTGCAGCCCACACAAAGATGGAGCCCAGGCCTCTGCGGCCCTGTGACACAGGAACGGGCACCGGTGAGCGCCAGCTGCACTCAGCCTTCATGGGGCACTCTGACGGACCTTCAAGAGAACCTTCTTGATGCCTTGCTCAAAGGCTTGCTTGGTCAGGGGCCCCGGCCCGTCTACTGTCCTGCCGTCATCCTTTGGGCCCCAGCTGGCGCTGTAGATGTGGATGTAGTCTGGGCGAATCTGCAGGGATTTGGCTTCCACCAGGTCGGTCACATCTCCATCCAGCATCCGAATCCCTGCAGGCAACAGTTCAGCAGCTGAACGCGCCGAGAGGAACCGAGCTCCCAAAACAAAGAACAAAACTTCATCAAACCAACAAGACTGCCGTTTGATTCCTGGCTGAAAGGCATCAATGAAGAGAAAAAGGTTTTACAAAATCAGACAACTTGATTGGATTTTATTAAATATTCTTAACTTGAATGTTCTTTGTTTTCTAAATCCCTGCTGGGAGGAGCTTCTGTAACATATTTGCCTTCGTCCATCAACTATGTTTAAAATAGGAAATATGTTTCTTCACTAGACACTTTTGAAAACTTTGTCCTCTTTGGCTTTCCGTACAGGGAGAAAGCTTTTAGCAGATATGATGGTTCCCATCAAAAATCCCACTAATGATTGAACAGATCTATGCCTGTGACAGTATGACCTACATCACTGACAGTTGCTTTTCACTCTCAGATGGTTAAACTCAGAGTCATCACCATTTTAAGGTTTTGCTTTTGTTCGTATTTAAGAACAGAAGGAAAAAAGATAACAGGTTCCTCTGGAGGTTCCTCTGAAGGACGTTTCGCTCTACAGTCATGCAGGTCTTCGGCTGGTCCTCAGCCTCAGGGGGTCGAGTCTCTCCTCCCAACAGAAATAATCCAAAACATTTCTTCACCTCGGTTCTGCCTGGAGGCGACACGTTCTAAACGCGCAGCAGGAACCTCCAAACCTTTGAAGTGTGGAGAAGCTGCCAAAGTCATCTCAGACTCCTGCACGCGCAACTGACCTCCAATGTGTGCGTTGTAGGCGATTCCCACAATGCAATGAGAGTTGTTGGCGGCTGCTGCCACCTCCCCGGCGCACCTGGTTCCATGTCTTCATGTAAACAGAAGAAATCAAGAAACCAAACTGAGGAGAAAGAAGCTCAGACGTCAAAGAGGTTTGTTGATCCGTGCAGAAGCTGAAGATGGAAAGAAAGGTTCAGGTTTGAGGAGAAGAAGCTGACTGACAGAAGAGCCATCAATCATTCATCAATAACAGCAAAGAAATGCCAGCCTGAACCCCCCCCCGTTCACGGATGAAACTGAAGAACAGCTCCGTTAGGTCTCACAGGAACCAGGACGTGCAGGAGAACATCAGGTTTGGAGCCAGCGCCGCAGCAGCAGACAAACACCCTGCGTTTGTTGGGATGTTCCTGACGGTTCTTCTTGTAAATGTTTGAGAGATCTCCCTTAGAGTGTCTCCTGATGTTCAAAACGCTTTTAGAACAGAGGATTTATCCTCTAACAATCCTGTCAACAACACAGAGCAGAAGTTTGTGTCTGATTTGTTTGCCTCAGAGGTTTTGGTCCTTAAGGAGCAGAAACCTTCTCATTTAACAGCTAGCATTAGCCGTTAGCACTCGGCTCCACTTTCCCTCCTGGATGGATGACAGCAAAGCTGACCTTCATGATCACCAACACTGAGCTCTGTGTGGACGTTGGTGTTCTGGTGGAGGAGCAGCTGGATGGAAACATCGCTGAGGTCCAGTAGTTCTCATAAAGGTAATTAAAACACTCGTTAAAGCATCTAGATTTTGTCGTTCTGCATCACAAAGTTCAGCTGGACCTCTCTGCCCTTTAAGCTCATGCTGCTGCATCTCACTGGAGCAGAAGCTCCTCCCACAGCGCTGTACTCTGTCATGATCCAAGGGCGTCTTTGTGCTTGTCTGGATTTCATTATTCTTGTCAACCACACCTTCCCTGAAACACCTGGACTACATTTCCCACCCTGAGTCGTGTCCCTGAATGCAGCTCACAGCTCCGCCTTCAGCGCCGGCGCTCTGATCATACACATGAAGGCCAACGTCCTTAACTCTCCCATGTTTGGGTTTGGCCCAAAGGGAGGAGGCTTTTAACAGCCAATGCTGTAGCGTGAAGCTCCCCCCCCCCAGCAGAACCATGGGAACCACAAGGAGAACCTGCAGCTCGTAAAAGTTCTGAGAGGTTCCTGGAGGAAGGTACAGCAGGAGTGCATCCATCTTACACGTTTTCGTTGCGGGAGTCGTAACGTGGTGTTGGGTCGTGGTCGTTCCCGTTGAGGTCATAACTTGCGAGATGATCCTGCAGAACAAATCCAAATGAAGATGTTCTTGTGTCTCAAACCTGCATCTCCATGAAGCAGATGTTGTGGGGTGTTTGTACGTAGTTTTGGCTCAGGTCAGGGTGGTTCCTCTCAATGCCATCATCCAGGATGGTGACCACCACGTTTCTGCCAGTGTACCCTCTCTGCCAGGCTCCCAGAACATTCATCTCTGAGCGACAATGGCTGCTTTTGTCCTGACAGTGCTGAGGAAACACAGGCGTCAGGAGTCTGCTCCAGAGGTTTGGAGGAGGAACCACGGTGGACCTCACTTACAATGTACCACATGTTAGACCACTTAGGGTCATTGAAGCTGAGGAGCGTGGAGTCTCTCTGGGCGAACCTCTTCACTCTAGGCTTCACCAGCTGCTGTTGGGCCCACGCCACCTTCAGATGAAGATGAAACCAGTTTAGACATGAAACAGTGGAGAAGAAGACGCATGTATCCACCGAACTCTGGAAACAAAAAATGAAAGAAAAGAGTTTGATCTGAGTGTGTGTCATAAAGTCAATGACTCCGCCTGTTGTGATGTCACAAAGGTAAGAGGCTGAATTAAGAAAAGTCAGTATGAGACTCATACCCCCGAAGTAAACAAACATTTCAGTTCTTAAACAGACCACAAGGGGCAGGTTACCTGAAGGGAGTTTGTCATAGAATTTCATGTTTAGTCTTTTTATCCTGGAAAACTGCCGGGTGTGTCTGCGTGTGTGTGTGTCTGTGTGTGTCTGCGTGTGTGTGTGTGTGTTTCTGTCTGTGTGTGTGTGTCTCTGTGTGTGT
>BSAI01000210.1:601173-611485 GCA_036245035.1 Adrianichthys oophorus
ACAGACACAACAGACACACACTCAATAGAGACACACACACACATATATATCTACAAACAAACAGAGAACAGACACCATGTTTGGTATCTTACTTTAAAAAGTAATCAGTTATATTTACTAGTTACATTAATTTAGTTAGTAGCTCAGTTACTGCATCTTAAAAGTAATCAGTTACTCAGTAAAGTAACTGATTTCTAATGTTTTAACCTGCATTATAATACAGCAATAAATATACATTTATATAAGTTTATAGTGAAGGGGAAAGTCCGGTTCTGACTGGATCTTTGTCAGAAGAGTTCTGAATGACTACAGCGCTACAGATAAGGACGGCAGGAAAATGTTTAGCACTGTTTACAATAAATAGGTTCAGTTCTGTGCGAGTTACTCGATTCTGGGCTGTAAAACCCAGCTGTGCTGGTTTTAGTGGTGTTGCTCCGTCACCAGAGCACACCGTAGCTGCTGCAGTTTCAGGGCTCGGTTCTGAGGCTCAGTGCTTCATTAGATTTAAATGGTGTGAGATGGACTGAGATTCAACGTGAATTTGATGTAAACATTTTTTTCTGCTATCTTTATAGCCAGATTCACCATTGGTGCCACTTCCTGTTGTTTTGATCTGAAGGCTGCTGCAGCGTGAAGACCATCAGCATGCCTCCGACCACTTCACTCCCTAACCAATCATGATCATGAGTGTCAGTTTTGATCCCGCCCCTTTCACACTGTTTCTCTGATCAATTTGAGCTCTCTGGGCTTGATGGTTTGTTTTTGTGTTTAGTACTTTTTTATTGTTCCAGATTCAACAAAACCCCTTATTGGTGTAAAAATAAGGCTGTCAACGTTTAATAACGCAAATTAATAACATTGCGAAACAACCGTCTTCTGCCAGTTCAGGCTTCTGCAGGCGTGTGTCAATTTCTGAAAAAGCACACTTCATCTGGCACGTTATAACATTATTACATGGTCGCTTACAAAAGAAACAAATATTCAATTGATTTTTAGTCCTTTATTCTTGTTATTTTTTAGGTTTAAGTTGCTTTTTTACAAAAGGTGAGTTATTCGAAATGTAATGCGGCCTGTTGTCCCAGTAACTAGTCAATGCATCGCTGATCCAGACCTCGACTGCAGCGGCAAAGGAAAGTTATAAATAAATATGCTGATCACCATGATGGGTTCAATAAAGCATCAGATCAGAGAGAAAGTCCTCTTTCTGCTTGTTTTTGTCCAGAAGATGAAGCAAACGTTTGTTCTGAAGAAGCCTGCACATACAGAACATTGTGACCGGAACTACTTCTGGAAACTCAACAGCCAATCAGAAGAGAGTATTCACCTGGACCATTTAAAGTGCAGAAACACAATGTTAGTTTCTTATGGCTGTTTTTCAGCATCTTTGTGTTCTTGGAGTAAAACTGCAGACATTAAAGTCTTTACAGTTCTGTTTATCACACTGTTGATGTGTTTTGTGCGCGCACGTTACACTTCTGAGTTAACACTTTATAAATGTAAACATTTCAGACAATAAAAATGAAGGAAACATGGTCTCTCTGACCTGTTTTTGTACAGAAGCCGCATTTTGTCGAATAAAATGTAATTCTATTATTTGACTTTATGTTCTTTGTAAATACCAGTGTAAGCCCAATTGTTGTTAATCCTGATTATTTACAACCCAAAAGTGTGATCAATCTGATTATTTTTTTTAACTGATTGACAGCCCTATGCAAAAGTAAAGGTTAAAGCTTGTTATGTTAGGAAAACTTCATAAAGCCACTTTTTTGCCGTAATTTGATCTTTTACTGCCACAATGTCATGAATTTAAATGAAAATATCTCGAAATGAGGCTTCTCACAGCAATTACTATGTTAACTATAATTACAATTAAAAATAAATTAATTAATTAATTACAGGTCATAATTAATTAATCACACAAAAAATATTTGCATAGCAGCACCAAGTTTGATAGCAGTTTAATAAAAAAAGGTCCAAAATGATGGTAAAGTTTCATCAATAAAACGCTATGTGAAAATCTAAAGAGACGAGAAACTGGCTGCACTTCTGTTTCGTTCTCCTTTAAAAATGTTTTCCTGCAGGGGGGGTCAGAGGTGGCAGTCATCAGAAGCTTCATGTGTGTTTGGGCCCCACCCCCCCGCATTAACAGAGAACATGGGGGTGTCATTGCAGAGGGATGTTTTTTCCTCTGGAGTCATCATTCACACGTGTACTTTAGAGTTACAGCCCCCGCCCCTGTCGCCATTTCTAAAGGTCAGTCGTAGCTGAAAGCCAGGGGCCTCTGGCCCCCTTCCTCCACATCTGGAGAGCAAATGGAGTGAAGCAGCAGCTGCTGCCGACAGGAACAGCTCCAGACGTCCGGCTCCGAGTCCCTCTCTCTGAGCGCCGCCGGCCAAACGACTGTGGTCATAATTACCGGGTCCTGCAGCTAAAGATAGGCCGACCGGAACACCCCGAGGAAGGAAGCTAGAGGAGGCTTCTGCAGGAGCACAGTAGCAAGCAGGTCGGTTCTGAATGTTTCAGTGGGTTGGGTCAGAACAGCTCTGGCTTTGAGCTGCAGGGATTACAGAGCAAACAGGTAAACTGTGCCAGTGTGGCAGACATGAGGAAGTCTGACCACCGACTGTCAGAGAGTGACATCACCCAAAGTTTGCTCACCTTTCAACATAACTCTTCAGGGGTCACAATAGCCAATCAGCTTTCACGGCTTCGTACAGGTGGATTAGCAGAGATGTTTAAGCCAGATGCCCCTCCTGTCAGAACCCTGTATTTTATCCGGGCTGGGGGCCGACACAGGGAGACCCAAACCCAGGTCTCCTTGTGGCTGCATTGTTAGGCAGCAGCATGAAGGGCCTTGCCTAAGGACCCACACTGGATTCAGCTCACTGCCTCCTGGGGAGGGAACCCAGGTTTCCTGTGCTGCAGTACTTCACCCAACTGAGCCATCCCTCCGTCTGACGTCACCCAAAGAAGATCCAACAAATGAAGTCCATTCATTCACCATTTTCTGCGATATGGACATGGCCATTTGGAGCCAAATTAGGTTAGTCAGCAGTGATTGGTCCGAGTTGGTCTGAGTCAACGTTTCTATAGCAACCACTTTGGCCAATTAGAAGTGAGCTTGTTGGGAGACCACATCCCTACCACTGGAAGCGGGCTGAGGAGAAGCTGACAAACATTCAAGGTGGGGGCTAGCAGGCTCAACCTACTTGTATTGAGGCATCTCATTGGTTAGTTTATGACTTGCAATAGAAAAATTATAATGTAAAATGAGGATTATCAGGAACACACACAAAAAAGTATCAGAGTAAGAATGGTGATTCTGACCAATAGAATGACTGAGTAACAGCTGGTTATCTCTCTGTAGAAGTCTATGGGATTTGGCTTCTTGGAGCCAGCAGCTACTTCCTGTTTGGAACGCCAGGGGGGAGGAGTCACTCAGTCCAGTTCTCTTATATTTTCAATGTGTCTGATGCATTCATGGTCATTATGGCAGTTCAGTCAGAGCAGAACTACCATTTCATTCAAATCTGGGGTTTTTCAGAATGAAATAAAACAAAAACTGTATTTAAAGAATGTGTGTGTCAACGTTCTGGTTCGCAGTGAGGAGCAGCGATGTCCACGTTCGGTGGAGGATTAGAGGCTCTCAAGAATGCAGCAGATAATATTCAATATTGGAGGCCCTCGGTGGGGGCTGCTCGGGCCGCAAGGATATGAGCAGTGGCCCTGCCTGGGCCCGGTGTCCCTCCCACCCAGCCCCGGAGAGGGGCGCCAGAAAGCCCCCAACCATCACCTGAAATGATGATCAGTTAGGATTTTCCTCAAAGGCGAGAGCGTTGGAGGTGTCAAAGTGACCGTGACCTTTGACCCCGCGCCCTCCGGTTCCAGCTTCGGGATCATCGGTCGGCGGTCAGGCTCTTCACAGACCGCCTCACTGCGGCGGGATCAGCGCAAGCAGAGGGCACTCACCTGAGCCGAAGCGGAGCGGGAACGTCCCGTCAGACCGGCAGAAGCCCGCGTCGAGCCGTTCTCTGGGCGGGTTTTTCTGCCGCGGGTTCGATTCTGCCGTTTTTCCTCTGGAAGAAGACGATGTCCTCCTCCCAGGAGGGGGCGGGTCCCAGTCTGTGGCTATCTGCCCAGCCAATCAGCCGTGGGAGCCACGGAGTGTGTTGGAGTCACCCAATCAAGTGACGTTCCCAGGACAGAGGCGCGCGCTCATTGGTGGGAGGAGCCTGGACTTCCTGTTTGAAGTCCCCCGAGAAAAACGGAGCAGAAGGAAAGAAAAAGATTCCCTTTCTTAAAGACAAAATGTACTCTCGATTTGAAATTTTTAATCTGAAGATTAATTAGACTTCTTTTAACAATCTTCTGCTCTTGAGATGGATTTTAGTTCAAATCCTCCAAAAAGTTTAGGCCTATTCAGATTTAAAAAAAAAAAAATCGTATTTAATACAACAAGACTTGTTCCAAATTGAATATCTAAAGTCAAACTTGTTTTTATTTTATTTTATAAAGCAACATTTGATTAGATTCTTTAAAACAAAATCTGAAATATGAAGTTCCCTGCTGTCATCTCAAGTTGTTTCAGCGCTGTTCCCTTTTCTACAAGTACAGAGACCCCTCATTGGTGGCCCTTTAGAGAAACCGTTTAGTTCCACCTTAAAATGTTCTCTTGGCTGCAGCTTCATGTCTTCTCCATCCTTTACCTTTATCTCTGGATGAAAACATTCCGCTTTAAACGCGTTCTGTTTCAGCCCTTCGATGCTCATGTGTCGTAAGAAAGTAGTTTTTCTTTTTACAAGTGTAACTTTATGATCTATGTTGACAGCGAAACACTTAAAAATACGGATTTTTGTTTTTTTGTCCCAATTGCTTCATATGTTTTAAATTGTAACACTTCTATAAAAATAAAACTTTTCTAAAACGCAGTGAGGTCAATTTGAGTGCTCGGTTTTATTTTGAAATGCCTAACCGGACGTGACGTAGAGCTACCGTCACCGCCGTGTCCCGCTCCGGTCTGTCCGCGAGGAAAACATCCAGGTGAGTCCTTCAGGCGCTCTGGCAGCAGGTGTGGGCCTGTGTTTCTTCGGCGGGAAGACCCCACGCGACCCGTAACCCGCGCGAGGGCGAAGTTAGCGCGGTAAGCGGGAGACCTCGGTTGTTTGTCGAAGTTCCTCATGGTGTTAGCCGAGCGGGCTAACAATAGCTGCGTTTCACGAAACGGTGGCACGCGCGTGTTCGGGCTCGCGACCGTCCTGTGCCTCGCTGCTGTGCTGATTAGATAAAGGACTAAAGGCTAATCTGACCCGGAAATCCACGCGCGCGGCTCTGCACTTAGATGAAATGACGTCACGGCAGGTTTCCCCTCATTTTTACTAGTTGATCCAGAAGGACACGTGACCTGTCCACAGCAGGTGAACGAGCACTTCCGTTCGAGCTCGCGGCGGGTCTGGGCGTGACTCACCTGGTATCCGATAAATCAGCGAACAGGTGTACCTGTGAGGCACGGAGAGGCTTCATGCTGTCACCTGTAAACATGCTGTTAGTAAATCTGAGCGTCAAAGCTGCTGCGTCATGATCACGTGACGGTAGAGGAGATCTGGATTCCTGGTGTTGGTATGGGTTTGCATGAGCTTCCCGTCTCAGGTGAGAGATGAGGTCCAGGTAACCTTCTGCTATCCCCCGCGTTGACCTTCAGGTCTGTGGTCTGGAAGGATCTCTTCATCAGAGAGTGGAACGCCATCATGCCGCCACAGCCTCTAGGGTTTTGCGTTTGGAAAGGTTTTAGGTTACCGCGGTGATGCGCGCCGGTTGTTGGCTCTGTGGTTTCTCGTATGCTCAGTGGTCCGCTGTGGAAGCGCTCTTGGCGTCCTGAAGCCTGGGGTGTAACCGCCATGTCTGTCTGGGTCTGCAGCTCTCGTTCAGTCCTGATGGAGCCAGCAGGAGTCTGTGGAATCGATCTGGAGAACAGAAGCATGGGTGGAAGCAGCCATTCTCCAGCTGACCTGGACAGTCCGTGTCAGGTGATCTTCTGTTACTTTCAGGTGTCAGCCCCGGGTTTCTTTGGACACACCCCACCATGTTTCTCACCCACAGTGAGATTATAGGAGTGAAGGAGGTGGGGGCTGGAACGTTCTCTCATGAGAGAAGTTTTGTCTTGAAGGAAAAGTTCTGCAGAGTTCCAGTTTGACCCACATCAAGTCAAACGTTTTGTCTCTGGACTCGTTTCGCTAGGATGGTTTTCAGAGCAGCAGAAGTTTCTAGAAGTTCATCTGGACTTGGTTCTTAAAGTTTTAGACCTTTTTGAGGCTTTGAAAGCCTCTTGGGGAAAACAGCAGATGAGCTTCATACTGGAACCAAGAACAGGTCTTTGTTCTGTCAAACCAGCACATGCTAACATTTGGTTTCAAACGCTGGTTTCTCGTCCTGCAGGAACAGGGTAGAGACCCTCCTCCCTCTGAAGCCAGAAGAAGGAAGCTTCTATTCTCTCCTGCTTCTTTAACCCATTTAGCCTGAAATCCTGTGGGTCCTCGTCCATTAGTGACCTAGCTATAATTGATTAAAAGTTGATAGAAGAAAAAGTAAGAAAAGCTCATCAAATTAGATTTTTAAATGTAAAACTGCAATCACTAATTAAAGCTAACTAACCATCGACTAAAACCAACTAACGTTAACTAACTACTAACTTAAATAACTGCTAACTAAAGCTAGGGCTGGGTTGATCAAATCGATGAATCTATCAAAGCTTAATTGATCAATAATCAATTCATAGAGATCGATCTTTTATGCCTTTCATTTTCCGGTGACCTAATGTGTAACAGCGGTGAAGCCATAGCGTAGAATGGAATTGCCCATAGAACGACTAATGCTAACGCCCAGTCGACTAAAACATGCATCGCTGACTAAATGAACAGCTATAGAAACTCACAGGCATGACTTTTCCAAACTGTTTTAAGGAAACATGTTTTAATCAACCTTTTGTGGTCATGAAGCTTTGGCTAAATTTTCAGTAATAAAGTGTTACGCTATAGCGCGAGCTCCACCTAGTGGCCAAACTGAGACGCCCTCCAGGAGAGGCAGAACATTTATGTTTGTAATATTCAGTTTAGAGCCTTTACGATGTTGATGATCTGCACATCTCTGTTGGAGCTTCTCCGTTTGAGAAACCATGTCACACTGTATGGTGTTCTCACCGGTTTATTATTTCACTAATATAGTTACAGAATGTGAACTGTATCACATGAATATGACTGTCTTCTACACATCTATAGATGGTTTATGTATTTCTCTACATATATGTCTAAATGTGTATACCGCGTCAATTCAAAATGAAATCGAATTGAAAAAATCATGAATCTAATTGAGGCAGGCTCTGGTGAATTGAGTTGAGTCAATTCTGGAAATTATTGGTGATACCCAGCTGTAAATAAAGATAACTAACCATTGACTAAAACTAACAGTAGTTAACTACCGTACGTCTTCCAGCAGTGGCCGTTACCATAGACGCCGGTCTATAATAGTGGCCACAGTCGTGCAGACGGCGGGCGTCTGTGGTACTTATGTTGTGAGCCAGTGCAGCAATAGCCAAGAAACGCTCATTCGATTTAGTGCACCAGAAAACCTTCTGGTGAAGAATCTGCTAAATAAAACTGCTAACCAAGCACCAATCATCTGCTCTGTGACATAAAACTATAGAATTTGATTTAAAATCCAGCATGAAAGTAAAAATGAAAACCGTTTTCGGATGTTCTGCAGAAGTTCCACTAAGAGCTTCTCTCATTTTCTACAAAATGAAGTGTGAAAAAGCTGAAGCTCAGAAGATGCGTTTGCTGAGGGGGGGTCATTTCTGTCATGACTGCTAACAGGAGGAGGTCTCTGGCTTTCATCTGGGCATGTGCTGCTCTGAGGAGGAGAGGGGGGAGACTCCCGGCAGAGAGGACAGTCCCAGTGACCTGGGGGAGGCGGAGCTGGAACCCGGGGTGAACGCCAAGACCAGAGAGCACAAGGCCTTTGGTAAGTCCATACCTTAGGGTTTTATGCCATCACTGACCTGTGCAGCTCCGCCTCAGAGGTTCACGTCTCCAACTGCAGCAGGAACCACAGAATGCTGGGATATGTAGTCATGGAAACCATGGAGATGTTGTAAAAACATTGTTCTTCATGAGTTCTTCTGTCAGTTTCTGTCGTCTTTCTTCTCAGGGAAGGAGGTGGTTCTTCTGATGCAAGCTCTCAACTCTCTGGCGACTCCTGAGGAGAAACTCGCTGCTCTGTGCAAGAAGTACGCTGACTCGGTGAGGCACCTCCTTCCTCTGAGTCTCGTCCTCCCGTCAGGGGGTTCTAGGTTTCTAGTGAAGGATGATCTTCGTGTTTTCAGCTGGAGGAGAGCCGCTCCATGCAGAAGCAGCTGAAAGCCCTGCAAAAGAAGCAGTCTCAGATTGTGAAGGAGAAAGTCCACCTGCAGGGGGAGCACAGCAAGGCCATCCTGGCCCGGAGCAAGCTGGAGAGCCTCTGCAGGGAGCTGCAGAGACACAACAAGAATCTGAAGGTGGGAGCTCCTGAAAAGTCTGACTGCATTTGAACGCCTCGTGTTGTAACCCAGCTGTCGTGGTGGTGGGGGAGCACCGAGGGCCACATTCCTGAACATGTGGAAAGAGGAGAAAACCAGGATCAAGATCTGCATTCCCCACAGGAGGAGAACGCTCAGAGGTCCAGAGAGTATGAGGAGCAGAGGAAGGAGGCCATGCTGCATTTCCAGAAGACCCTGGGAGACATCGAGGTGCAGATGGAGCAGCACAGCTCCCACAACGCCAAGCTGAGGCTGGAGAACATGGAGCTGGCAGAAAAGCTGAAGAAGCTCATTGAGCAGTACGAGCTCCGCGAGGAGGTGAGACTCCTGAGCGGGAAGACGATTCTTCTTTCCTGTGACTTGATGCTCCACTCAGACGTTCGCCGTCTTCTGTGCTTTTTACAATTTCCTCAAACAAGAAAGTCGCCCCTCATTGTTCGGTGTCGTCCATCTTGACTTAGTTTCTTCTGTTAGACTCCAGTCATCTTTCCGTTCAGCATCACGTTAAGCTTGTGAAGTTTCAGCTGCCGATCACTTTTAAAGCTAACTGATGTTTCCGAGTTTCCTGGAGTCTAGCCCTGCGCTAGCTCTCGGGCTCCCTCTGCCATCTCCTGGCGTGACGCCGTCTTTTTCTTTCAGCACATAGACAAAGTGTTCAAGCACAAGGAGCTGCAGCAGCAGCTGATGGACGCCAAGCTGCAGAGAATCACAGAGATGATGAAGGAAGTGGAGGACAAGCAGCAGCGGGAGAGAGAGTTTGTAAGAGCGCCCCCTTCTGTTATGGGTTTCTCAGCATTGAGCAGCAGCTGCTCCAACCTGGTTTCTGAAGGTCTGTTTGCTGGTACTTCAGCTCCTGAAGGACGCCACCGAGTCCAGACGCAAGTGTGAGATGATGAAGGAGCAGGAGGCGCAGCTGAAGCAGCAGGTGAGCTCGCACACCTTTGCCATTTTGATGGTTATACCTGACCCTCTAACTCCTCCTGCTCCTCCTCTCAGCTGTCGCTCTACATGGACAAGTTTGAGGAGTTCCAGAGCACTCTGGCCAAAAGCAATGAAGTGTTTTCCACTTTTAGACAAGAGATGGAGAAGGTGAGTCCAGGAGCTGATCTGTGGGACGCTCAGACTTACAGCATGTTTATAGGATTCATGACACGTTGCCTAATTTAACTGAATCAGCAACATGAAGAAATGTTAAATGAAAGAAGTGTAACAGTTCAAAACAAGCTAAATAGTTGCAGCCACAAATCAAATGAACAGTTTACGAGCCAACGGCTCTAAGGAGAACAAATCAGTCCTGATTGGGTTTATTTTAAGTTTCCTTCCATTTAAAAAACCTTTTATTTATCAGACATTAAGTTTGATTGCTCCTCCCACAATTTTTTGTATTGACTGATGTCCCACCCCAACAGATGGATTCCAATATCATTTTTAGTTAAGTTAAACATTTAAGTTAGCTAAATTAGCATGAATCATTTTGTTTTTTTAAGGCTTTATCTTAATCGGCTAAATGTTTGTTAGATGAACAAGAAGACTCGAGGTTCAGACGTTTTCTGCAGTTTGAGGTGATGCGATTCCAGCTTTGTGAACCTTGCAGGCAAAGCTACAGAAAAGCTGGTGGCTGTCCACAGGAACAGCAGCGTGTAGCTCATGTTCCAGCCTCAGCCTGCGATGGTTTACAACAAAACTGCTAAAAATCCACAAACTGTGTAGTATTTTAAATTTGTCAGAGTAAATGTAGAACAGCCT